>JARQOC010000001.1:416263915-416701747 GCA_033576535.1 Allobates femoralis
TTTTAATTTTGTCTGAATTTTTTTCCCCATTTTTTTCAAGCATTTTCTTTAAACATTCAGTCTGAGTTTTCTCTAAATTTACCGAATAAGCCTGTTTAATTAGCTTTTTGGGGTATCCTTTCTCTTTAAATCTTTGTGTTAAAATTTTTCCTTGTGCTATATAATCATGAGTACTGGTGTTGTTTTTCCTGATTCTAAGATACTGGCTAAATGGGATATTATTTTTCCATTTCAAATAATGTGCACTAGCATAATGAAGATACCCATTGACATCGACCTTCTTGAAATGGGTTTTGGTTATAATTTTTCTTTCTACATGTGTAATCTCCAAATCCAGAAAAATTATTTCCTCTGCACTAATTGTAGAAGTAAAAGAAATGCCCCAGTTATTCTTGTTG
Source organism: Allobates femoralis (assembly GCA_033576535.1). Taxonomy (NCBI): domain Eukaryota; kingdom Metazoa; phylum Chordata; class Amphibia; order Anura; family Aromobatidae; genus Allobates; species Allobates femoralis. Next base: position 416,264,314 of record JARQOC010000001.1, read on the forward strand.
AGTTCTTCTATCATTTCTTGTGCTTGTTTGGTATCCCCTCTCCAGAGGATTATCAGGTCATCTATATAGCGCTTATATATTACAATGTTATTTTTATATTTTTCACAGTTAATGGGACATAGGGACTCGAATAGCCCCATAAAAAGGTTTGCAAAACTTGGGCTACCCGAGTCCCCATTGCTGTACCGTGCTGCTGCAGGTACAGTTGTCCATTAAACTCAAACACATTGTGGCTTAAAACAAATTCCAAGGCTGCCAGGAGGAAATCAACCTGTTCCCTCTGTAGGATTATATGCGAACTGCACAAGACACCAGAAAGGTGAGAACATCACCTGAGAACAATTGTTGCTACTAATACACTGCACTTAGATCTGCGCCTTCTCTTTTCTCCTCTATCCCTAGTCTCGCTGACCTCACAGTCTTTGAAGACACTATTTGACTATTTCTGAAGCCAAAAGAGACGTGCAACTCTCCATCGGCTTGGGAGGAGAAAAACATTGGGTATTTGGCAGCGATCACATAATGGAATATTTTAAGAATAGAGACAGTAGAAGACAAGAGGCATTAGCCTCTATCATCTCTACAAATACAAATAAAATGTCCTCAGAATAGTTTAAAACTGTTATATCCTGTTTTATCCGCTTTTTATCTGTCTATATATATATATATATATATATATATATATATATATATATATATATATATATATATATATAAAATACCTTTTATGAGAAAGAAACAAGGAAAGATAGTTTTATATTTTTCAGGAAAAATATCTTTTTTACCAATTTTTAAATTTTTATACATTCCAATTTTTATGTAAGTTTTTGTAACTAATTTATAGATGCAGAAATTATCTCCTTGAACAGTAGCTACTATAAATAAGCCACTTCCAAGAATAAGAAATTGTGCTAAACTATCAGCTAGAGTATAATGTGACCAGGGGCGGAACTACCGTGGTGCAGCTGGTGCAGCTGCACCAGGGCCCCAGCCAGCTAGGGGGCCCCTGAAGGCTCCAGCAGCGGTCCGTTCCGCTCCCTGACAGGCAGCCCAGGGCCGCCGGAGGACCGAGAGTGATTTTTAATACAAAGCGGTCACATCTTCCCAGGGGCCCGCAGCCCTTCATGCAGCAGCATGTGATGAGGTCATGACGTGATCTCCTCTCACACGCTGCTGCAGGTGACTCAGAGCCCATGAGGCCAGAACGATGTGGCCAGCGGGAGTGGTAAGCAGAGCTCCAAATAGGAGCAGAAGATGACATGTCCTGAGCTGAGGAGTGAGTGTGAGTATGGGTGTGAGTGTCAGTATGAGTGTGTGTATGTGTGTGTTCATTGTTGTGTGCAGCTTCCCTCCTTCTAGTACGGTAGCTGGCAGCAGATCAGTTTCACTTTCATTTTCTCCTGATATGCTGCCGGCTAAATGTAGAAGCAGTCGGACAGGAGGGAGAAGGTTGCACACAACACAGCACTGAGGGAGGTAACAGACAGCGCTGGGGGGGGGGGGGAAGAGATTTGTAGTGAGAGAAAGCGCTGAGGGGCCCCCAGGATAAGTGGGGTGAGGAGACATAGATCATAGGAAGATGTGGAGACACAGGGGCCCCTGTGAGGGAGAGGGGGAGAGGAGACACAGGGCCCCCTGTGAGTGTGAGAGAGAGGTGGAGACATAGGGGCCCCTGTGAGGGAGAGGGGGAGAGGAGACACAGGGCCCCCCTGTGAGTGTGAGGGAGAGGTGGAGACATAGGGGCCCCTGTGAGGGAGAGGGGGAGAGAAGACACAGGGTGCCCCTGTGATGGAGAGGTGGAGACACAGGGGCCCCTGTGAGGGAGAGGTGGAGAGGAGACACAGGGCCCCACTGTGAGGGAGAGGTGGAGAGGAGACACAGGGCCCCCCTGTGAGGGAGAGGTGGAGACACAGGGGCCTCTGTGAGGGGGAGAGAAGACACAGGGGCCCCTTTGAGGGAGAGGGGTAGTGGAGACACAGGGGCCCCTGTGAGAGAGAGGGGGAGTGGAGACACGGGTCCGTGTGAGGGAGAGGGGGGCAGGAGACAGGTCAGGGAGGTGCGGAGAAGAGACACTGGGCACACCTACAGGGGGGAGAGGCACAGCACCCAGTGGAAGGAGGCACAGCGTCCAGGGGAGAGAGGCACAAGGGAGAGAGCCACAGCAGGGAGACAGCCCCCAAGGGAGAGAGCCACAGCGCACGGAGAGAGAGGCACAGCACACGGGGAGAGACACACAGCGTACAGGGGAGAGAGGCACAACACACGGAGCAGAGGACAGAGGGGGAAAGGTACAGCGCATGGGGAGACACAGCCCGAAGCCTATATATTATATATCTATACATAAAAGCATGTAGCCTTTATAGTACACATATATTCAGCCCCCAGCCTCTATATTATATATACGCAGCCTCTATATTATATATACTCCTGTCACAAGTCCATATGCCAGTATGGGGCCCACTGAGATGCTTTTGCCTGGGGCCAACAAAAACCTGGGATCGGAGGTGTATGTTTGTTATACAGTGACGCTGTGTGTGTGTTATACAGTGGCGCTGTGTGTGTGTTATACAGTGGTGCTGTGTGTGTGTGTTAAACAGTGGTCCTGTGTGTGTTATAAAGTGGTGCTGTGTGTGTATTATACAATGGGGCAATATGTGTGTGGGGGGGCTTTGTATATTTCTGGGGCAGTATAGTGATTCTTTTGTTTTTAAGGATATCGTGTCGGAAAGTGCTGCTGAAGATGGAGAAGAAGGAAGTCTGGAGAGACGAACTGTGGATGTCAAATCTCATCATGTGCTACAACGAAAGAAAAGAAATGGGAACGACTCCAATCAGAGAAGATGTCATCTACAGTATAAGGTAAAATGATGTAAACGTTTGTGATCCTACCTGCATCTCATCAGTGCTGTGATTCCTGTATGGTACGCAGCCTGATGACTGGTAACAACAACTCCCAGCACTCCTTACCATCTACATATGCATGTGTGTGTATATATACTGTATGTGTGTACATATGGATGTGTGTGTGGTCAGGGGTGAATCAAGCCTCTCTGCAGCCTGAGCCGAGGGGGTGGAGGGTTTGGGAGGTGCTAGTGGAGCCGCCACGACCGGGAGGGGGGTGCTAGTGGAGCCACCGCGACAAAGGAGCAGAGGAGGGGGTTGCTACTGGAGCCGCCGCAAGCGGGGGGATTGCTAGCAGAGCCGCCACTGTAGTATACCTGGTCGCCACCACGCTGGTTATGGCGGGCGGCATGCGGTGGGCGGCACCAAACTGCGGGACGCTAACTGTTTCCGCCCTCTGCCTTGGCGCCGCGCACCTATTTTCCTGCCGCCTGAGCTTAGTGCTCAAGCTGTCCAATGGATGGTTCGGCCCTCTATGTGGTACTATTCAGACACTGTGTTGGTATTGCTGAGAAACATTATTATGGTATTAATAAAGCATTTTACATTGGTCTTAGTGAGGCAGTATATTGTTCTGTTGAGAAACTGTATGGTGGATAAGGTGTAAGGCCTGTTTTACACATCTGTGCAAAACATGTGCATGTGAGACTGGCCGTTTTTGAGGGGGCGTGTGTCACGCATGGTGGTGTCTTTGTGCTATCCATGTGACATCACATGGACCACGTCTTTGCATACACACCCATCTCCGGTGCTACCTGTCCCTCTCTCTTCTGGGGCCAGACGTGTGAGGAACAGGCAGCGCTGGAGATAAGCAAATGAAATTTATTTTTTAACTTTTAACTCTTTCCTCATGTATGTGCACATCGATGTCACACAGATGACATCCGTGTGTGGGACGTTTTTAGCATGAACCCATTGACCTGAATGGGTCCGTGTTGCCGGCCAAAAAAATTAATATGTCTCCGTGTGGAGCACACGGACACATGTCTGCTCCACATGGAGACACATATTACCTGGAGGCTGTGCTGGACTGTATGTATTACCTGGTGGCTGTGCTGGGCTGTATATATTACCTTGCGGCTGTGCTGGGCTGTATATATTACCTGGAGGCTGTGCTGGGCTGTATATATTACCTGGCGGCTGTGCTGGGCTGTATATATTACCTGGCGGCTGTGCTGGGCTGTATATATTACCTGGCGGCTGTGCTGGGCTGTATATATTACCTGGCGGCTGTGCTGGGCTGTATATATTACCTGGAGGCTGTGCTGGGCTGTATATATTACCTGGCGGCTGTGCTGGGCTGTATATATTACCTGGCGGCTGTGCTGGGCTGTATATATCACCTGGCGGCTGTGCTGGGCTGTATATATCACCTGGCGGCTGTGCTGGGCTGTATATATCACCTGGAAGCTGTGCTGGACTGTATATATCACCTGGAGGCTGTGCTGGGCTGTATATATCACCTGGCGGCTGTGCTGGACTGTATATATCACCTGGAGGCTGTGCTGGACTGTATATATTACCTGGCGGCTGTGCTGGGCTGTATATATTACCTGGCGGCTGTGCTGGGCTGTATCTATCACCTGGCGGCTGTGCTGGGCTGTATGTTTACATTACTTTGTCGCCACTATGAGGGGCGGGGGGGGGGCCCCGAAAAATTTCTTGCACCGGGGCCCACTACAGTCTGGGTCCGCCCCTGAATGTGACCTCAGTATACTCATCAAGTGAGGTCTGCATATGCAACTAATTAACCAATTAGTGGAAAAGAGGAAAAGATCCCTTATGATTCTGTATATAAGAGTATGTTTTTATAATGTCTGTGATTTTATCTGATGAAGGCTTGTTATATGTTAAGCCGAAACGCGTAATAAAAGAAGAAATTATTTTGGAAAAATTTGCCATCCCTGTGATCCCTCTGGTAGCGCTTCAATTCAAACCAGAAAATTTTTTTTTTTTCTTGGCCAATTTAGTTAAATCTGTGTGGAATATCTGTGGTGTTGAAATATGTTGTGAAATGCTTCTATTAGCTTAGTTTTTGCCTTTTAATAATTACATTTCTATCGATTTGTTTTGTGGTTTTTGGGTGCTGAATACATTTTTGTTAACACATTCTATTTTGTTAACAGCAGTTATTAACCCGGGCGAAGCCGGGTAGTACAGCTAGTATTATTCAAATTTTTTTTCTCATACACACAAGTAAATGATATTGCAAGAGCTATCAATAACAAATAGATATATATCAAATAGTAGAATATATGACATTAATATAATTCAGGAAAAATAGGATTTTAATGAACAAAAATATGAAGTGTGCTTTTAGCACATAACAAAGGATTTTATTAGATAATTATTAGATAAGAAGTTGTATATTTGTATTCTTTTTAACATATTAATTTTAGGTTATGTGAGAAGGATGAAGTAGGAAGTACAAGGATGTTTTTTAACAAACAAACGCAAATTAATAGACAGTGTATATATATGGTGTTAAATCTGTTCTGAATAAGGCAGTTCTTCCATGGAATAATAATATGCAAAAGAAGAACATATACATATTTGTTTTTTAAAAAATGATTGTTTATGAATAAGGAAAACTAGAAGAGTGGAGACTATAATATACTATATACATACATTTCCACCTCTGAGCTAATAAACCACACACTTTGAAGTGAACAGCACTTCTCCAAGAGGGTGTAACGTCTCTAAACAATGAAGGTAAAGCACTTGAATAGACCAAACAGCTGATTACTTGACCTATATATGTATATAAAGACCATTTATTCTATGTTCTGTACCTGAGGAAGGCTGTGTGTACAAAATATTCAGCCGAAATGTGTTGTATAATCCCCCTTTCTTATGCATCAAAACCTTTTTTTGCTGTTAAACTATTTTTTTTTTAATAAACCTTTGAAAAATAAGAAGAAGGCCTTACTCCATCACTTTGGGAGCACCCTACATCTTTCCAGATGTTACCTGAAATCCTCCCCTGTGTGTATGTGGTGAGTGCAGGACTGAGTGTGTGTGTATGGTGAGTGCAGGACTGAGTGTTTTTCTGTGTAGTAAGTACAGGACTGAATGTTTATGTGTTACGCAAGATCAGGGCTGTGTGTGTGGACAGTGCAGGATTGAGTGTGTGGTTAGTTCAGGACTGAGTGTGTGTGGTTAGTTCAGGACTGATTGGGTGTGTGTGTGGTGAGTGCAGAACTGAGTCTGTGTGTTGTGAGTGCATGAGTGAGTGTGCATGTGTGTGGTGACTGTGGGGCTGAGTGTGTGTAGTGAGTGCAGAACTGAGTGTGCATGTGTGTGGCTAGTGTGGGACTGAGTGTGTGTCTGTGTGTGGTGTGTGGGACTGAGTGTGTGTGTGGTGAGTGCAGAACTGAGTGTGAGTGTGTAGAGAGTGCAGGACTGAGTTTGTGTCTGTGTGTGGTGAGTGCGGGATTGAGTGTGTGTGGTGACTGCAGGGCTGAGTGTGTGTGTGTGTGTGTGGTGTGTGTGTGGTGTGTGCAGGGCTGAGTGTGTGTGTGGTGAGTGCAGAACTGAGTGTGAGTGTGTAGTGAGTGCAGGACAGAATGTGTATGTGTGGCGAGTTAAGGACTGATTGTGTATAAGTGGTGTGAGTGGGGATGAGTGTCTGTGTGTAGTGAATGCAGGACTGTGTATGTCTGTGGTGAGTGCAGAGCTGAGTTTGTGCATGGTGTGTGGCTGTGTGTGTATGGTGAGTACAGGACTGAGTGTGTGTTTGTGGTGAGTGCGGGGCTCAGAGTCCATGTGTGGTGAGCTCAGGACTGAGTGTTTGGGTGTGTGGTGAGTGCAGAGCTGAGTGTGTGTGTGTGGAGTGTGCAGGACAGTGTATGTGTGGTGAGTGAAGGACTGAGTGTGTGTATGTGGTGAGTGAAGGACTGAGTGTGTGTGTGTGGCCTTTGCAGGGCTGAGTGTGTGTGTGGTGAGTGCAGAACTGAGTGTGTGTGTGTGGCAAGTGCAAGACTGATCTTGTAGGTTTGGACTGCTGCACTAAGTGTGTGTGTGGTTTGTGGTGAGTGAAGAACTGAGTGTGTGTAGTGAGTGCAGGACTGAGTGGGTGTGTGGTGTTTGTGTGCCTGAGTGTGTGTGGTGAGTTCGGGGCTGAGTGTTTGCATGGTGTGTGCAGGACTGTGTGTGTGTGGTGAGTGCAAGACTGTGTGTGTCCATGTGGTGAATGCAAGACTGAGTGTGTGTGTCGTGAGCGCAGGATTGAGTGTATGTGTGGTGTGTGCAGGATTGAGTGTGTGTGTGGTGTGTGCAGGATTGAGTGTGTGTGCTGAGTGCAGAACTGAGTGTTTGTGTGGTGACTGCAGGACTGAGTGTGTGTGTGGTGTGTGCAGGGCTGAGTGTGAGTGTGTGGTGAGTGCAGAGCTGAGTTTGTGCATGGTGTGTGGCTGTGTGTGTATTGTGAGTATAGGACTGAGTGTGTGTTTTGTGGTGAGTGCGGGGCTCAGAGTCCATGTGTGGTGAGCTCAGGATAGAGTGTTTGGGTGTGTGGTGAATGCAGAGCTGAGTGTGTGTCTGTGTGTAGTGAGTGCAGGACTGAGTGTGTATGCATGTGGCAAGTGCAGGGCTGAGTGTGTGTCTGTGTGTGTTCAGTGCGGGACTGAGTGTGTGGAGAATGCAAGACTGAGTGTGTGTGTAGTGAGTGCAGGACGGAGTGTGTATGTATGTGGCGAGTGAGGGGCTGATCTTGTAGGTTTGGACTGGTGCTGAGTGTGTGTGTGTGGTTAGTGCAGGATTGAGTATGTGTGTGGTGAGTTCAGGGCTGAGTGTGTGTGGAGTGTGCAGGACAGTGTATGTGTGGTGAGTGAAGGACTGAGTGTGTGTATGTGGTTAGTGCAGGACTGAGTGTGTGTGTGTGGCCTTTGCGGGCTGAGTGTGTGTGTGGTGAGTGCAGAACTGAGTGTGTGGTGAGTGCAGAACTGAGTGTGTGTGTGTGGCAAGTGAGGGACTGATCTTGTAGGTTTGGACTGCTGTGCTGAGTGTGTGTGTGGTTTGTGGTGAGTGAAGAACTGAGTGTGTTTGTAGTGAGTGCAGGACTGAGTGGGTGTGTGGTGTTTGTGTGGCTGAGTGTGTGTGGTGAGTTCGGGCCTGAGTGTTTGCATGGTGTGTGCAGGACTTGTGTGTGTGTGTGTGTGTGGTTAGTGCAGGACTGAGTGTGTCCATGTGGTGAATGCAGGACTGTGTGTGCAGTGAGTGCAAAACTGAGTGTGTGTGTGTGGTGACTGCAGGACTGAGTTTGTGTGCGTATGTGGTGTATGCAAGGCTGATTCTGTGTGTAGTGAGTGCAGGACTGAGTGTGTGGTGAGTGCAGGACTGAGTGTGTTTGTGTGGTGAGTGCAGAACTGAGTGTGTGTGTTGAGTGTGGGATTGTGTGTGTGTGGTGTGTGCAGGGCTGAGTGTGTGTGCATAGTGACTGCAGAACTGACTGTGTGTGTGGTGAGTGCAGCACTGATTGTGAATGTGGGCTTTAGTGTGTGTGTAGTGCAGGACCGTGTGTGTGTGTGTGAGGCTGAGTGTGTGTGTGGTTAGTTCAGAACTGATTGAGTGTGTGTGGTGAGTGCAGAACAGAGTGTTTGTGTGGTGACTGCAGGACTGAGTGTGTGTGTGGTGTGTGTAGGGCTGAGTGTGAGTGTGTGGTGAGTGCAGGACTGAGTGTGTGTGTGGGGGGCTGTATGTGCAGTGAGTGCAAGACTGAGTGTGTGTGTGTGTGTGATGTGTGCAAGGCTGATTGTGTGTCTTTGGTGAGTGCAGGACTAAGTGAGTGTAATGTGTGCAGGACTGAGTGTGTGTGTGGTGTGTGGTGAGTTCGGGGCTGAGTGTGTGCGTGGTGAGTGCAGGACTGAGTGTGTGTGGTGAATGTAGGACTGAGTATGTGTGGTGAGTGTAGGACTGAGTGTGTGTGTGTGGTGAATGCAGGACTGAGTGTGTGTGGTGAGTGCAGGACTGTGTGTGTGTTAGGCAAGATCAGGGCTGTGTGTTTGTGGACAGTGCAGGACTCAGTGTGTGGTTAGTTCAGGACTGAGTGTGTGTGTGGTGTGTGCAGGGCTGAGTGTGAGTGTGTGGTGAGTGCAGGACTGAGTTTGTGTCTGTGTGTAGTGAGTGCAGGACAGAATGTGTATGTGTGTGGCGAGTTAAGGGCTGAGTGTGTATGTGTGGTGTGTGTGGGGCTGAGTGTGTGTCTGTGTGTGGTGAGTGCAGAAATGAGTTTGTGGATAGTGTGTGGCTGTGTGTGTATGGTGAATGCAGGACTGAGTGTGTTTGTGGTGAGTGCGGGGCTGAGAGTCAGTGTGTGGTGAGCTCAGGACTGAGTGTTTGGGTGTGAGGTGAGTACAGAACTGAATGTGTGTGTGTGTAGTGAGTGCAGGACTGAGTGTGTATGTGTGTGACGAGTATGGGGCTGATCTTGTAGGTTTGGACTGGTGCTGAGTGTGTGTGTGTAGTTAGTGCAGGATTGAGTGTGTGCGCGGCAGCACGGTAGCTCAAGTGGTTAGCACTGCAGCTTTTGCAGCACTGGGGTCTTGAGGTCCTGGGTTCTATTCCCACTAAGGACAACATCTGCAAGGAGTTTGTATGTTCTCCCCGTGCTTGCATGGGTTTCCTCTGGGCACTCTGGCTTCCTTCCACATTGTAAAGACATACTGATAGGATGTTTAGATTGTGAGCTCCAAGAGAGACAGCATTACTCATGTATGTAAAGTGCTGTGGAATTAACAGCGCTATATAAATGAATAAATATTAATATATTATTATTAGTTCGGGGCTATTTGTGTGTGTGGAGTGTGCAGGACTGTGTGTGTGTGGTTAGTGCAGGACTGAGTGTGTGTGTGGTGTTTGCGGGGCTGAGTGTGTTTGGTTAGTGCAGGACTGAGTGTGTGTGTGTGGCGAGTGCGGGACTGATCTTGTAGGTTTGGACTGGTTTGCTGAGTGTATGTGTGGTTTGTGGTGAGTGCAGAACTGAGTGTGCGTTGTGGTGAGTGCAGGATTGAGTGTGTGTGGTTAGTGCAAGACTGAGTTTGTGTGTGGTGTGTGTGGGGCTGAGTGTGTGTGTGTTGAGTGCAGGACTGTGACTGTGTTTGTGTGTGTGGTGAGTGCAGAACTGTGTGTGTGTGTGGTGACTGCAGGACTTAGTGTGTATGTGTGTGGCGAGTGAGGGGCTGATCTTGTAGGTTTGGACTGGTGTTCTGAGTGTGTGTGTGGTGTGTGGTCAGTGCAAAACTAAGTGTGTGTGTGTGTGTGTGGTGAGTGCAGGATTGAGTGTGTGGTTGGTGCAAGACTGAGTGTGTGTGTTGTGTGCAGGGCTGAGTGTGTGTAGTGAATGCAGGACTGTGTCTGTGTGGTGTTTACGGGGCTGAGGGTGTGTGGTGGATGCAGGATTGAGTTTGTGTGTGTGTGTGTGTGTGTGTGTATATGTGGTGTATACAGGGCTGAGTCTGTGTAGTGAGTGCAGGACTGAGTGTGTGGTGAGTGCAGAACTGAGTGTGTGTGGTCAGTGTGGGGTTGTTTATGTGCGGTGTGTGCAGGGCTGAGTGAGTGTGTGCATGGTGAGAGCAGAACTGAGTGTATTTGGATTAATTGCAGGACTGAGTGTGTGCATGGTGTTTGCAGGGCTGAGTGTGTGTGGGGCTAAATGTGTGTGATGAGTGCAGGACTAAGTGTGTGAGTTTGTGTGTGTGTAATGACTGATCTGGGGTCATTAGGCTGTAGTACCTTGCTGCTGCTGTCTGTGCTTCCCAAAATCCATTAAGCTTAAAGACCTGAGGTGATGTCACAGTCATGTGACATGGCTCCACCCATGATTCTGACATCCCACAGGCCCTTTAAGCAAGTTTTAACTTATGGGGGCACCGGGCTGGGGTGCTGCAGACTGCTGGGAGCGGGCAGGGAGGAGTGTGCACCGGGCTGCAATTGGAAGCAGAGGTGGGTGCAGCAGGGGTTTCGGGCAGCGAAGGTGGGTGCAGCGGGGGTGTCAGCCGAGAGTGCAGCGACTGCCATATTAGGAGACCCATCAGTTCGGTGTCCCAATATGGTGGTCGATGTACTTCCGGCTGGCACAGTGGATTGTGGGAGTTGAGGATGTCCGGATTGAAGTCTGCGACAGACAACATAAGGCAATTATATATAGAAAAGATGTCTTCATAAACTGTATTGGTAAATTTAAGGTTCTATAAAATAGGGATAAACTGTGGTGATTAGGGTTGTCTAATTTAAAATATTCCTGCCATGGGTCATTTGGCCTCAATGTCCACCAGTAAGGAAGGGTGCAGGATTGTATAAAATGTCGAATTTGCAGGTATTGAAAAAAAACTGGATCTGTGCATTTGAAATTTGTGGGACAGGTCTGCAAATGACAAAAGAACACTGCCCTCATAAAGACTATCCAAAGATACTATTCCCGCCATAACCCATCTCCCAAGGGACAGCCCAGTGATGTGTGCTTCAAAAGCTGTGATAGTAATATATCTATATTAAGAACAAAGGAGATCTCTATGTAACCTATTCCAGTACCAGAGTAGAGACGACATAGATTGTAAAGGGTTTCAAAAGATTAATTTCCAGCAGACTTCTGGTAGACCCTGGAGGAGTGAAGTTCAATTCCATTTGAAGCCACCTATGATTACTCTTATTCGCCCACCAGTCCTTTGCAGCTTCCAGTATAACTGCTCTGTGGTGTAAGTATAAATTTGGGACTCCCATTCCACCATTAGTATACTGGAAATGTAAAGTTTTCATTGCAACCCTAGGCCTCCTGTTTTTCCGTATAAATTTTCCATGAATAGATTGTAGACGAGTTATCCACATTAAAGAAATTTTTAGAGGTAGGCAATGAAAGAGGTATGTTATTGTAGGTATTGTAGGTATTATGGGGATGTCACACGCGTCAATCTCGCGTGCAATATTGCTGCTGCACATGACGTTGCGGCGATATTGAAGCGTGTGACAGGGCGTTTCAACCAGCGATAAGTCGGTGGTTGATGGTCGTCAGTTTTAGAACCTGTTTTTAAAACCTTACGATGGTCGCTCGGTGGACACGCAGAATCGCTGTGTGTGACACCAGGAGATGAGCGAAAAGCCAGCAAGCGCTGGGAGCTGGTATCCATGGTAAACAGTGGGTATCTAAGCAGCGAGTGCTGCCTATATACCTGATGTATACCTTGGTTACCAGCCTTCTCCGCTCACTGGCTGGTATCCAAGGTACACAGCGGGTAACTAGGGACCCTAGTTACCCGCTATGTACCTTGGATACCAGCCCGTGAGCAGAGAAGGCTGGTAACCAAGGTATACACTGGGTATCTAGGAAGCACACGCTGCCTAGATACCCGCAGTTTACCTTGGAGACCAGCCTGCTCCCGCTTACCGCAGCCTGCCAGTGGGAGCAAGACATCGTGGAAATGATATTTAAATTATTTCCATGATGTCGCTGGTCCACTGATCGCTGGCGAGTCTGCCTGTGTGACAGCTGACCAGCAATCAGCCTTCAATGTCGCCAGCGATGAGATCACTGATGACATTGACATGTGTGACGGCCCCATTAGAGTTATTTTTACGACTTGAATACTAGCAATCCATGACACAGGAAGGAGAATGTGTCTATTTAAATCCTGATAGATTCCACATATAAGGGATACACAATTTAATTTTGCTAAGGTGGACATCGTGGGGATCTTGATACCTAGATAAGTGAAATTAAACGTTTCCCAAACAAAAGGGAATTTTTTTAACCAAGGTGGGCCTATCCTACGTTGACTGGAAAAGCTATCGATTTTGTGGTGTTCAGATCACAATTTACTAAAGAGATGAGCCGGAAGTTACTCGGGGTGTCTGGGGGCTTGTTCTTGGTTTGAATAGGTGAGATAAGAGCTTCTAGATTTTCCTTACATATAGTCGTTGTTTTTTCAAATGTTTAAAATTTCTAAGGAGGTAAGGGGCTAAGATTTTTGAAAAGCAATGATACTAACCATTAGAAAACCCGTCCGGGGCCGGGGCTGAGCCATTTAGTCGCGATAACGGTCTGTTCAATTTCCTGGGCCATAAAGGCTCAGATAGTTGTGACGACGATACCTTGGCGAGGTTAAATTTTGTGAGTAAATCTTGTATGGCGTGTCTAGTCAGCTGGACCTTGAGGGGATCCTCTTTTAAATAATATGGGGAATAGTAATACCATCTAAATTCCGCCGCAATATCAGTGGGATGATACATTTTAGATCTGTCTGGTTTACAAATGTAAGTGAGCCTTCTTTTTATCTCTCTGTTTCTGACCCTTCTGATTAACAACCTCTCAGCCTTATCACCCATAGAGTAGAATTTTGTCTTAGACTTCTTAAAGGTATGTCACACCGCTCGATATCACTGTCAATGTCGCTCATGCGTCACGGATTTTCAGTCGCTCAAGCGACGTAAAAGTGATGTAGGAGCGACATTGAAGCGTGTGACCAAGCGATGCAACCAGCGATATGTCGCTGATCACCGATCGCAGGTTTCACTGCCAGACGTAAAACCTGTCGCTCATCGCTCAGTAGACCTTGTACATCGCTGTGTGTGACACTAAACTCAGCGACGTATTTTCTATTTTGACACCGTACAAGCGACTAAATAAAATCGCTCGCAAGATGGCGACATCACCGCATCGCTGGGTCATATTGACGCGTGTGACATCTTACCTGCGATAATTCCACATCGCTCAGGCGACTAATAATATGTGACGCATGAGCGATATCACAGGCGACATTGACACGTGTGACAGGCCCTTAAGGGTGTTCAGTTAGAATAATGATCTAAGTTTATTGCTAAGTTTTGTAATTGAGGCGGATAGTTGGGGGTCTCGGCGCTTTTTGTTGACCAGCTCCAAATTATTGAGTAGGGTTGTAAGGTCGAAGACCTCCCCTTCCCTCCTCCTTTTTTCGATAAAAGCCATTTTAATTAAGCTGCCTCTCATGAAAGCCTTGTGTGGCCATCCACAGTACTTGATCAGAAGTAGAGTTATTGTCATTAATTTGGAAAAATTGTTCCATTTCAGATTTCAAAAGGCTGACATTACTCCTGATAGACAGTAAATACTCATTCAAGCGCCCTCTCCTGGGAGAAAGGAAAGAGTCTCCCTCTGAGAGGTACAAGGATATGAGAGCATGATTGGACCAGGATATTACTCCAATTTCCTATTTCTGAGAAGCATGAAGTAGTCTAGAGTCTATCAGAACGTTATCCAGCCTACTGTAGGTACCAAATCTAGGTGAAAAAAGTATGGTACCTGTCGGAGCTTTACAAATGGCAAAAAAGTAGTGGAGGTAGTTTGTGTTACCTAGTCGAAAGTTATTTTCCAATAATAAGTACGTTTCCTGAACACAGACCACATCAAAATTCTCTCTATAAACATTTCTCCAAAAAATCGAACGTTTAGCAGGAGAATTCAAACAATTTGCGTTAATAGATGAAATCTTAATAGTCATGTTTGCACAAAGAGTAAGCAACTTTTAACGAGCCAAGGGACCTGGACTGAGGGCCAGTTAGGGGGAAACAAAAAAGGGAAGACAGCCAAGGACAGACAGATACCAATAAACTCAATGTAAACCAGATTATCATTGAACAATACTCAGTCAAGAAGTGAGATGAAATATACACTACTGGGGGCAGAAAGCTATGAAAATTACTCTCTAACGGTACCGTCACATGCCGCAATCTCGCCTGGAAATAATAAAGGCGATGTGTCGCCCCTGAGCAATCGCTGTGAAACTGCCTCACGGTTGCAGCGTGATTTGGGAATTTCACGGCAATAAATCGCCCCTCGGCTGTTGCCTGATTCCTGAACAGTGCTCAGTAATCAGCCGTAATCGTTAAAGGCGATATTTCCGTGTTGTGGCGTGTGACAGGGCGATAATGATGGAAAAAGCATTGCTTATGATTTCCCGTAGGCGTACCTCAGCGTGCTGAAGTCCGCGCCTCGTCTGAGATGATTGGTGTGGGCTACTGTGTTCCCATTGGCTGTCAGTTGACACCGTGCCATATTTGAAGAGCGGTCCGTTCAGCTCCACACACATCTTCAGCTACACAACCATCAGCAAACTCAGTGCAAACTCCGATAGACAATGGCGTCATGTATTAGCCAGCCTCCCAGAGCAGGCTGACCAATCTTAACGCTGTTGCGTTAACCAATGAGCGTGTATAGGGAGTGGTATACACCAGTGTGGCACGCCTATCTCCTTGCCGTGCTGAATATATACGCCCACATTGCCTTTGAGATTGCGGCGTGTGAAGCGGCGATGAAATTTGGCAAGATTGGTTCCGCTATAGGGGAAGCGATTTCCGGAGCGACACATCGCCTTAGCTTCAGGGCAAAATTGTGGCGTGTGATGCTGTCGTCGGTGATCTGAGGTCGACCACGAAAAATGTGAGCGCGCACGTTAGATCACCACATATTGCTAGCCAAGATTGCGGCGTGTGACGGCATCTTTAGTATGGCATAAATCAAAAACAGGAAATGGTAACGCTGCAAATGAACAGTCATTTTTTAAACTTGCCTGGGGGCAGCTTCTTTTTTTTTGGGCCATGGCTGGCCCAGCAGGGTATAAATGCGGAATGTCCCATTGAAACAGCAGTTCCTTTTCTTTTATCTGGGTAGGAGCAAGCAAAAATTGTGTCATCTTTGATGATTTTAAGCTTCGCAGGGAACCCCCCATTTGTATCTGATGCCCAGGTCTCTCAAAGGTCTGGTATAAGGGTTATACTCCTGGCGTTTAGCCAACAGGCCAGCAGATAGGTTATTGAAAACCAGCAATTGCAACAGGGCATCCAACAATTAGGCATTTCCCATAGGGCAATCATGAACGCCTCCTTAATGGTGTAAAAATGAATATGAGCAATGATGTCCCTAAGTAGTTTAGGATCCAGCCCTTTAGGTTTTGGGATTCTATGTATCCTATCTATTACTGCATCCTTGTCATCAGCCTGTGGGAGCACTTCCTCAATGAATTTCTGAAGCAGCCCTGGGAGCTTGTGATCAGGAATGGACTCAGCTATGCCTCGTAGCCTGGATCTATCCTCCAAGTCCAGGATTTTATCAGAAATCTGGGATATTTTCAGCTCCAGGGCCTCATGGGCATCTATACCGATACTGTCACACGCAGCAATTTTGCTAGCAATTTCACTGGCAATTTGCTGGTTGCAGTGAAACCATGGACACATTGTTACATTTGTACACGGCAACAAAATAGAATAATGTGTCCATGATTTCACAGCAACCAGCAAATTGCCAGTGAAATTGCTAGCAAAATTGACGCGTGTGACGGTACCTTGAGATCATTATGTCATATATTGAGTTCCTCAAGGTTTTGCTCCAAGAGTGCTGTTCTAGAGCCCAGTTCCTCAACCTCCCCGTCTAAGCTCTTTCATCATATCCCTCAGGTAAGAACGTGCTGTAGCTCTCTCCTGAGCCTTTTTAATAGGGCATCCATTGTGGACTTGTAGCGACCGGTGGTAAGGCCGCGGGTGTGTGTGTATGATCTTTCTCAACAGAATCCCCATGCTCAGGTTTAACCGATAATAACATTTCTTTACTGTAAAACATATTTATCTCACAGTCAACCGAACTATATGCGCACTTGTATATATTAGAGTCTCTGGATCTTCACTTCTTCCGGGTACGCAGCAAGAAAAGAAAACACAACAATGAAGGTATCTTTCCCTAACTTTCCCTAAAATCACGTACCAGTCTTATCACAGAAGAAGATGTCGCTCCCACGTAGCAGGCCTGGGGATCTCCTCACTCTTCTTCTTTGGTCTCCTTCTGCAGGTAACAGTCTGTCTCTCCCAGTCTCAGGGCACACAGAGCAACAGCAGAAGGGAGATCACAGCAGCACAAATGGCTCCCTTATGTCGGTCACGGCCCCAGCACATGCACTCTGGGTGCTCGGCGGGCAAGGTTTTGCAGAGCGGCCAGAGTCACAGCACCAAAGTCCAGTGGCCCAGGATCAGTCACAGGGGCTTCTGCGGGGTGATTTTTCCGGCAAGGTGTAGCAAAGTAGTCCACTTTAAACAGACATCCGCAGGTAGATCTTCTCAGCTCTGGATTTATACTGCTCTGATTCTCTGCTTTCACTTCCTGGTTCAACAACAGAGATGGCTGGGAGTTTCCCAGCTCTGTGATTGTACAGTCCACTGATGCCACCTGGTGGACAAGTGCGGACTGTGCACAGTTCATTTCAGTTTCAATTTCAATAATACAATCTGAATTGTACACCTCATTACAGACTGAGTGAGAGGCATGTCCTCCAGTCTCTTCCCGAGATTGCATCCTCTGATCCTTGCAATGATGCGTGAGAAGAGGGGGCAGGGAGTGAGAAGAAGAAGGAGAAGCTGTGGCCATCTTAGAAGCAGAGCCCGCCCCCTGGCCAATGACCAACCCTGGAAAAAGGCTTACAGCCAAAACGTGCATGTATGGGTTGTCCTGGGAAAGTCACACACTGCAAAAGGTAAAAAACTACTTAATTTTGATTATGATTTTCATTGACAGTACTGCTTTGGCTCTTTAGAAATACCCTGTCTATGATAGATAGCTGAAGGGGAGACAGACTTATTTTACTTGTGCCCACACAGGGGCTTTAGTGCAAATGGGGTAAATGGTATATTGACATGTTTATATACCAATGATATCTAGTCATTGCCTTTTGTGGTGTTGTGCTGCTACCTTCTGGCCACCCACATCTTAATTTTTCTATGGAATATTGTTTTCTTTCTTTTTTGTAATAAAAATCTAGATTTTGAAATATGTCATTGTACAGAGGTTTCTTCATATGGTATATATATATCTTGGATAGGTAATCAAATAGCAGTGGGCTTACAACCTTAAGGTGAAACTGAAGAAGTGTCACCCATTCAAGAGAGATATCGAGTATCTAGTCCAAACGGTGTTGCAAGATCGAGTCTTACCTTTGCAGGAAAAGGTGCCCACTATCCAGCAGTGGCAGGTTCCTTGAAGTATGAGAGAGCTAAAATAATTTTGTGAGCTTGCCGTGTACCAACGCTGGTTTGACTTGGAGAAGTTGGTGGGTCCCTTGAATGAGTTGCTAAGGGGAACCGCCAAAGTGTCAAAGAACCATTGGTTCCATGGCGCTTTACATGTGTAAGGGCAGACGAGAACAAGAACATAAAAAATAACGACAATTAAATCATACAGGTACAGTAGGGCAAGATGAGGCTTTCTAGGCCATGAAGAGTGCCCTTCATCAGCCCCAATTCAGGCCTACACAGACTTTGACCAGCCATTTTTCCTGTACACAGACAGTAACCTCCATGGATTGGGCACAGTACTGTCCCATATACGAGAGAGTCATTGCGTGTGCAAGTAGGTCCTTGTGGGAAAGCAATAGGAATCCCTACAATTACAACTCCTACCGGCTAGAGCTCCTGGCCCTAGTATGGGCCATAACAGAGACTTTTGCAGGCTTTCTGACAGGGACCAAGATCCAGGTCTGTACAGAAAATACAACCTCTGGCAAAAATCACCTGGCTCGGAGCATGTTCATTCAAAAAAGCAGATCACACACATGGCACAAAACTAAAGTCATTTCAATTGTCAACTCTCTGCCTTTAAGAAACACTAAAATAACTCTTGAAAAAAATATGCTAGCCAGTAACTTACTTTTGTAGACCAAGTAGGGGGAAAATTATGGATTCACTCAATTCTGAGGTAAAAATGATGGAATCATGACAAACAAACAAATAAACACTCAAATAGATTACTAGTATTTGGTTACACCACCTCTGGCTTTTATAACAGCTTGCAGTCTCTGAGGCATGGACATAATGAGTTACAAACAGTACTCATCATCAATCTGGCTCCAACTTTCTCTGCTTTGCTGTTTCCAGATCAGCTTTGCAGGTTGGAGCCTTGTCATGGACCATTTTCTTCAAATTCCGCCAAAGATTTTCAATTGGATTGAGATCCAGACTATTTGCAGGCCATGACATTGACCTTATGTGTCTTCTTTCATGGAATATTTTCACAGTTTTTGCTCTATGGCAGGATTCATTATCATATTGATAAATTATTTTATCATCCCCAAACCCCAAATCATTTCAATTAATGGGATAACAAAAGTGTCCAAAATATCAATGTACACTTGGGCATTTATTGAAGATGTAATGACAGCCATCTCCCAATGCCTTTACCTAACATGCAGCCCCATATTATCAATGGCTGTGGAAATGTGCATGTTCTCTTCAGGCAGTTATCTTTATAAATCTCATTGGAACAATACCAAACAAAAGTTCCAGCATCATCACCTTGCAGATTCGTGATTAATCACTGAATATTACTTTCATCCAGTCATCCACAGTCCACGATTGCTTTTCCTTAGCCCATTGTAACCTTGTTTTTTTCTGATTATATGTTAATGATGGCTTTTGTTTAACTTTTCTGTATGTAAATCCCATTTCTTTTAGGTGGTTTCATACAGTTCGGTCACAGACATTGACTCCAGTTTCCTCCCATTCGTTCCTCATGTTTTGTTGTGCATTTCCTGCTTTGGAGACATTGCTTTAAGTTTCCGGTCTTTTTGCTTTGATGTCTTCCTTCGTCTACCAGTATGTTTCTCTTTAACAACCTTCCCATATTGTTTGTATTTGGACCAGATTTTAGACACAGCTGACTGTGAACAACCAACATCTTTTGTAGCATTGCGTGTTGATTTACCCTCTTTTAAGAGTTTGATAATCCTCTCCTTTGTTTCAATTGACATCTCTCCTTTTTGAGCCATGATTCATGTCAGTCCACTTGGTGCAACAGGTCTTTAAGGTGTGATCACTCCTTTTTAGATGCATACTAATGAGCAGATCTTATTTGATGCAGGTGTTAGTTTTGAGAATTAAAATTTACAGGGTGTTTCCATAATTTTTACCTCAGAATTGAGTGATTCCATAATTTTCCCCCCTGCTTGGTCTACACAAGTAACTGTTACTGGCTGACAATTTTTTTTTCAAGATTTCTTTTAGTGTTTTTTCAAGGCAGAGAGCTGACATTTGAAATTACTTTAGTTTTGTGCCATGTCTGTGATCTGCTTTTTTTCTACACAATTAAACAACAGAATGGACATCCTCCGAGCCAGGTGATTCCATAATTTTTGCCAGGGGTTGTAATCCCCATGTCCACCTTGAGAATGCTAAACTAGGGACCTTGGAACAACAGTGAGAGGCCCACCTGATGAAGTTTGACTTTACCATCCGTTATCGCTCTGTTACCATAAATGCACATGATGATGAACTTTCAAGATTGGCCGTGGAGATGTCACACGCTTAGATGGTGCTGACATTGCTGGATGCTGCGGTGTATGTTGTTTGTCTTTAAGAGCTGCATGGTTGATAGTTGTGAAGGTTCTTGCCTCCTGTGTTGTGCTCCAGAGCTACATTCACTATTATATTCAGCTGCTGGTTGAGTGGTTGAAGTGTGACTCACCTGGAATCCCTTTTCCCTGGCTTTAAATAGCCTTCACTCTCCTCTGTCAGACGCCGTTTATAGAGTTAGTTGACTCTTTGTCATTGAGCTGAGAAGAAGTCTTACTGCTGTGCTGAAGCCACTCCTGGAGTTCTATTGCCGTGGGAGAATCTGTTATCCCTGACCCGTGGGTGGAGGTAGGGGCCCTCAGCCTAGGGCTACTCAGGAGTTTTAGGATACAGGTTGGTGGCTCAGAACTCCTTACCATCAGAGGTACCTCCGAGATTAGGGTGAGTCATGGACCCCAGCATCTGGATCAGATTCGGCTCTCCTGACCCCTTTTTCATCAAGTTACCTGATTCCCTCAACTCCCAAGCGTGACAGGAGATTCCAGTGGGGGACCTTGATGAACAGCTAGGAGAGGAAGAAACCCTAGACCTCAGTATGTTCATGCCCCCAGTGGTAGCGGCTCAATTAGGTAGGGAAGCCTGTGCATAACCCCGGTCCCTGGGAAGAACCAATGAAGAGTGGGGACATGTCCAAGGCAAGGATGAGGGACTGCAATAGATGAAGCGCTGGGTGACCCTGAAGCAGAAGCCCAGTAAAGAAGATGGGGATAACCTCAATGCTGAGATGAATAATGTTCTGCTCCAGTGGTATAGACTGGACATTAGAGAACTGTACCGAAAAAAGCAACAGCCAAGAGATGCCAAAGTGAAGTGACAGGTGGTCATTCCCAGAAGTGTGGCCCAAGAAGTAGCCAAGGAAGCTCATGAGTTTAAGGCCCACTGTGGACCAGCAAAGTCTGCAGTGGTATGTGTACTGCCCGTGGTTGGATTCTGTGGTGGAAGTCATCTGCTGGCAATGTCGAGTTAAGGGCAACTGAATAAAGGACACTAGTCCCGACTATATGGACCAAAGAGAAATCTTGATCGACTATCAAGACATTCTGCTTGGGGACCACAATACTGTCTGGTTATGACCAATCACTTTTCAAAGTTTGCTGTGGTCACCCCAACTAAAGATCAGACTGTTGAGTCAGCAGCACGAGCCACCTGTCAAGATTTCATTTGATTGTAAAAGTGCACACAGTTGATCCATTCCAACCAAGGCACAGGTTTGCAAGGCAAGGTGATGGAAGAACTATACTGCATGTATGATATTGAGTGGTCCCAGACCATTCCTTAATACCCCCAGGGCAATGGAGCATATAAACACTTTAATCGGACTCTGCTCTAGATAATGAAGACATTGCTGGAAGATAAGAAAGCGGATTGGCCGGACTACCTGCAAGAACTGGTCTGGGCCTGCAACAACCAGGTCCACTCCGGGCTTCACCCCAAATCTACTGTTGTTCGGTAGAACTGGTCAAGAAATCATTGAGCTAAATTATTAGCCACCAGAGGATCTGATGGAGTGAATGGTCATCTCATGGGTGGGCATCTGTAATTGGCTGCTGAAGTAATCTGAAACCAACCCATAAATTCCAGCATTTAGAATGTATGGGCAGGTTCCCGGATACTGTAGCAGCCAATGAAAGAAGCCCATTCTTAGTCACAGCATCTGTGATTGGCTGTTGGGTCCGTCACACATATAGCAGTGTAAAAAGAAATAATTTTAAAAACTGATGTAGCGCTCTTGAGTATTTTTTAATCTCAGCGCAGATGAAGAAGACGGGCTGCCACCCCCAGCTGCCTGGCTTTACCATGGCTGGCAATCAAAATAGAGGGAAGCCCAATATTTTTCTTTTAATTATTTAAATAAATAATTTAAAAAAATGTTTGGACGCCTGCCATATTTTGATCGCCAGCCAGGTAAAGCAAGACAGCTGGGGGTTGGGATTTTCAGCGTGGTAAGGCTCAAGCATTCTGGGCCCCCACACTGAAAACCACAGCCCACAGCTACACCTAAAAATGGCACCATTTCTAGGCATTTTACATGCCTCCTCCAGTGGCCCTGGTGGGGGGTGGCATGCTGGGTAATAATGGGGTTAATACCAGCTTTGTATTCTCAGCTGGTATCAAGCCTGATATTCATGGTGTCAAGCTAAATTAGACCTGGCCACCATGAATATCTAGTAAACCTTTAAAAAAAAAAAAAAAACTTCACTCAGAGACAATTTTTTTCATTAGAAATAAAACAAAAAACACATTTAGGGACTCCATCTTTAATTACAAAAACATCCTTCTCTTAGAAGTAGTCCACAGGCAGAGGAGGTTCAGCTCTGCCTCATTGCTCTGAACAGAGAAGTGTCTGAGGTCATTCAGATTCATAGCTGAGCCATGAACTTGGTTGAACCCTGACGTCACTGTGAACACTGTCAAGAACTGAAGTGCTTCTCGGCAGTGCAGTGAATATCCCTGGAAGTTATTGAGCGGCCCCGAAAGTAGATGCAGCCGAGACAGTGGGACTACAGGACGCGCGCTGTGGGACCCGGTAAGTATAATGATAATGTTTATTAAAAACAAGCTTTATTTTACAGCCCCAGGACCTGACCTATAACACAAATGTCCCAGGGAAACCCATGTTTGGGATCTGTGCATGAACACTAGGTGTTCGGAAAAGACCCCGAATTTTACACCCATCACTACCTAAGACGGCTACCAGAGGACCCCATGGATAGCTACTGTAATGACCGGAGGTCCTAAGAAGATCCAGTGGGTCACAAACTGAGACAGAGGCAGGAATAAACAACAGTTTCTTTACTGAGAAAGATATTGTAGTAAAATTCACAGTAAAATGCAACACTTTCCGATTCGTCTCAAATACGATCTCTATTAGTTACACATACTCAGCTTCAGCTAAAATCAATGTGCCAATCACAGAGTTCCCAGATTATGTGTATAAAAAAAGGCAATGTAGGACTGTGTTTCAACCGAACCCGCGCTGCACACAGAAGAGACGTCAAAGGGAGATTGGATCACAAGAGGCTTTTATTTCTTGTTTTTTTATTGTTATTGTTGGCTCCCTGAGGAAGGAGTCAGGTCTGACTCTGAAACGCGTCAGAAATAAAAGCCACTTGTGATCCAATCTCCTTTTGACCGTCTCCTCTGTGTGCAGCGCAGGTCCAGTTGAAGCACAGTCCCACATTGCCTTTTGTCTACTACGTTTAACCATTGATGTGTGGACCCTGCAGCAGCCATTTTGTGTATATGCTGGTTGTGTACTACACAACCTGACCAGGTGAGCAACGACTATTTCTGGTCTACTTTTTTTATCGAGAGCGGAAATAGGGTCTTATCTCCTCCACAGTTCTACAGATTATGAGTATAACACTATGATGCTGAACAATTTTACCTAAACACTACGTCCTCAATGAGTTCAACTAACTGAAGAAAGGAGGGGTGTAAGTCTGGTGAGGGTGTTCAATGGGCACCCCTGAGATGGCACACCGAGTATAAACTTATCATAACTAATAAAAAGGCATTAAAACAATATCATTGTCATTTATACATCTTGCATAGGGATACTCGGGTATCTTAAAGCTACGGTACCATTAACCTCAGGTGTGGTCTCACAGAGGCCTCTGATTCACATTGGCTGCAGCGAGTCCCAAAAAAATCCTTTGGCGACAAAAAAAATCTTCTACTGCAAAAACAGCAAGTTTCCGTGTCTTTTCAGCCAATGCCAAGTTCACACGCCCAGTATGTGATATGGTGTGCGATATAGCAGGAAAGGACACCAGGCCAATGAACAATGGGACTTACACTCAGCTACATGCAGCCACCCATTACCTCAACCTCACATCGTTAGACCACAAAGCCAAAGTTCATATCTACAGTTGCTTTGGGAATAGTCCTCCATTTGCCACCAGCCTGTTCAATTACAGTCCCCAGTCCTTTCTGGATCACTGCAGCCCATAAACCCCTAGTTGTTTAATATGGGTGGCTGAGTGACTAGGCAAGTCCTCACGTAGTGGTGACATGTCTTCCTCCATGGTACTTGGCTGTAAATAATTAATAGTCCAGTTTGGTGCAGGATCATTCAACATTTTACCAGGAGGATTGCAAATGCCCACGCTGCCCACATCGATAACATCTGCACTGTATCTCACTCTTTCCAATGTACACTCTTGGGCAGTGGGTAAAGGAACCTGGAGGCCGGGACCCACTTGAAGGTGCAGGAGGGGGTTGTTGAGTTTGAGGAAAACTCCTCCACTGGATAGCTGGGCATGTGGCCTGCAGATGCCTGGGATGCCCACAACAATAACACCTGTGCTTTGCTACTTTCTCTCCTTGTCGTATTCCAAAAGACACAGTAGGAGCAACTGGAGGCACATTTACACGGGTATGAGCATGAGGTGGTGGTTTAGGGGGAACGGTGAACAATGGGGACAGAAGGACAAGGGGCCACCAATGTTGGGGAGCTGGTAATCCTCTCTCCATCCTCTAGCAGATACCTCCACTGAGGCTTGATGGTGAGAACCTCATCAGCTAGAGTGGTAGCTTGTCACACTGTCGCTGGTTTCCTCTAACACACCCATTCCCGGATCTCAGCAGGGCATTTGGTATAGAATTGTTCTATTAGGATGACCTGGAGGAAGGTCTCCCAAGCTAAGGCCCCCCTCTCCCTCCAGCCAGCAATGACATACTTGTTTGAGCCTGTGGGCGCACATCTTGAAAAACACTTCTGCATCACAGGCTAAAGTATGGAACTGAGCCCTGTAAGTGTCAGGGATTACTCCATAATGTTTTAGAATGGTCTATTTCATCTCCCCATACTCACAGTTCCAGCGACGGTCCACAGCTCTATAGGCTTTGGCAGCTCCACCCTCTAAGAGCCCCACCAGATGTCTGACTCGCTCCCTTTCCAGGACTTCCATTTATCGGCATTGATGTTTGAAGTCCTGGAAAAAACCCTCAACTTCACCTGCAGCCTCATTAAATGGCTTACAGTTCTTGCAGGACACTCTGGGGGATTCATTCATGGTGGATACTGTGGTTACAATCTTCTGGAGCTTCTAGCTGCTTCCACAACAAGCTGCCTCTCCAGCAATGCCATCTCCTTAGCTCTGCGAATGGCCTCCCTCTTATCTTCTATGATGGCCTCATCTCCCAGCAGTACCAATTCCTCCTCATACCACATAACCCACTGACTTTTTTGGGTATTTACCTCCAGCTCCCGTCTTTTCTCCCTTTGCTGTGGAAATCCTTGCTCAGCACCATCTTGCAAGCAAGCTCCTTCCAAAGAATCAATTAGTTGCTCCTTGGAGAGTCCTTTCTAGTGGATTCCTAATTCATGGGCCTTTGTTTGTAGGCTCCCCACAGTCCAGTCCTTGTATCCTGAGGTTCTGGTTCCAGACGTTGATGGGCCGCTGTCCTCCATTCCTTCTGCTCTGATCACACCGCTGCCAACCAGTTTGTGATGGGGTGTGCGACAGAGCAGGAAGGGATACCAGGCCAATGAACAATCGAATGAGATTTATTTCAACAGGGAAAATGGAACAGCACAAATGATGAAAATTCTGCAGAGTCCGTAATGAGTCCACAATAGCAGAATCCAGTCCGGGGGCACCACCCAGTACTCGACGCCAGCAAAAATATAGAAATAGTCCTTGGAAGACTTCAATGGATCCAGTAGATGAGGGACACAACACAATCCCACGTTGAAGCTTCTATCAATCCACACAGGGTACGAGGGTCTGCCCTCAGCTGCAGACCCTCCATCATAGGAAGCCACCACACAACTGACTGGGCCAAAACATAAGTCTATTGTTCCATGTCCTAGGATCTGCCCATGGATGGGGGAGGGTTCACACGTACTTTTGAACATGTGGCTACATTTAGAAAATTCTAGAAACCCAGACTCCATTATGTCTTACAGCTTGTCTATTGAAGTCAGCTCCTGCTGAGAAGAACAAAGACAGAATCTCCCACTAGAAGTAGTACATGAATACAGGCAGGTGAAGGACACATTGTTTCAAACCCTTCCCTGCTCAATTTATGTACTAACTAGTGACCTAGGCCTGATTACATTACATAAAGTACATGAAGTGGTCAGGGGTTATACAGGGGAAGAGGGGGAGGGACACACTGTTACACAGTACTTTAGTACTATAGCCTGAGGGTATGATCCATTTAGCACTTTTTACCAGGGCTAGTCACCCAGTCTCTCCTCTCACAGTCACTCACGGTTTCCCTGGCCGCTGACCACTCCCTCCGTCACTGGGATGATATCCTCTGTCTCTTCTCAGATACCAGCTGATTGGCCCGTTCAATACAGAGTCTCTAGTCCACACAGCATGGACTTCCACACAACTCCAAAGAGCCACACAGCTTCCACAGGCTCTGCACCAGTCCTTCAGCAGAGACACACTTTCACTCAATCCAGGGATTTGCAAACCCCGCAGGAAAGCTTGCAGTGAAAGCCTGATCAAAGTTACAGCTCCACACTTCTCACCACTGTTTGCTTTCAGCACCTCATCAGTCTCTGCACCCTGCATCTCAGCACAGCAGACTCCAATCCTCCCTTCAGCACGCATCTGCTTAACCCCTTCATGACCCAGCCTATTTTGATCCTAAAGACCTTGGCATTTTTGTCAATTCTGACCAGTGTCCCCTTATGAGGTAATAACTCTGGAACGCTTCAACGGATCCTAGTGATTCTGACATTGTTTTTTCGTGACATATTGGGCTTCATGTTAGTAGTAAATTTAGGTTGATCATTTTTGCGTTTATTTGTGAAAAAATAAAAAATCTTGCAAAATTGTTTAAAATTGAGCAATTTTTAAATTTAGAATTTTTATTCTGCTAAACCAGAGACTTATGTGACACAAAATAGTTAATAAATAACATTTCCCACATGTCTACTTTACATCAGCACAATTTTGGGAAAAAAAAAAATTTGGGTGGGGAGTTATAAGGATTCAAAGTTCATCACCAATTTCTCATTTTTCCAGCAAAATTTACAAAACCATTTGTTAGTGAACACATCACATTTGAAGTCCCTTTGAGGGGTGTACATGACAGAAAACACCCAAAAGTGACACGATTTAAAAAACTGCACCTCTCCAGCTACTCAAAACTAGATTCAAGAAGATTATTAACCCTTCAGGTGCTTCACAGGAACTAAAGCAACATAAAAAAATTAAAATGTCTATTTTTTCCTTCCAACAAAAATGTTATTTTAGCCTCAATTCTTTCATTTTCACATGGGCAACAGGATGAAATGGATCCTAAAATTTGTTGGGCAATTTCTCCTGAGTACACAGATACCTCATATGTGGTCATAAACCACTGTTTGGGCGCACGGCAGGGCTCAGAAGGGAAGGAGCGCCATTTGACTTTTGGAGCTAATTTTCCATTCAAAAAGTCAATTGGCACTCCTTCATTTCTGAGCCCTGCCGTGCGCCCAAACAGTGGTTTATGACCACATATGAGGTATCGGTGTACTCAGGAGAAATTGCCCAACAAACTTCAGGATGCATTTTATCCTTTTGCCCATGTGAAAATGAAAAAAATTAGGCTAAAAGAAAATGTTTGTGAACAAAAAAGGTACTTTTTCATTATTACGGATCAATTTGTGAAACATCTGGGGGTTCAAAGTGCTCACCACCCATCTAGATAAGTTCCCTGAGAAGTCTAGTTTCTAAAATGGGGTCACTTATGGGGGAGCTCCAATGTTTAGGCACACTGGGGCTCTGCAAATGCGACATGGTGTCCGCGTTTGGAGAGCCCCTGTGTGCCTAAACATTGGAGCTCCCCCATAAGTGACCCCATTTTGGAAATTAGACCCCCCAGGGAACTTATCTAGATGGATGGTGAGCACTTTGAACCCCAGATGTTTCACAAATTGATCCGTAATAATGAAAACATTTTTTTTTCCACAAACATTTTCTTTTTTCATTTTTACAGATTAATTTCTGAAGCACCTGGGGGTTCAAAATGCTCACCACACATCTAGATAAGTTCCTTGGGTGGTCTAGTTTCCAAAATGCGGTCACTTGTGGGGGAGCTCCAATGTTTAGGCACACAGAGGCTCTCCATACGCGACATGGTGTCCGCTAACTATTCCAATTGCTAGTGTACACCATGTCGAGTATGGGGAGCCGCTATGTGCCTAAACATTGGAGCTCCCCCACAAGTGACCCCATTTTGGAAACTAGACCTCCCCAAGGAAGTTATCTCGATGCATAGTGAGCATTTTGAACCCCCAGGTGCTTCACAAATTGATCAGGAAAAATTAAAAAAGAAAATTTGTGTGAAAAAAAAAAGTACTTTTTCCTTATTACGGATCAATTTGTGAAGCACCTTGGAGTTCAAAGTGCTCACTATGCATCTAGATATGTTCCTTGGGGGGTTCCAGTTTCCAAAAAAGTGGTCACTTGTGGGGAGCTCCAATGTTACGGCACACAGGGAAGGGATCTCCATACGCGATATGGTTTCCGTTAACAATTGGAGCTAAGTTTTCCATTGAAATTGTTAGCGGACACCATGTCGTGTATGGAGAACCCGTGTGCCACCAGCACAAGGGCAACTGATAGAGTTGTGGTATAGCACCAGAAAATGGCGCCTCTAATGATTGCGCTATTTTCTTGGGTGGCTGTGGGTTGCAATTTGCAGCGTGGGGGCACACATTTGGGTCTCTCCACGCTGAGGATTCCAGCCCCCCAGCTGCCAAGTTGTACCTGACTGGCAACCAAAAATACAGAGGCCTTTTTTTATATTTCAAGAACTGATTTTAGAAAAAAAAATGACGTGGGGCTCCGCCATATTTTTGGTCCAGCCAGGTACAACTTGGCAGCTACGGACTGCCAGCAACCCCCAAGCTGCCTCGTTGTACCTGTCTGGCAACCAAAAATACAGCGAAGCCCATTTTTATATTTCTAGAACTTAATTCTAAAAATATTTTTAATATTTTTGGCCCAGCCAGGTACAACTAGGCAGCTGGGGGCTGGAATTCTCAGCATGGAGAGGCCCAAGCGTTCTGTGCCCTCCATGCTGCGAAGTGCTGCCCGCAGCCGCCCCAGAAAATGGTGCATTCATTGAAGAGCCATTTTCTGGCGCTGTATCCAGGCTCTTCCAGTTGCCATGGTGCCGTTGGCAAACTGGGTAATAAAGGGGTTAATGCCGTACCATGCAGCATGACTGACTCCAGAGACTACAAGGGATCAAGTGTCCTCTTGTAGTCTCTGGGGTCAGAGTCATGGTGCACAGTACAGCAGATCATTGCCATACAGTGCACCATGACTGACCCCAGAGACTGCAACAAGTGGACGCTTGATCTCGTGTTGCAGTCTCAGGTCAGAGTCATGGTGCACTGTATGACAATCTGCCGTACCATGCAGCATGCCTCTGACATCCATCCATCAATCATCCATCCATCAATCCATTCATCCATCCATCAATCATCCATTCATCCATCCATCCATCAATCATCCATCCATCAGCTATCAATACTCCCCTCAGACAGATCCCCTGCAGCAGCCCTCTGTCTGTCAGCTCCTCCTGTAACAGGTCGGCTTGCACACAGGAGGAGCTGCACACAGGAGGATCCTGGCGGCGGAGGAGCGTGGCGGCAGGGAACGGAGGTATGGGGGGAGGATGGTGGAGGAGAGGAGGAAGAGGGACAGGACCGGAAAGGGAGCAGAAAGGGGACAGGGGACAAGCAGGGGACCACAGCGGAAGGAGGAACGGGACAGGGGGAAGGCAGGGGACCGGAAGGAGGAAGGAGACAGGGGGTGGACAGGGGACCGGAACGGGAGCAGGAAGATGAAAGGGGGGAGGGGGAAATTGGGAGGAAGGGGGCGGGGAGATTAGGAATGGGAGGAAGGAGCAGGGCACAGGAGTTGGGGGCAGATCTGGAGTGGCGGCGGCAGGCAGCGCATGCAGGGAGGCTATGGAGCAGCTCTGATGGGGGTGATCCTCCCATCAGATCGCTTCCATTTGAGCTGGAGGGGGCGCCCCAACTCCAGCTCTGATAGAAGCGATTTGATGGGAGGATCACTCTCATCAGAGCCGCTCCACAGCCCCTTCCATAGGTGGCAGTAGATCAGAGTGATTGACTGTTCAAACAGCCAATCACCATGATCCTGGGGGTGGGGTGGGGAATTCACCCCCCCTGACGTCAAGCCCCAGTGTTCAGTGATAAGTATCACTGAACACCCAGGCCCGATGGCGGTTACCGTGGCAACGGTGCCGCGGTAACTGCCATAACGTTGTACAACGTCAAAAGGTCGGGAACGCACCGACTTACATGACGTTGTACAACGTCAAAGGTCGGGAAGGGGTTAACCTTGTTTGAGGTACCCAACCCACCAGTTTCATATGCACATTCACCGAACCCTTATTTAGTGATAAATCTACATGCAGCCATTGGGAGTGTGTTGACTTCCATGGCGGAGGCTCCGCCGAAACCCTGAGACGACACACCATACCCCTGGTCAATCGAACCCCGGTTAAGAACCACTGAGCTAGAAGCTCTTTGCTAACCATCTAACCACTGGTGTAACACTCTACAGATGATGCTCACTCAGTAGGCACTGATGAAAAGGCAGGTAAGCCCACAAACAGAACTTATTTAAAGTTGGTCAGAACCAACCAAACAACACCTAAAGGTATCGTTACACGGCACGACGTTGAAACGATATCACCAACGATCTCGGGGGTGCGCAGTCGTTAGGACATCGTTTTTTTTTTTAAACCATCATTTTTTTATTGGGAAACTTTGAAAAATGTTTACATTCACAAAATATTAGAGTCAACTTGCAACATAAATCACAATTAGATGTATAGATCAAATCAATATCTCAAATGGTCTGTTGAAATATGTATAAAAACAAATAACAATATTTTATATATGTGTATGATTAAAATCTAAGATCAAGTTTGACACTTAAATCGGTGATCATACTTCTTTTTATCCCTAAGCCTTGATTCTTCCTTAAAAACCTCTACCATTCCCGTCTCACTACCCCTTAAATTGTAACAACCTTGTGTTAAACTATCTAGGTTACATATTTTAGTCTACCTAAAGTGCCTCCTAGATCCTCCAGTGCGTACCATTCTGTGTTGATATATGGCCTCATGAAACTGTTGATATCCGGGGGCGCAAAAGTTTTTAGAATGAAAGGTTTCCATTTATTAAAAAATGTTCCCGTTAGTTTGGAGGGGTTCTTAAGTGTTTCAATGGATTCCAAATCTAATATCTTTCTCAAATTTTTGTGTATCATATCTAAGGAGGGAACATGTTCACTAATCCAGTGTTGTAATAATAGCCTCTTTGCTACTATGGATATTGTGTGGAACAGAGCATGCACCCGCCCCCCAGCATCCGTTTTGTCTGAGTAGTGGAACAGCCACAGCAACGGGTCATTTTTGTATTCATTGGGGTAGAGTCCTGAAGCCAGATCTCCTATCTTTTCCCAAAACCTTCGTGATTGTGTGCAAGACCAGATTCCATGTTCGAGGTCAGTCATAGAGGTCTTGCATTTGGGACAATGGATCCATCTTTTGTTGTTAGCAGATGATGGAGGTATATTAAACCCTTTAATAGTCCCATGGATGAGTCTAAATTGGGAATCTCTCCATTTTTCATTTATGACCCATTTCCTTAACGTTCTCCATCCCTCTAGTATTTCTGTATTTAGGTCAGGGTCTTTTATGTGTTTTTTCCATATTGAGAATGTGGTGTTGGTGGCCAAAGGTCTAAAGGCCCGTTGTAGTTGATTATATAGTGAGGATATTGAAATATCATTAACGGACATTTTTATTAGATTATTCCAATCCCCCCTGTCAAATTCGCCCGACACGTCGCACAGTCGGGATAGTAGATGGTGCTTGACCTGCAGGTATTGGAGCCAGTGTGCCTCAGGCAGGTTGAATTTAGATAAAATTTCTGTGCCGGTCAACCATCTCCTCTCCTCCGAATGCATGAGGTCTCCCATAGTCTTTTCTCCCCTTTCTCTCCATATTTTAAATAAGGAGTTCTCTAGTCCCTGGGGAAATGATGGGCTAGCCCAGTGGATTACATTTTTAGAGATTTTCCACGAAAGATTCATTTTTTTCCTGACCGCTTTCCAGGTCATCACTGTATCTCTGCATATAGAAGTATTTTTAATTTTAGAAGGGAGTTCTGACATTGAGGTATGTAACAAGGCAGCTAAATCCCAAGGTTTTGAAAGCTCCCCCTCCAAAGATATATCCGAGAATCTAGTTGTCTTATTTACCCAATCTAGCACATTTCTCATAATACAAGCTAAATTGTACCCTCTGATATCTGGAGTTTGCAGTCCTCCCTCATCTTTTGATTGCATTAAAGTTATTAGTTTTATTCTGGCTTTTTTGCTTCTCCAAAGGAATTTGGAAAATGCTCGATTTAATCTTTTAATGTCTTGGTGTTTTAGCAGCATGGGTATTGTCTGGAGCGGATAGAGTAGTCTCGCAAAGCTTATCATTTTGATAAGATGGTTTCGGCCTAGAAGTGTCAAAGGTAAATTTTTCCAATTTTCCAATTCTTTCTCTATTTTGTCTACTATTGGGAGGAAGTTTAGTTTATAAATCATTGCTGGTGATCTAGCTAGGTGAATTCCAAGGTATTTTAAGCTATCCCTAGCTGTGGGTATCCCACAATATTGGCTTTCAGATCCATTAGAGGGGCTATTTCTAAGAAAAAGGATTTCACATTTATCTTTATTTAGTTTAAATCCTGAGAATCTACCTATTTTTCCAATATCCTCCAAAACTGAACTGAGATCTCTGCGCGGATGCTGCAAAAATAATACAACATCATCCGCAAAGAGAGACAGCTTTATTTCTTTCTCGCCCACCCTCAGTCCCTCATAGACATTTTGAGTGTTTAGATAAAAGGCGCGGTGATAACGGGCAACCTTGACGTGTCCCCTTCTCTAAACTAAATGTGTCTGATAAAAATCCTGGTATGCTAATACATGCTTTAGGTTTGTTATAAAGAGATCTAAGAAACTGGCGGAATGGGCCTTTCAATGCAATAGTATCCAGCACCCAATCCAGCCAAGACCACCTTACATTATCAAATGCCTTTTCTGAGTCCAAGGTGATCAAGGCTTGATCTCCCTCTCTCTCTGGACCTCTATGTCTCTCATCATCTATGAGAAGCATTGCTCTTCTAATATTCGTAACCGACGACCTTCCTCTGATAAAACCTGCCTGGTGTGGCTGTATCAGTCTAGGTAGTATTGTTGCCAATGTGTCAGCCAGGATCTTTGAAAGAAGTTTTAAGTCCTGGTTGATCAACGAGATTGGTCTGTAGCTGGCTGGATCTGACAAGGGTTTACCCGACTTGGGAATCAGTTTAATGTGGGCCATGTTCATTCTGTCGGGGATCGGTGCGCCTCCCATGATAGAATTATACAAGTCCATCAACACCGGTGCCAGTTGTTCCCTTAATACTTTATAAAAACTCCCATTGAAACCATCTGGCCCCGGTGCTTTGCGTGGACTCAGAGATTTGATTGCTGAATCTATTTCTCCTAATGAGATAGGGTTGTTTAAAAATTGTTTTTCATCTTCAGAAAGGTCAGGCAGATGTATGTGTTTCAGCCAATCTTCTTCCTCTATTCCCTCCACCTCCCGATCTCCATATAGTGTAGCATAATGTTTCCCCAATATTTGGACAATTTCTTTGGGGTCAGATCTTAGATTACCATGTTTGTCACTAATTGTTAGTATAGGAGTGAAAGGTCTCTTGCCCTTTGCCAGCTTTGCCAGTAAACGACCCGCTTTATCCCCAAATCTGTTTAATTTGATTTCTAGATGGCTACGATACATATCTTCTCTTTTGGCTGCCCAGTTGACGAAGTCTTTTTTTGCTGATACCCATCTTTCTTTGTCTAAGTCTGTCATGGACTGTTTATATCGAAGATAAGTTTCTCGTATTTTGGCACTGGCTGATAAATAATTTTCTTTTACTTTCTTTTTTAGTTTGATGTTATAGGCCATGATATTGCCACGTAGTACCGACTTCGCTGCCTCCCAGAACAACCCCGGATCCGACCGATGCTCTGCATTATTTTTAGAATAGTCTTCCCACCACTCTTTAAGTATTTTGCCAAAGTTCTCTTCTCTAGTTAGCATGTCAGGGAATCTCCAAAGGAAGTCAGTTCCCCTTGGGAACTCATCTTTGGTTTCCATTAACATTGGGCTGTGATCGGATATAACCATGTCTCCCACTTGTGAGTCAAGAACTCTTTGAAACATCAATGATGAGGTGATAAACATATCCAGCCTCGACCATGATTTGTGCACATGGGAGAAATGTGTATATTCCCTATCCAGAGGATGCAGCGTCCGCCAAGTATCAACTAGATTACATTCAAGTAGTAGATTCTCTAGAGGATTCGCCCCAGCTGTAAGCGGTATATTTTTCCTACTAATACTCAAGGAGTCCCCACGTTTTCTGTCCTCTATCCAATTAAGCACCCAGTTAAAATCCCCCTCCAATATTTTATTGGGTTCTCGATCTAGCAGAATGCGTTGCATTAGCTGTTGGAAAAATAATTTTTGTAAAGTGTTTGGGGCATAAACATTATATAGGCTATACGTTGTGTTCTGTATTTGTAGCTTTAGCTGTAATAATCTACCTTTGTCATCCGAAGCTTCCCACACCAACTCATGGGCTATTGACTTGCCGATAAGTACCACTACTCCTGCTTTGTTATCCACGGCCCCAGAACCGTACACCTCGCCCACCCACAATTTTTTAAGTCTAAAGAGGTCTTTCTGTTCAAGATGTGTTTCCTGAAGTAAGGCTACGTCCGCTCCTAGTCTTTTAAGGTGCCGGAGAACCATCATACGTTTCGCCGGGGAGCGGAGGCCCTTAACATTCCATGAAACCCACTTTACCATCGTTATTTCTAAAAGAATGTTTCATTGTATGGTAGCACGTCTTGCGACTTTTAAGTATAAAGACAACATATCTGAAGGTAGTGGTTTTTGGAATAATAGATTGACAGTTTGGCAATGAAAAGGAAGATACTCCCAACAAGGCATATTTCCCGACCCATTTTTCTTTCCCTCCCCTCCCTACTCCCCCCTACCTGAACTCACTCTCGCCATCTTCTAACCTGTTGACTTCTCTTTTTTCCTCCTTGGTCGAGGTGCAGAAAAGAGAAACTCCCCTCGCTCGCTTCGCCCCGCATTGTCTAATAGATATGACTCTATAAAGAAGAAAATAGAATTCCCAGACCCCAGACATTTAAATAAAAGGGTTATTTCAAGAATATCCTCCTTCTCCTTAAATAGGAATTAACAACAATTCTCAATATGTACATGTGCTGTGACTACATAGATCCCTCATAAAGCCTGAAAATAAAACAATACAACTGATAAACAAGGACGGGTAACCTTATTCCAGCTTGTCGTCACCATCTCAGGGGAAAAAAAAAAAATAATTAAAGAAAAAAAAAGGGGGGGGGGGGGAGAGATGGAGGGACAAGAGAAAAAAATACTATAGTGAAACCCCGCGGCTATTTAGGGGTAAGTCCTCAACTGAAGTCTTTGCATCATCAAATCATAGTATCTTGTCAGGTGGATTGTCCTGACGCTTTCTTTTTCCATCTGGGCGTCGATTGGCGCTGTTGCCTGGGTGTGGAGGATTCCTCCTGGGGATGTTCTGCTAAGGACTCCGACCTAAGTCTATATGATCTCAAAGTTGCTCCAACTCCATTTCGCGTCATTTCCGATCTAGAGGCTCCGTCCACTGCGTGAGGACTATTTGAACCTGATCTGTGGCTATCAGGGAGAACAGCTTTATTGTTGATTGTCCTCATTGCCTCTTCGGGGTTATTGAAAGCCATTAGGTCCCCCGATTTAGATCTAAATTTTAAGGTAGCAGGGTAATTAAGTTGAAATCGTACGTTCTTTTTGAACAATAAAGTACATGCCTCACTAAATGCTATCCTCCTTCTGGTCACTTCAATAGAATAGTCAGCAAATATGAGGACTTTATGACCCAGTAACATGAGGGGACGTCTTGTGGCTTTGTAGGCACGTAAGATTTCCTCTTTGTCCCTATGATTGAGGTATTTAGCAATGGCATGCCTTGGTTTGTTAGAGTCTAGAGCACGTTTAGAATTTTTGTCATATTCCTTTCTCGTGGCAGGGTCTCTGGGGGGTCCAATTCTATGTGTACGTTCGGTCCTGCATTTGTGAGTAAGCCCTAGTTCTTTAGGCAATTCAACTTCAAATATTTCGTCTAGTTGGGCAGAGGAAACAGACTCAGAGAGGCCCACTATCTTTAAGTTGCTTCTATGAGATCTATTTTCAATGTCTTCAAGTTTAGCTGCAACATATGTAGACTGGTCTTGTAACTCCTGTACCTGCTGCTCCAACTCCAGCACTCTGTCTTCAGCTTCTGCCACTCTGGATTCAGCTTCCTGCAATCTTTGTGCCTGCTGGTTTAATTCCACAACTAAGTCCTTTGTGCTAGAAGCAGCCTCGGACTGCTCTGGCGGGTAACCGGGCAAAACTCATGGGAGGCCCTCAGGTCTAGAGGCCCCGCCCACCTAGCCCCGCCTCTCACTACCCCCTGCTGTGGCTCGCTTGTGCACTCACAGCCGCTGTGCCGGGCGGCCACCGCCGTAAAAGCAGTGCCAGCCAGAGAGAGAACAGTAAGATTTCACAGGCTGGCTGCTGCTGCCTGCAGCACAGCCTATGTAAGCCAGCGCCACCACCGAGCGCTCTCTCTGACCCGAAGTACTGATAGGCGGGAGGGGCGGGACTTATCCAGAGGGGCCGCCCACTGGTGGGCTGCGTGGGCCACCCGCTCCTCCAGCCGCAGGTCTGCTACTGCCGCCGAGCGGCCGCGACATTAAAGGGGCGGAGCCACGGACGTGAAGGGGGCGGGGCCAATTTCCCAAAGCAGGGCCCCACTTTGACCAATCAGGATCCATAGGTCACTTACTTCATCACATTCCAGTTCCCTCCCTGAGCCGATCATGTGACCTCTGATGCCTCCCCTCTATGTGACATCATGACAGGACCTGCTATTTGTGAGTTACTCCATGTCTGTCTGTCTCTTTCTTTCTTTCTTTCTTTCTTTCTGTGTGTCTGTCTCTAAAGAACACTAAACTTTATATACAGGTCCACACTATGTGCCGTATTAGTGTTCCTATATACTGTATGTAGTGTGGACCAGTATATACAGTATAGTGCTGTGTATACAGGATTTACACCAGCACTCTCTGATGTGCATAGAGTCCGCAGTCTGTACTGTCCACACAGCGTCCAGTCTGCAGTGTGCACGCAGCGGCCAGTCTGCAGTGTGCACGCAGCGGCCAGTCTGCAGTGTGCACGCAGCGGCCAGTCTGCAGTGTGCACGCAGCGGCCAGTCTGCAGTGTGCACGCAGCGGCCAGTCTGCAGTGTGCACGCAGCGGCCAGTCTGCATGGTGCACGCAGCGGCCAGTCTGCATGGTGCACGCAGCGTGCACGCAGCGGCCAGTCTGCACGGTGCACGCAGCAGCCAGTCTGCAGTGTGCACGCAGCGTCCAGTCTGCAGTGTGCACGTAGCGTCCAGTCTGCAGTGTGCACGCAGCAGCCAGTCTGCAGTGTGCACGTAGCGTCCAGTCTGCAGTGTGCACACAGCGGCCAGTCTTCAGTGTGCACGCAGCGGCCAGTCTGCAGTGTGCACGCAGCGGCCAGTCTGCATGGTGCACGCAGCGTGCACGCAGCGGCCAGTCTGCACGGTGCACGCAGCAGCCAG
Organism: Allobates femoralis; assembly: GCA_033576535.1. NCBI lineage: Eukaryota > Metazoa > Chordata > Amphibia > Anura > Aromobatidae > Allobates > Allobates femoralis. The sequence goes on from JARQOC010000001.1 coordinate 416,302,338, forward strand.
TCTGCACGGTGCACGCATCGGCCAGTCTGCACTGTGCACAGCGGCCAGTCTGCAGTGTGCACGCAGCAGTCAGTCTGCAGTGTGCACGCATCGGCCAGTCTGCAGTGTGCACACAGCGGCCAGTCTGCAGTGTGCACGCAGCGGCCATTCTGCAGTGTGCACGCAGCGGCCAGTCTGCACGGTGCACGCAGCGGCCAGTCTGCACGGTGCACGCAGTGGCCAGTCTGCACGGTGCACGCAGCGGCCCGTCTGCAGTGTGCACGCAGCGGTCCGTCTGCAGTGTGCACGCAGCGGTCAGTCTGCAGTGTGCACGCAGCGGCCAGTCTGCAGTGTGCACGCAGCGGCCAGTCTGCAGTGTGCACGCAGCGGCCAGTCTGCAGTGTGCACGCAGCGGGCAGTGTGCACGCAGCGACCAGTCTGCCGTGCGTACACAGCGGGCAGCCTGCAATGTGCACACAACGGGCAGTCTACCTGCAGTCTGCAATGTGCATATAGCGGGCAGTTTGTAATGTTTACGGCCCACAGTCTGTAATGTGTATACTGCCCTCAGTCTGTAATGTGTATACTACCCAGGAGCTGCAGAGGAAGAAGCTGCCGGGTTCCAGGTGCCAGCGAGCGGGAGACTGGGAGCCGCAGAGGAAGAAGCTGCCTGGTGCCGGTGAGTGGGAGACCGAGAGTCACAGAGGAAGAAGCTGCCTGGTGCCAGAGACCGGGAGCCGCAGAGGAAGAAGCTTCCTGGTGCCGAAGATCGGGAGCTGCAGAGGAAGAAGCTGCCTGGTGCCGGGTTCCTGGTGCCGATGACCGAGAGACCGAGCGCTGCAGAGCAAGAAGCTGCCGGGATCCGGGATCAGGAACGTGGAGTCAGGTACGGCGCTGTTACAGCCAAAGATAGTAGCCTGGGGGGGACAGAGTGGGATAGATGGATGGTGTGGCCTGGAAGAGGGGGCAGAATAGGATGGATGTGTGGGGGGCATTATGGAGAAGGGGAGAGAACGTAATGGATGGATAGGGGGGAGAAAGGGATGGATGAATGGATAGGGGCGGCATAGAAAGGGGGGAGTAGCAGGATTGATGGATGGGGGCAGGCATGGAAAAAGGGGGAGAAAATGGATGGGGGAGAAGCTACATGGAATGTGGGGGGGAGAAGCTACATGGAATGTGGGGGAGAAGCTACATGGAACATGGGACAGGGGAGAAGCTACATGGATGACGGATGGGGAGAGGCCGCGTGGAACAAGGGAGGGGAGAGGCTGCGTGGTGCATAGGAGGGGAGAGGCTGCGTGGAACATGGGAGGTGAGAGGCTGCATATAACCTGGAAGGGGGATGGTGGTGAAGGATGCGCTGCATGAGACATATTGGGGGAGGATAAGCAACATGGGATTCAGGAGAATGGGGGTGAGGATGAGCTGTATGCAACATATGGATGTAAGATGAGCTGCATGGGACATATCGGGGGTGAACAGTATGGGACATGTGGGAAAAGGATGAGCAGTATGGGACATGTGGAAGGAGTATGAACAGTATGGGACATTTAATCTGCATACACATTTATATAAGGAACGTACTGTTCTGGTGATGTAGTGACGGTGGTTCTGATTATGTATTATTGTATTGCTGATGGTTCTGGTTATGTACTGACAGGTGTTATAGTAATGTATTATTGTATTGATAGGTTTTCTGATGATGTATTGATTGTTTTTGGTGATGTATTACTGTATTGACAATGGTTCTGGTTATGTACTGACAGTGGTTCTGGTGAGGTATTATTGTATTGACAGTGGTTGTAGTGATATGTAATTGTATTGACGGTGGTTCTGATGATGTAGTCATGTGGATGCTGTAATCTTTACAGGGAACCTGACCCCTAAAAATCACCCCCCATCCTGTTAATTAATTATAATTAATTATTAATACCTGTCCCTGCATCATCATTATGCTATTCTACCTATCCCTTTGTGTAAAAATTGTGTAGTTTGAAACTTTCAAAAAGTGATTTTAATGCCTCTACAACTACGGCTTCTTGTCTCCTGAGAAGTCGCACAGGGCGTTCCCTGTGACTTCTTTTCGCAGCCTTTAGTGCTTGTATTCACGCCCCGATGGGCGTGATAAACCATTTGAATCCTCCTCGCCCTCCTCCATGGGCGGATCAGCCGGTATGATGCTAATTGCGTCATTTCAGGCGCTGCTGACGTCGATACACCCTTTCGGTGTATCGACAGACCTCAAGCTGCGCATTGCGCATGCGTGAGGTATACTTTACGGCAGCTCATGTGATGAGCTGCGGTAAAGTACACCTCACGCTTGCGCAATACTTACATCATTACCAGCCGCTGCATTTCAAAGGCCTTTCCCACGAACAAGGTTAATTTAAAGTTCATCTTAATAATAAGTAGACCCTGTAATGATAATAATTTCCACAATTGGATGTGTTTAAAGAAAATGTTCCTGGGCTGAGATAAACTTATATATGTGTCCCTGCTGTGTACTGTGTAATGGATGTGTCTGACCGTACAGTGATTCTCTCGACACAGGAACATTATTTTTAAACACCTCAAATTATGGAAATTATTATTCCAAAATCTATTGATTAAAATGAACTTTAAAATTAATTTTGTTTATGGGAAAACCCCTTTAATAATTGGGATATAAGTCCCACATTCTTCTGATGATACGGTTTCCACAGGTCAGATTCCACCAATAAATAAGTGATCACCTATTGAACCTGTGGATCACTGATAACTTGTTTTCACCAAAGAATCTCTTTAATATAAAGTACAATAACTGTACATCGCAGTTCTGCTGAGCGCAGAGTGATGTGCAGGAGCAGCCAATATAATGGGTATAATAACAGCTACCAGGTATTTACATATAGCTGAAGGGTGGGTGGGCCCCTGAAATCAATTTCCCTGGTGGGCCCCAGACACCCCAGTCCGACCCTGGCTAGAAGCCACCAAGTCTGCCACCACTTGTTTGAACTCATCAGCAAGGTGGGTCGCCATCTCCTTTGCTAGCCTTTTATAATCCAGTTGCAGCATCATCCCTGCTGTGCGTCCTGTTTCTCCCTGTGGCCATTCATCCTCCCCATTGTGGTCCTGTCTTTGAACACACTGTGTCCCTTCACTGATTCCAACAAGGGGTTCCACCCTATTTGGGGCATTTCTGGCGTCTTGTGCCTCCATTTCAACTTCCACCCCTTCATCTCTCTCTATAGCTGCAGCGGGTTTGTGAGTAATAACTGGCTGTTCATGCCTCACCTCAGCGGCGTCCGCGGTCGCCGCCGCCATTATGCGCTTCCCACGCTTATCATCAGGGTCTGTCTCCCGGGTCCTCGCCTCCGTCTCCTTACTCCTGGTTACATACCGATCCATTGTTATAGGTGGTCCGGGCTTTCCGCCGCTCATTTTCGGCTGCTTTGGGCTTCCTGGGGTCTGGGAGAGATGGTGCAGGGCGACGAGGGCTCCGGAGTTTCCCTACCCGCGTCTGAACATGGAGGCGCCGGAACCGGAAGTCTTAGGACATCGTTGGTGAGCTTTCACACGCATAGATATCGTGGACGATGCACCAACGATCCAGCGAGCAGGTATCGTTCGCACAACCCAGCGAACGATACTTGTTCACTAATGTGAATAGGCGAATTCGTGAATGACATCATTATCGCTGTGTCACACAGAACAATGCAGCAGGTTGGCTGATCGTGGATCGTCTGATTTGAGAACATGTTCTCAAATCTGCAATCAATGATCCAACGATTTATCGTAATTAAATCTCGGTGTTACACGCAACGATGTCCTAACAATGTCGCTTGAACGACTCCAGACCCGTGATGTTTGAGTGATATCGTTAAGGATATCGTTCCATGTAATGGGGCCTTAAGGGGGAGAGAAAAGTCCTTCATAAAGAATAAGAGCTTAAAAACATTAATCATAGCCTACTTGTCCAATTCTTTCAAACCTCTGCCAAATTTTCAAACTTAAAGGGATCCTGTCACCTCCAAAACGCCTCCTAAGCTACCAAAACATGTCCCTGCAGCATATTATCACTAATCTCACACTCTTTTTGTCTCCTAAAAGCATCCTGTGAAAGTGCATAAAAATGTTTTAATACTTACTCATTAGTGATGATAATTAGCAAGGGCTATATTCTTTAGTCACCAGGTCGGGCTGTTTTGCAGGCTCCAGGATCCACCCTCTCTCTGTCTGTGTGCTCTGCTTGTGCAGGCTTTACCGTCCCCCTCTCTATCACTCACAGAATGCAAATCATTAGTCCTGCCTTCAGCTCCACATCACAGCAGCACAGAGAGAGAAGGTGGATCATTCAGGCTGAAAAACAACACACCCTAAAGGTACCGTCACACAGGGAGATATCGCCGGCGATGTTGCCGGCAACTGAGGGGCGTGGCCAGGTTGCGGCGACATCGCCGGAGAGTTGCCTCGTGTGACAGGGCGATAATCAGGGGAAAAATCGCCTGAGTAACATCGCCAGGTTTCCCAACAATGTTGGGAAACCTGGCGATGTTGGTCAGGTGATCATGCCTGATCGCCCTGTGTAACGCGGCAACCTGCAATGTTGCGGGCGATTCCGCCTATCTCCAACTTTGCGAGTTATTGCTCGCTGAGTTGCTGGGCAACCCAACGAGCGATAGCCGCGGCAACTAGCTGGCGAAATCGCCGGTAAGTTGCTCAGTCTGACATCTCCCCGGCGATGTTGTCAGGGATGCGCACTCCCGCGATCGCCGGCAACATCGCCGGCGATATCTCCCTGTGTGACGGTACCTTAAGGGCTAAAGAATATAGTCCCTGCTAATTATAATCACTAATGAGTTAAAACGTTTTTATCCACTTTCACAGGATGCTTTTAGGAGACAAAAGGAGTGTGAGATTAGTGATAGGATGCTGCAGGGACATGTTTTGATAGCTTAGGCGGCGTTTTGGAGGTGACAGGATCCCTTTAAAAGCCACCATGGAGACAATTATTTGCTAAATCTCAACCCCTGTTTAAACTAGCTAAACATTAGTTTATTCCTATAGAGGTATTCGATTTTTTTTTATTCCTAAGTGTTATATCATCCCATGGATCAACAAGGGAGTGACAATTATTATTAAAACTAGTAAAAAGGCCCGATGCAATTGCATCGGAAACAGGGTGAAATGAATTGTGTGTATACAGGCGGGTCAGTGGGTAGCAGAGTATCGAGGTGGCTCTGTGGGTAGCAGAGTATGGAGGCGGCTCTGTGGGTAGCAGAGTATGGAGGCGGCTCTGTGGGTAGCAAGAGTATCGAGGCGGCTCTGTGGGTAGCAGACTATCGAGGCGGCTCTGTGGTTAGCAGAGTATCGAGGCGGGTGTGTGTGTAGCAGAGTATCGAGGCGGGTGTGTGTGTAGCAGAGTATCGAGGCGGGTGTGTGTGTAGCTGAGTATCGAGGCGGCTCTGTGGGTAGCAGAGTATCGAGGCGGCTCTGTGGTGGAGGGGTGAGGAGAGATGCGGCTCTGTGGTGGAGCGGTGAGGAGAAATGCGGCTCTGTGGTGGAGCGGTGAGGAGAGATGTGGCTCAGTGGTGGAGGGGTGAGGAGAGATGCGGCTCAGTGGTGGAGGGGTGAGGAGAGAAGCGGCTTAGTGGTGGAGGGGTGAGGAGAGAAGCGGCTTAGTGGTGGAGGGGTGAGGAGAGATGCGGCTCAGTGGTGGAGGGGTGAGGAGAGAAGCACACAGTATATACATACATGAGACATTGTATAGACGCACAGTATGTAGAGATTATACACAGTATACACACATTACACAGAGTGTAGAGACATTACACACAGAATGCAGAGACATTACACACAGAGTGGACAGAGAGACAGTACACACAGAGTGGACAGAGACACATTACACACAGAGTGGACAAGAAACATTACACACAGAGTGGACAGAGACACATTAGACACAGAGTGGACAGAGACATATTACACACAGAGTAGACAGAGACACATTAGAGACAGAGTGGACAGAGACACATTAGACAGAGTGGACAGAGACACATTAGACACAAAGTGGACAGAGACACATTAGACAGAGTGGACAGAGACACTTTAGACACAGAGTGGACAGAGACACTTTGGACACAGAGGGGACAGAGACATATTAGACACAGAGGGGACAGAGACATATTAGACACAGAGGGGACAGAGACACATTAGACACAGAGTGGACAGAGACACATGACGCACAAAGTGGACAGAGACACATGAAACACAGAGTGGATAGAGACACATTACACACAGAGTGGACAGAGACACAGAGTGGACAGAGACACAGAGTGGACAGAGACACAGAGTGGACAGAGACACATTAGACACAGAGTGGACAGAGACACATTACACACAGAGTGGACAGAGACACAGAGTGGACAGAGACACAGAGTGGACAGAGACACAGAGTGGACAGAGACACATTAGACACAGAGTGGACAGAGACACATTAGACACAGAGTGGACAGAGACACATGAGACACAGAGTGGACAGAGACACATGAGACACAGAGTGGACAGAGACACATTAGACACAGAGTGGACAGAGACACATGAGACACAGAGTGGACAGAGACACATTAGACAGAGTGGACAGAGACACATTAGACACAGAGTGGACAGAGACACATGAGACACAGAGTGGACAGAGACACATTAGAGACAGAGTGGACAGAGACACATTACACACAGAGTGGACAGAGACACATTAGACACAGAGGGGACAGAGACACATTAGACACAGAGGGGACAGAGACACATTAGACACAGAGGGGACAGAGACACATTAGACACAGGGTGGACAGAGACACATGAGACACAGAGTGGACAGAGACACATGAGACACAGAGTGGACAGAGACACATGAGACACAGAGTGGACAGAGACACATTAGAGACAGAGTGGACAGAGACACATTACACACAATGGACAGAGACACATTACACACAGAGTGGACAGAGACAGATTAGACACAGAATGGACAGAGACACATTACACACAGAGTGGACAGAGACACATTACACACAGAGTGGACAGAGACACATTACACACAGAGTGGACAGAGACACATTACACACAGAGTGGACAGAGACACATTACACACAGAGTGGACAGAGACACATTACACACAGAGTGGACAGAGACACATTGACACACACAAGTGGACAGAGACACATTACACACAGAGTGGACAGAGACACATTACACACAGAGTGGACAGAGAACAACACAGAGTGGACAGAGACACATAACACAGAGTGGACAGAGACACATGAGACACAGAGTGGACAGAGACACATTAACACAGAGTGGACAGAGACACATTAACACAGAGATGGACAGAGACACATTAACACACAAGTGGACAGAGACATTACACACAGAGTGACAGAGACATTACACACAGAGTTGGAAGAGACATTACACACAGTGGACAGAGACATTACACACAGAGTGGACAGAGACACATTACACACAGAGTGGACAGAGACACATTAGACACAGAGTGGACAGAGACACATTACACACAGAGTGGACAGAGACACATTAGACCACAGAGTGGACAGAGACACATTAGACACAGAGTGGACAGAGACACATTAGACACAGAGTGGACAGAGACACATTGAGACACAGAGTGGACAGAGACACATGAGACACAGAGTGGACAGAGACACATGAGACACAGAGTGGACAAGAAACATTAGAACAGAATGGACAGAGACACATTACACACAGATGGACAGAGACACATTACACACAGATGAGTTACAACAGAGGCATTAGACACAGAATGGACAGAGACACATTACACACAGTGGACAGAGACACATTAACACAGAGTGGACAAGAGACATTACACACAGAGTGGACAGAGACACATGAGACACAGAGTGGACAGAGACACATTACAACAGAATGGACAGAGACACATTAGACACAGAGTGGACAGAGACACATTACACACAGAGTGGACAGAGACACATTACACACAGAGTGGACAGAGACACATTAGAGACAGAGTGGACAGAGACACATTAGACACAGAAGTGGACAGAGACACATTAGACACGAGACACAGAGTGGACAGACACATGAGACACAGAGTTGACAGAGACACATTAGACACAGAGTGGACAGAGACACATTACACACAGAGTGGACAGAGACACATTACACACAGAGTGGACAGAGACACATTAGAGACAGAGTGGACAGAGACACATTAGACAGAGTGGACAGAGACACATGAGACACAGAGTGGACAGAGACACATGAGGGACAGAGACACATTACACACAGAGTGGACAGAGAGACATTACACACAGAGTGGACAGAGACACAGAGTGGACAGAGACACATTACACACAGAGTGGACAGAGACACATGAGACACAGAGTGGACAGAGACACATTACACACAGAGTGGACAGAGACACATTACACACAGAGTGGACAGAGACACATGAGACACAGAGAGTGGACAGAGACACATTACACACAGAGTGGACAGAGTCACATTACACACAGAGTGGACAGAGACACATTACACACAGAGTGGACAGAGACACGAGACACAGAGTGGACAGAGACACATGAGACACAGAGTGGACAGAGACACATGAGACACAGAGTGGACAGAGACACATTACACACAGAATGCAGACATTACACACAGAGTGTAGACATTACACACAGAGTGTAGAGACATTACACACAGTGGACAGAGAGACATTACACACAGAGTGGACAGAGAGACATTACACACAGAGTGGACAGAGGACCCCATGAGACACAGAGAGTGGACAGAGACACATGAGACACAGAGTGGACAGAGACACATGAGACACAGAGTGGACAGAGACACATGAGACACAGAGTGGACAGAGACACATGAGACACAGAGTGGACAGAGACACATGAGACACAGAGTGGACAGAGACACATTAGAGACAGAGTGGACAGAGACACATTAGACACACAGTGGACAGAGACACATGACGCACAGAGTGGACAGAGACACATTACATACAGAGTGGACAGAGACACATTACACACAGAGTGGACGAGACACATGAGACACAGAGTGGACAGAGACACAGAGTGGACAGAGACACAAGTGACAGAGACACAGAGTGGACAGAGACACATTACACACAGAGTGGACAGAGACACATTACACACAGAGTGGACAGAGACACATGAGACACAGAGTGGACAGAGACACATTACACACAGAGTGGACAGAGACACATTACACACACAGTGGACAGAGACACGAGACACAGAGTGGACAGAGACACATGAGGGACAGAGACACATTACACAGAGAGTGGACAGAGACACATTACACACAGAATGCAGACATTACACACAGAGTGTAGACATTACACACAGAGTGTAGAGACATTACACACAGAGTGGACAGGGAGACATTACACACAGAGTGGACAGAGAGACATTACACACAGAGTGGACAGAGACACATGAGACACAGAGTGGACAGAGACACATTACACACAGAGTGGACAGAGACACATTAGACACAGAGTGGACAGAGACACATTACACACAGAGTGGACAGAGACACATTAGAGACAGAGTGGACAGAAACACATTAGACAGAGTGGACATAGACACATTAGACACAGAGTGGACAGAGACACTTTAGACACAGAGGGGACAGAGACACATTAGACACACAGTGGACAGAGACAAATTAGACACACAGTGGACAGAGACACATGACGCACAGAGTGGACAGAGACACATTACACACAGAGTGGACAGAGACACATGAGACACAGAGTGGACAGAGACACATTAGACACACAGTGGACAGAGACACATGACGCACAGAGTGGACAGAGACACATTACACACAGAGTGGACAGAGACACATGAGACACAGAGTGGACAGAGACACAGAGTGGACAGAGACACAGAGTGGACAGAGACACAGAGTGGACAGAGACACATTACACACAGAGTGGACAGAGACACATTAGACACAGAGTGGACAGAGACACATGACGCACAGAGTGGACAGAGAAACATGAGACACACATTGTATACATACATTGGTGCAGACGGGCGGGCGGTGACGTCATCAATGCAGTGCGTGGTTGTGGGCGGGCTGGGTTCGCACTGTGGGGTGTGTAGTGGGAGGTGGGCGGTAATTGCGGGTGGCGCCGCGTGTGCGCGAAGCCGGGAGGATGTGGCGGCGGGGAGCAGGGGGAGCGGGAGGATGTGGCGGGTCAAGGGGCAGAGGCGGCTGGGCAGAGGACAGGGGGCAGAGGCGGCTGGGCAGAGGACAGGGGGCAGAGGCGGCTGGGCAGAGGACAGGGGGCAGAGGCGGCTGGGCAGAGGACAGGGGGCAGAGGACAGGGGGCAGAGGACAGGGGGCAGAGGACAGGGGGCAGAGGACAGGGGGCAGAGGCGGCTGGGCAGAGGACAGGGGGCAGAGGCAGCTGGGCAGAGGCGGCTGGGCAGAGGACAGGGGGCAGAGGCGGCTGGGCAGAGGACAGGGGGCAGAGGCGGCTGGGCAGAGGACAGGGGGCAGAGGCGGCTGGGCAGAGGACAGGGGGCAGAGGCGGCTGGGCAGAGGACAGGGGGCAGAGGCGAATGGGCAGAGGACAGGGGGCAGAGGCTGGCTGGGCTAGAGGACAGGGGGCAGAGGCAGCTGGGCAGAGGACAGGGGGCATAGGACAGGGGGCAGAGGCGGCTGGGCAGAGGACAGGGGGCAGAGGCGGCTGGGCAGAGGACAGGGGGCAGAGGCGGCTGGGCAGAGGACAGGGGGCAGAGGCGGCTGGGCAGAGGACAGGGGCAGAGGCGGCTGGGCAGAGGACAGGGGGGCAGAGGACTGGCCCTGGGCAGAGGACAGGGGGCAGAGGCGGCTGGGCAGAGGACAGGGGGCAGAGGGGCTGGGCAGAGTACAGGGGGCAGAGGCGGCTGGGCAGAGGACAGGGGGCAGAGAACAGGGGGCAGAGGACAGAGGACAGGGGGCAGAGGACAGGGGGCAGAGGACAGGGGGCAGAGGACAGGGGGCAGAGGACAGGGGACAAGGGGCAGAGGCGGCTGGAGCGGCCGCGGGCAGAGGCGGCTGGAGCGGCCGCGGGCAGAGGCGGCTGGAGCGGCCGCGGGCAGAGGCGGCTGGAGCGGCCGCGGGCAGAGGAGGCAGGAGCGGCCGCGGGCAGAGGAGGCAGGAGCGGCCGCGGGCAGAGGAGGCAGGAGCGGCCGCGGGCAGAGGAGGCAGGAGGGGGCGCGGGCAGAGGAGGCAGGAGCGGCCGCGGGCAGAGGAGTGTGGAGCGGCGGCGGGCAGAGGAGTGTGGAGCGGACACGGGCAGAGGAGGCAGGAGGGGGCGCGGGCACAGGAGTGTGGAGCGGCGGCGGGCAGAGGAGTGTGGAGCGGCGGCGGGCAGAGGAGGCAGGAGTGGAGGAGAGAGGAGGCGCCGGTGCATGTAGCCGGGCGCCGTCCGGCTACAGTGCACTGGTGACGTCACCAGCCCTGGGCGAAGACCATCACGGAAGTGGGCGTGGTCTTCCCCGGAAGTGGCCTTCGGGTTTTATATATAAGATGACAAACATTGAGGGATACGGTGATAAATGGAACAAATTAGATGTGACAGCTCTAAATGCTTATATTGGTTTACCTCTATTAGGAGGAGTATACAAATATTATGGTGAATCAACTTAACGTTTGTGGCATTCCGAAACTGGTCACCACATATTTAGAGCTACAATGTCTCTTGAAAGGTTTCATGAGATTTCTACAGTACTGAGGCTTGATATGGACACTTTGTCAAAGCAAAAGTTCATACATTGTAAATGCTCAAGGAAGAAACCCTGGAGAAAGACCTGAAAAAATCAGGGTATGCGAGTTGACTCATGGACTAAAAAGACAAAATGTTGCATGTGACAACTTTTTCAGATCCTACCAACTGGGCCAGATGTTGCAAAAAAGACAACTTACCATACTGGGTACTATAAGGAAAAACAATCCAGAACTGCTGCAAGGTATCCTTAGTAAAAGATGTGTATAGTTCTACTTTGTACTTTATTGGAGATACAACAGTTGTGTCTTACGTTCCCCAAAAAATAAACATGTAATTCTAATGAGCACAATGTGACTCGCCCCCAGGGTCGTGGGGTACTTAGAGCCAGGCTGGTTTGGTCTCTCAGGAGATGCACGAGGGCTGAGACCCGGCTGAGTGACCCTGCGGAGTTGCTAAAAATACGGGGGAGATTGTTTAGGAGTAAAGGATCGTGATGCCATCTGCGGTGTTCGGCTATTTGGGCTGACGCTGCCAGAGGGGACAACTGGGGATGATGGATGGGCAGCTATGGTCATATCGCTCCCCATGGGTGGAGCATATCCCCAGGGCGACCGGGAAAGTCTATGGCATTGGAAGGCCGTTGGGAAGCAGGATGGAGAGCGCAAAGTACAAGACAAACTCATGGTTGTTGTTTCCTCAGGTCCTTTACTGGTAGTGCAGGTACAAGCCGTGACACTGTTAGGTGATGGTACTGGAGTCCGTGCATCCTGGAAGCAAGTCGGGGCTCTCCTTACGCTGCAAGTTCTGAGGGCTCCCTGCTGCACTCCTTCAGTGGGTCCCTGCTGCTGCCTAAAGCTGAACTGCAGCCTTCTCTCTCCTCCTGCATTGTGCTGGTATGGCAGGCAACTTGAGCCCTTCTCCAGCCCCACTTCCCTGGCGGCTGCTCCTGGACTCTTTATGCTGCTTTGCCTGCCAACACTGTGGTGTGGCTGGGAGACCTGGAATCTCCCGCCTTCCGGTATTGGCTGCCGGGACATTTGACCTGCACAGCCTCAGACTCCGGTGTCCGGTTCTGGTGCTCCACTCCCCAGGCTCTCTTCAACTTCCCCAGAACCTCGCTTACGGGTCCCTCAAGCTAGGTTTCTGCTACCCCAGGACAAGCTTAGCACTGTTGAAGTCCACAGGATGTCTTCCTCAGTACTGCTCCGTACTGAACTAACTCTGCCCCAGACCAGAATTTATAGGGGAGCTGCCCTGAACCCAGGTTTAGAGCTCCCCCTTCAGGCCTGGAGGCCTAAAAGGTGCTGTGTGCCTAGGCTTACCTTTTGTGGATACCCTTCTTTGCCCCAAGGTATGACACTACCCCCCGCAATGACATTGTGGCATCTGGATCCTAGGGTGCCGCATTTTCCCCTAGTGAAATTCAGTACTCCAGGACTGAGGGAAAAATTTTTGCAAAACACAACAGTAAATAACAATGAAAAATGCATACAGAGTCTTAAAAATCAAAAATTACACTGTGTGCAGATTTATTAGGCAAAGGAGTATTTTGATCACATGATACTTTTTATACATGTTGTCCTACTCCAAGCTGTATAGGCTTGAGAGCCAACTACCAATTAAGTAAATCAGGTGATGTGCATCACTGTAATAAGGAGGGGTGTAATATAATGACATCAACACCCTGTATAAGGTGTGCTTAATTATTAGGCAAATGCCTTTCCTTAGGCAAAATGGGTCAGAAGAGATTTGATGGGCTCTGAAAAGTCCAAAATTGTGAGATGTCTTGCAGAAGGATGCAGCAGTCTTGAAATTTTTTTTAAATTTTAGAGGATCTTAATTCATATTTATACCCTGGAAGAATCGGGAACAGGTGGATATAACAACAGTTGAATCCCCCAAGAAGAAGAATAAAAATGTATACGTATATGTGATATGAGAATTAAGGGATATATAAATTAAGTATTTAGGGGGGAGGGAAAATAAATGCTATATAAATGGATAGGAGAGAATTAGAAACCCTGTAATGACCCACACCCAATTAACAAGAGGTAGATATAGGGGGTGTATGGGCAGATGGGTAATAATCAGCTAAAAGGGAGTTATTGAGTGTTAAAATGGGAGATGCAATAGTATTTCCATTAAATATGGTACTGTGGGTCAGTTTATAACTATGCTTATAGGTTTTAACAGCCTTTTATAATTTATAATAAATTACCTATGCACTGTCACTGTATTAATGCACTGTTTTATATATAAAGATAATGGTATTTTAAAATTATTACTGAAATCATTATATTATTTATTCACTAATATGAGTCACTTAATTATGTTTAAATGTATAATTATATATATATATATTGTATGTTAAATTGTATATTTTGTATTTTTATGCTTAGGCATGCACTGTCACTTTAAATATTTATCAAATATGATGTATCATTATTATAATAAAATTAGGTGAGGAGTTGTGAACAAAAGTATAGTTGAAAGGTGGAGAGAGGATTTGCATCACTCATTTATATGAATAATAGCGAAATTACACAATATTATTCCATTAGCTGTAGATAATAATATGAGTTTGTAACTGCAGGAGCAGAAGTGAACGAGTTAATCCAGTTCCCAGCCCTAAATAATAAAATATACAGCCGCTGCGAGTGCGCATGACAGGCCCGACACGCACCCAGACTCGTCACCTGTCACGTGACCCGCTGGCACGCAGAAAAGCCTGCTTGCGGTTCACGGGCAGGATGTGCGAGCTCTGGCTTTACACGTGGCGTGCGAGCCGGAAGTGATGCGCCGATTGGATGGCGGCTGTAAAGAGTTAGCGATCATCACGGGGTATATATAAAAAATAGCGAGTTGATAGCAAGGTTACGCCCTGAGGAAGGAGACGAAACGGCCGTAGGCGTGGGGGAGCCAGGACTGCGATCACAACTTACACAAATCAGGTATGAGACACTAGAGGGGAAATTGGGAAGGCACAGGGGCAGCAGTGCACGGTATAACACTGATTAGAAGAGGCACTGGTAGTGCACAGGGCACACATATAATTGTGACTGGTATTGAGGATAGGACCAGTGCACAGGCACTCTGGATCAGTAAGAAACAGTGTCAAGATATATAATTGAGTGCATCGCTGCCTGAGGTGTTAAAATATTCCCCTATATACCTAATATTACTGGTTATTGTGTAACTTGTATTGTAGAATTATTGATGTTAGTGGTCCCAGTCCTGGACCCAGATATAAATCAATTATGTTATCAGGAACTTCTATATAAAAATTTTTTTAATGTTTTTATGGAATATTATAATTAATGACTAATAAAGTGATCACTTAAAAATAGAAATTGTACTCATTATTCATCTGAGAGCCCTTGAAGGGAATTCTGGGTGATTTTGAAGTGGGGATAAGGTGTGCTTAATTATTAGGCAAATGCCTTTCCTTAGGCAAAATGGGTCAGAAGAGATTTGATGGGCTCTGAAAAGTCCAAAATTGTGAGATGTCTTGCAGAAGGATGCAGCAGTCTTGAAATTGCCATACATTTGAAGCGTGATCACCGAACAATCAAGCGTTTCATGACAAATAGCCAACAGGGTCACAAGAAGCGTGTTGGGCAAAAAAGGCGCAAAATAACTGCCCATGAATTGAGGAAAGTCAAGTGTGACGCTGCCAAGATGCCATTTGCCACCTGTTTTGCCATATTTCAGAACTGCAACGTTACTGGAGTATCAAAAAGCACAAGGTGTGCTATATTCAGGGACATGGCCAAGGTAAGGAAGGCTAAAAAACGACGACATTTGAACAAGAAACATGAGATAAAACATCAAGACTGGGCCAAGAAATATCTTAAGACTGATTTTTCAAAGGTTTTATGGACTGATGAAATGAGAGTGACTCTTGATGGGCCAGATGGATGGACCAGAGGCTGGATCAGTAAAGGGCAGAGAGCTCCACTCCGACTCAGACGCCAGCAAGGTTAAGGTGGGGTACTGGTATGGGCTGGTATCATCAAAGATGAACTTGTGGGACCTTTTCGGGTTGAGGAAAGAGTGAAGCTCAACTCCTGGACCTACTGCCAGTTTCTGGAAGACAACTTCTTCAAGCAGTGGTACAGGAAGAAGTCGGTATCGTTCAAGAAAAACATGATTTTCATGCAGGACAATGCTCCATCAAATGCATCCAACTACTCCACTGCATGGCTGGCCAGTAAAAGTCTAAAAGAAGAAAAAATAATGACATGGCCCCCTTGTTCACCTGATCTGAACCCCATAGAGAACCTGTGGTCCCCCCTAAAATGTGAGATCTAAAGGGAGGGAAAACAGTACACCTCTCGGAACAGTGTCTGGAATGCTTGAATCAATGGAACTCCCAAATCCCCTCCGGAATATGGGGATGACATAATCAGGCGGGAGACCCTATGGGGTTTATTACTCCAAATGAATTTGTCAATAGAAGTCTGGAAGGCCGAAATTTATTTAAATGGGATAGTTAGGGGTAGGCATCAAAACAAATATAAAAGTTTGACCATCTGAATCCTTGCCATCCAGGAAAACAGAGGGAGGGAGAATCCCGACAGGTCAGACTTGATGTCAGACAAGACAGACTCACAATTAGATCTGACAATGTTTTTAAGTTTTGTTATTTTGATACCCAGGTACATGAAACCTTCTGGAGACCAAATGAAAGGGAAATTACCGTATATACTAGAGTATAAGCCGACCCGAGTATAAGTCGAGGCCCCTAATTTTACCCCAAAAACTGGGGAAACCTATTGACTCGAGTATAAGTCTAGGGTGGGACATGAAGCAGACCGCTATCGTGGTATATAGCTCCCGCATCACTGTACATAGCCCTCATCACTGGTATATAGCTCACATCACTGGTATATAGCCCCATTACTGTATACAGCGCCTCCATCACTGGTTTATGGTCCCCATCCCTGGTTTATGGTCCCCATCACTGGTATATAGCCCCATCACTGTATATATCGTCCCCATCACTGGTTTATAGCCTCATTACTGTATACAGCGCCCCATCACTGGTACATAGACCCCCATCATTGCACACACACCCATCCATGGTGCATAGCCCCCCATCATTGTATGAACCCTCAATAATTGCACACATCCCCATCACTTGTATATAGTCCCCTAGCCTTGGTATACAGTGCCCCATCATTGCACATACCCTCCCATCATTGCACACCCCCTATCACTGCAAACACCACCACCCCTTCACTTGTATATAGTCCCCCCATCCCTTTTATGCAGTACCCCCATCATTGCAGACATTCTCCCCATTACTTGTATATAGCGCCCCCCCCCCCCCGGTATATAGTGCCTCATCATTGTACATTGTATTTGCCCCCCATGCTGCCGCTCACTATAAAATAATAAACTGATCTCACCCTTCAGCGATTCTCTTCAGGGTCTGTGCGTTTTCTCCTGGTCTTCCTGCTTGTAATCATGTGACCGGGCATCACCGCGATGACGTCACCGTGGCGCCGGTCACATGGCTTTAGAAGCAGGAAGTCAGAGGGAGGACACACGGAGTTGGGAGAGAATCACCGGAGGGTGAGATCAGTTTATTATTTTATAGTGAGCCACAGCATGGGGGGCAAATACTGTGATGGGGGACAGTAATGCAATATGCTATGCTCCCCCCGCCTCTGATGGACGGGAGGATGCAGTGCATATTCATTACACTAATGAGCGGGGTCACATGACCTCCCGAGGCGTCCCCTGCCTTCTCAAGCTCCCGGTCAGCGCCCCTACACTGACACTGACTCGAGTATAAGCCGAGGGGGCACTTTTCAGCACAATTTTTGTGCTGAAAAACTCGGCTTATACTCGAGTAAATACAGTATTTTGAATTTGGATTTGGGTGGAATTAGTAAGAAATAAGGGGAAAATTGTAGATTTAGTCAAATTCAGTTTATAGAAGGAGGCCAAAGAGAATTCCCTTAAAACTGAGGCGATTGCATCCAACGAACCAACCGGATCAACACAGGTCAGGACCACATCATCAGCATATAAGCCAATTTTGTGTTCTCCTACAGGGATACCTCTAATACGACGGTCCAGTCTGACGATGGCTGCAAGAGGCTCCATGATCAACGCGAATATTAGAGGGGAGAGGGGGCAACCTTGTCGGGTGCCATTTGAAATTGTAAATTTGGATGAGCAAAATCCAGAGGCATGAACCGATGCACAAGGATTAGAGTAAAGTGCCATCAGTGCCCTTGTTACCCCTCCTTAAAAACCGAACCTCTGCAGGACAGTATCAATGAATCCCCAGTGTACTCTGTCAAACGCTTTTTCTGCATCATGAGACAGGAATACAATGGGGATACGCCCCCCCTTCACCACATCAAGAAGATCAACGAGCCGCCTCATTCCATCCCTGGTTTGACAACCTGGAACGAAACCCACTTGGTCAGGATGGATCACCTGGGGGAGAATGGGCATAAGTCTATTGGCCCAAGTCTTAGCGTAAATTTTTGTGTCACAATGTAAGAGGGCAATCGGAAGAAAATCACCAGGAGAGGTTTGCCTGGTTTAGGGAGGGTGGAAATTGTGGCCTCCAGACCCTCAGGCTTAATTACTCCCTCCGACTGCCACCTGTTAAACAACCTAAGAAGATATGGGGAGAGCGAAGGAAGGAACTGAAGGTAATACGAAAAGGGAAAACCGTCTGGACCAGGGGCCGATTTTTTCCTAGAAGAGCAAATTACTTGTGAAATTTGCAATGCAGTAAGGGGAGTATTTAAAGATGAAAGTTGGGATTTTGAAATTTTTGGGAGGTTGGCTTTGTTTAAAAAGGAATTAATAGACTCAGTAGAAGGTTGAGGGACATGGGGGTCGTTGTTGAGATTATATAGGGATGTGTAATATGAAGAAAATTCCTCTGCGATTTTAATTGGGTTGTAACCATGAGATTTATCAGGATTAATGAGGAACTGGATTTTAGAACAGAGTTCTCGTTTTTTAATCCTTCTGGCCAAAAGAGAACCCGCCTTGTCTCCCATATTATAGAATTTAGATTTAGATTTCCTAATATCTTTTTCAGCTCTAACCATCATTAATTGACGGATTTGAAGATGAGTTTTAACTAATTCTTTTAGGACAACCGGGGAAGGGGAGTGTTTATGCAGGGCTTCTAAGTGTTTCAGGGAGTCTAAAGCTGAGCGGAGGGCAGATTCATATTTTCTTTTATTGGAAGCAGGCATTTTAATTAAAGCTCCCCTAACAACCGCCTTGTGGGTAAACCAGAGTGAGTCATCTGGGACGTCCCCTGTATCATTTGACGAGAAATTCTCCAATTACCCCTCCAAGAAACTCGGCATTAGAAGGTATAGTGAGCAAATATTAATTAAGACGCCACTTTGCCGGAGGGCGGAGATTTGACGGATCCGAGACATTCAATGTTTTGGAGCGTGATCTGACCACGAAATATTGTGTTCCCATCCTGTCTTAGATTGTAAGCTCCTTCGAGCAGGGTCACCTTAATTTTTTGCCTTTTTATTGTATTTCCTAAGTTGATTCTATGTTTATTGTATGTAACTACTGTTCTGCATTACCTTTCTATAACGTATATTTTTCTTATATGTACTGTTGTACTGTAAAGCACTGCGGAATATGTTGGCGCTATACAAATAAAGTTTTATTATTATTATTATATTGCCAATGTCCGCTGAGACACAGTGTGGCAAAGTCACATCATCAACTAGAAAAAAATCAATTCTGCTATACGTGTGGTGTCTCAGGGACATAAAGGTAAAATCACGCTCTTCACAATGAAAATATCTCCAAACATCATGCCAATTATAAGATGACACCAAGGTACCTATTTCCCATCTAGAACGAGACGGGACCGAGCAATCCAATTGCTTAGAAATGGGAGCTTTAAAGTCACCGGCTACTATTGAGCAACCTACTTTAAAGGGAACACGACTCCTCCAAATCACCCCCAACCCTATTAATACCTGTCCCTGCACCATGATAGATCATTATTAGTGGTCCTTTTCTGAAAAAAAAGCTCTCTGTAACATTGGAATAATCAACAATATACACTTACAAATCTGAGACTTCTTGGCTCTGAATAAGTCTCAGAGGGTGTTTTACCGCGTCAGAGTGACAGGGCAGATACGCCCTTACTTACGTAGCGCTCACTAATATACGAATTAGGCACACTGAATACAGTTTTATGGTAAAACAATATAATAATTTATTAAGATTACTTCAGGATAATGCTCAAGTATGGAACGGCAGATACAATATTACCCTGTTCCTATAATTCAGTTCATGTAAATCATACAATTACGGTTAATCATAGTATGTGGAGAAATAAGTATCAATACATACCAGAGTATTGTAACATCACCTCTCCACCGGAGGGACCACAGTGTCAACGAGAAGGAAATACTCTGGTTTTGTCATCACAGAAACCGTGCGTCCACGATACGTTCTGGAATGTCCCTAACTCGCTGAACTGGGCCCTCATTTTTATACACAGCTCCAACATCCTCCCCTAACACATCTTGTGCAATATGTTTAAGCCAGATCATCAGTATCTTGCAACTGCGCAGTAGGTTGTTGTTTGACATGGGCCCGGTGCTTACTGATAACACCTCCTGGGTCTGTTCAAACAGACTCAGGGTCTGTTTGACATTATCATATCTTCTGACCACAGCACAATGCTTCAGGTTACATTTTGTTTGAACTGACCCAAGGTCTTGTTTGCCACTGGCCTGTCTTTTGACAATAGCCCAGTTCTTCAAACGTCTGTTACTGATTACAAAAAACCTTAGGAATGTTATAGTATAACATTCCAAAGTTCTCCAATATGTTGCCTGTCACAAAGTTAAATCTTCATGATCATAGCATAACGCTCTAAGATGGTAGCATATGGGCATCATGACCTCCATAATCACCTACGCTGAAAACTGGATACCTATCATAACCCAGTCACACACTCATACTTGTCTCATTTGTATCACAGAGGGCGTCCCCTGTGAGACTCTAAGGGCCACTTTACACACACCAACTTATCTGTCCAACTTCTGACCAACTTACTGGTTGCAGTGAAATCATGGACACATTGTTCCATTTTGTGGCTGTGTACAAATGGAACAATGTGTCCATGATTTCACTGCAACCAGTAAGTTGGTCAAAAGTTGGAAAGATAAGTTGGTGTGTGCAAAGTGGCCATAAGCCCTCCATAGGTGCTCATTTTCACGCCCCAAATGATCCACCCTCTCTCTGTCTGTGCTGCTGTGATGTGGCGCTGAAGGCAGGACTAATGATTTCCATTCTGTGAGTGATAGAGAGGGGGAGGGCAGAGCCTGCACAAGCAGAGGAACACAGACAGAGAGAGGGTGGATCCTGGAGCTGCAAAACAACACGCCCTAAGGGCTAAAGAATATAGCCCCTGCTAATTATAACCACTAATGAGTAAGTATTAAAACGTTTTTATGCACTTTCACAGGATGCTTTTAGGAGACAAAAGCAGTGTGAGATAAGTGATGGGATGCTGCAGGGACATGTTTTGGTAGCTTAAGAGGTGTTCTGGAGGTGACAGGATCCCTTTAAGAGGGGTTAGAACCTGAAAGAACCTTTTCAAGAAGGATGACTGGCCAGTATTGGGAGAGTAGACAGAGGCCGGGGTATAAGGAACATTATTTAATAAGCACATAATAATGAGATATCTGCCCTGTGCATCCTGTACTGATGACTTCAAATGAAAGGCCACCCTTTTAGAAACTAAAATGGCTACTCCCGCTTTTTTAGAAGTATTGTTAGCAAAGAATTGGTGGGGATAAAGAGGGGAGCGCATCCTAACATTATCTTGTGAAAGAAGATGAGTCTCCACATCAAGAAATTCCCTAGATAATTGCCTCCTCACCAGCGATCTCTTGGGAGGGGAATTCAGACCATTGACATTAATAGAACACAATGATACACTCATAGTAAAACTGTACAATTAGCATTATGAAAATGAGATTGCAGAGGTCATATAGACATGTTAGCCAATTCAAGTTGCAGAGTAGAGCCTTAGGGGGGATAGGAAAAGGAGAAGAGGAAGGGGGGAGGGGAAGGGAGGGGAGAAAAAAAACAGGTGAAACATCTGACAACCTTTAAACTATAAAAGAAAAAATAGAAGTGAACAAAAGTCACTTATAGGGGCCAAGAGGACCCAGGATACCAGAAATAACTGGTATAAACAAGGTCTTGAACACCAACAGGAAGCATCCACAGAGCAAAAGGTAATAGATTCGTCAGACAGTCTCCCACTCAGAGTCCAGGCGTTTTCTGCTGGAAGGACAGGATAAAACTTGGATTTATCCGGAGAGGACCGGTGATCCAGGGGCAACAATTCCCATCTCTGGAGGAATTTGGCAGCTTGTTCCGGAAGCAAACGCGAGGAGATGGTTCCATCTTTACGAATCAACAATCTGGTAGGGAAACCCCAACGATAGGGAATCCCCTTATCACGTACCACAGCCGTGTAAGGGGAAAAGGCCCTTCTGAGTGCCAGGGTGCCCGGAGAGAGATCCGGATAAACTGAGACATTGGAAAATTTAGCAGGAAGAGCAGGATTGCTTCTCAACGCATGCAGAAAGTCCTCCTTCAGTTCGAAGAAGTGTATGAGTGCTAGAATGTCTCGGGGGACTGAAGGTCCAAGGGCTGGCGGCTTTGGGACACAATGAATGCGATCGATGATTATGTCCTTTCTGTCCATATGAGGCATAGCAGCCATAATGAAATCCTGTAGAAAGGATCTTCAATCTGCAGGCAAGATAGATTCCTCAACTCCTCTCAGTTTAATGTTGTTTCTCCTGGATCTGTCCTCCAGGTCCAGGGTTTTTGCCTGTGTCTTGGAGGAAGTTTGCTGGAGGGATTCATGTGCATCCCAGAGTTCATTATGTGAAGCGATCAGCTCTGCTAACTTGCATTCCAGATGATCAGTTCGGGTCCCCAGTTCCTCCACATTACCCTTAATTTCGGCAAGCATGTTATGCATATCTTCCTGGAGAGAACTGCGGAGAGAGGCCAGCATATTTCTCATGACACCTTTGGTAATGGGGGCTTCAGCTTGCTCCTGAAGGAGGGAGCTGACAGGAGGCTGAGATTCCCTCCTTGCTGCGCGGGGGGGATGGGGGAGCCATGTTTGCTGAATCAGCAGGCAGCCTGGCACCAACAAAGAAGTCAGTTACCCATTTAGCCTGCTCCCGTGCTGCAGGTCTGGACTTTCCCATCAACTCACCGGGGGTCCCGGAGGGGCTGGAAGGAGGATTGAAGCTGAGGGGACCTTTAGGAAAGCTGTTTAGAGCCGCTTATAGGATGCAGAGCTCCTGCTCTATGCGACTGCCATCTTCAGCTGGCAAGCCACGCCTCTACTCTCCGAGTATCTTATGAGTACTCGGGAGTTGCGAGTAGTCCGATTACTTTCGCAGTGTATCTATAGATACACTGCGAAAGTACCCTAAAAGTGAATTAAAGTTGTTAAAAATAATAAAATTACATACTCACCTGTCCAACGCCTGCAGTACACCTAAGACCTTGCAATCTGGCCAATCAGGTGGCCACTAGCGATTACGTGGTTGTCACATGTCGCCATCTGATTGGCTGGAAGTCACAGGTCCTTGTCCGGTGATCGCAAGTCTTCTGGTACGGTCTCGATGCAGGCGTCGGACAGGTGAGTATGTAATTTTATTATTTTTAACAACTTTTATTCTTTTTTAGGGTACTTTCACAGTGTATCTATAGATACACTGCAAAAGTAATCACACTCGCTATACTCGCAACGAGTACCGAGTACCGGGACCTACTCGTTGTGAGTATAGCGAGTCCGAATAGTGCGGCACTCGCTCCTCATTATTGCTAAACTGTACTAACAATCCCTGTATTGTGCTGGGATCTGACCCTGTGTGGTGCGCTATGACCTTCTCACTTTAGTGGTTTCTGCTGTTCTTTCTTGAGTGTCTACTACTGGTGAAGTGAGTGCACTAAGCACTATCCCATGTGTGGATCTGTATAGTGCTGGTGACTCAGAGTGTGGTCTTAGTCTCACCACGGGACAAATTTACTGTTAGCACGTCCTTCTGGTTCATGTACCAGAACTTGGGTAAAAGCTAACATAGGGACGACTACTGCTCCATTGATCTGTGTCCACGTTTTAGGAAAGTCTCCGAGAACTGTATAAAGTGGGGCAGCGCACGTTGAAACTCCTATTCTCTTATTTTCTTCCACTGGATCCACCAGAAAGTATAGCAGCCTGAAATACGAGCATTAGGTGTTATGACTTGGCACAATCCACAAAGGTGAGTGCAACACACACCTAGATAAACTTGTTACCATATAAATAAGACTCTATGTGCACCATTTCTTCCCCTTTTCTAGTGCACTTCCGAGAACTGTATGTATTACTTCTTCTTTTGGTTCTACAGGTGAAGGTATTTCTTGAACTTCTTTCTGTGTTTCAGTTTGTCAGGGCATACCTTGTGATGATCACTTCAAACTGCCACTGATGTCTCTCCTCCATATTTACTAACAAGGCACACCTTGGTATTGTCAAAATTCGAAGGTAATACAGTGTATGGTTCTGCTTCCCACTGGTCATCAAGTTTATGGGTATGGCTCTTCCTTTTGAGGACTTGTTCACCTGGTCTTAGGGAACTGCAGGAGCATGTTTATTGTAGGCCTTTTCTTGTCTTTCTCTGGCTTGGGACAAACTTCTCTCTACACATTCTTGTACCTTGCGATACTGTTGTTGATGCTCTGTTTCTTAATCAGAATCTGGTGAGTCTACATCAGGTTTCACGATTCCCATATTCATATCAATGGGCAATTTGCCAGGTCTTGCTCTCATCAGATACGCAGGTGTACAATTGGGGGAGCTCATAGTGGACTTATACAATCATGTCCCTGTGTCAGGTAACTTTTCTGGCCACAGGTTTCTTTCTTCTAAAGGTCTTCAACAGGTCTATCACCATCGGATTAATTTTCTCACACATGCCATTAGTCTGTGGGTGATATGGCGTGGAATATTTCTGCTTCCAATGCTGGACCTTAATCTGTTAACACCTGTTCAGGGTAGCCATGGGGTCTGCAAAAATTGTTTTGAAAGGCTTTGGCCACTGTCTTGGCTGTAAGGTCCTTCACCGGTATTACCACCAGGAAACTGAAGTAATGATCTACAATGGTGAGAGTCACACACAATTTCCAAAAGGGGAGAAAAAAAAACGATTTTCGGTTCACTATTATATTAACAAGTACAAATTTTATTAATAAACAAGTGTGGTACAAAGGTAAGGAAGGGTGATAATCCCATAGCACAAAAATCATACAGGTACATGAGGATTAAATATTATACATTATAGGTATATATAATCTAATATATAAAGCTGAATGTGTGTGTGTGTATGTGTGTATATCCGGGATTGGCATCTACACCGTCGCAACTACAGCCGCAAAATTTTGCACAGTCACACGTCTTAACCCCGAGAGCGTCATAGGCTATGTTGTGAGGCGAAATTTTAACCCTGCGCGTTACAGTTCACCAAACAATTTTGCCCCTATCTACATAATGGGGAAAAAGAGAATGGAAAAGTGTTGGAGGAAAATCAACAGCTGTCAGCTATAGCCACAAAATTTTGCACAGTCGCACGTCTGGACCCCGGGAGCGTCATAGGCTATGTTGTGAGGCGAAATTTTAACCCCGCGCATTCCAATTCACCAAACAATTTTGGCCCTATCTACATAATGGGGAAAAAGTGACAGTTACCAGTTGACAGTTGTGAATGAGAGGGGCTTAATGATAGCGCCAAAGACTAACAGCACATACCAGCATATAGTCACTAAGGTGGGGCCCCAACATGAGATATTCACCACGCACGGGGACATGTATACACACCACATGCACACAAAGAGTAACAGCAAGTGTATAGTCGCTAAGGTGCAGCCCCAACATTGGATACTCACCACGCACCCGAACAAACACACACACCACAAAGAGACACACACAACACAGAGACACACACATACACCCCCAAGGACACACACACACCCTATAGCGACACATGCACTCACCCCACAGGGACACACACACCACAAAGAGACACACAAAACACAGACCCCCCCACAAAGACACACACATAGCCACCCTATAGGGACACATGCACTCACCCCACAGGGACACACACACACACACCACACAGACCCCCCCCCACAGGGACACATACACACCCTGTAGGTACACATGCACTCATTGCACAGGGACACACACACACACACACACCAAAAAGAGACACACACAACACAGAGACACACACATCCCACACAGACACCCCCCCCGCAGGGACACACACACACACACACACCACAAAGAGACACACACAACACAGACACACACAACCCAAGGGGGCACACACACACCCTATAGTGACACATGCACTCACCCCACATGGACACACACACACCACAAAGAGACACACACACCACACAGACCCCCTCCACAGGGACACACACATACACACCCTATAGGGACACATGCATTCACCCCACAGGGAAACACACACACACCACAAAGAGACACACACAACACAGATACACACACACCACACAGACCCACCCACAGGGACACACACACACACCACAAAGAGACACACACAACAGAGACACACACCACACAGACCCCCCCACAGGGACACACACACATACACACCCTATAGGGACACATGCACTCACCTCACAGGGACACACACATACACACACCCCAGGGACACACACACCACACAGACAGACACAGATGTGCACAAATCACCTCACACAACTCGCCTCATACGTGTGCTATCTTTAATTTCCAAACATAAACATCTGATTAAAAACAGCCAATGTGAAACACATGTGCCATATAGGGAATTAAGGCAGATGTCAGTCATATGAGCTGTCTATTATGTGTATGTGTTAGGTAACATATACTGCCCGGCCAGGGGGAGGGTTTACTGTTGGCTGGAGATTTATTAGGCTGCCTATAGCAACCAATCACAGCTCAGCTTCTATTTTCTTACAGGTCATTAATATGACATATTCAAATTCTATTTTGTTATAGCTAACAGCAGTTATTTATTAGCCCGGGCGTAGCCGGGTACTACAGCTAGTACAATATATAAATATATTTATTAACAATACTGTCAAGCACTTTATTACAACTCTGTGTTATATAAAACTCTACTAATCAATATATACAGACCTATGCTTAGATGTAGTTACTCAACAAGTGGTTGTGCCATAACTAGTGATGAGCGAGTACTAAAATGCTCGGGTGCTCGAAGCTCGGGCCGAGCATCCCGAGATACTCGTGTACTCGGCCCGAGTACCGAGCCCAATGTTATCCTAAGGGAGACACGAGTATTTTTATGCAGCATGTAGAAACCCTAAAAATGTCACAAATGTCTCAGAAGAGTGCTCAAATGACATGGCAACACCATGGGGAAGACCCCTGGAAGCATTTCTCACTCAAAAGTCACAGCTGTGAACAATCTTGTCCGAGTTTCACACCAATTTTACGGAGTCACCAGAAAACCTTCCAAAATGACACCAAAATGAATATTTAGGGTGGAAATGTTAAGGGCACATACCCAATAGTGAGATACAGCTGGTGTATGTTACTTTTGGTGATTACATGAAAGATTTTACGTGAAAACATTGTGCGGCACTCCGATGACCTTGAGAAGAGACGTACATGAAGCCCTGTCTTGACATAATGTGCCCATTTTGAGGAAGTGGGTGTATTGTAGTATTTTCCTTTACCAGGGCAGTCCAAAATTGTGAGGTTCAACAATGACCCATGCATACAGACATGCATGAGGGCCTGTAAACCTGAAGTGGGTGTATTGTAGTATAGCCCTTTGGCAGGGCAGCCAAAAATTGGGAGGTTCAACAATGCCCCTGGATACAGACGTGCAGGAGGGCCTGTAAACCTGAAGTGGGTGTATTGTAGTATAGCCCTTTGGCAGGGCAGCCAAAAATTGGGAGGCTCCATATTGTCCCTGGATAGAGACGTGCAGGAGGGACTGTAACCCTGAAGTGGGTGTATTGTAGTATAGCCCTTTGGCAGGGCATCCAAAATTTGGGAGGCTCCATATTGTCCCTGGATAGAGACGTGCAGGAGGGCCTGTAAACCTGAAGTGGGTGTATTGTAGTATAGCCCTTTGGCCAGGGCAGCCAAAAATTGGGAGGCTCCACATTGTCCCTGGACAGAGACGTGCAGGAGGGCCTGTAAACCTGAAGTGTGTGTATTGTAGTATAGCCCTTTGGCAGGGCAGCCAAAAATTGGGAGGCTCCATATTGTCCCTGGATAGAGACGTGCAGGAGGGCCTGTAAACCTGAAGTGGGTGTATTGTAGTATAGCCCTTTGGCAGGGCAGCCAAAAATTGGAAGGTTCAACAATGACCCATGCATACAGACATGCAGTAGGGCCTGTAAACCTCAAGTGGGTGTATTGTAGTATAGCCCTTTGGCAGGGCAGCCAAAAATTGGGAGGCTCCACATTGTCCCTGGATAGAGACGTGCATGAGGGCCTCAAAACATTTTTCCCATTGAAAAGGACAGTTTCCTGTCGTTGTAATGCCCATTCTAAAAGAATGGGCGAAAAAATTACCTGAAACAACAGCCTTACTATTGTAACGGTCATCATGGTGGCACATGAGGAGAAGGAGGAGCAGTCCAGCGATTAGCCAAAGTACAGAAGTGTGTACCCATGGGTGAGTGGAGGTACATGGCAAATTCCAAGAAGAAAATTTAAATTCAGTTGTCATTTGTTGGTGGTGTGGTGAAGTCTGGCCCAATCCAACCCTTGTTCATCTTGATCAGAGTCAGCCTGTCAGCATTTTCAGTTGACAGGCGGGTGCGTTTATCAGTAATGATTCCACCTGCGGCACTGAAATCACGCTCTGACAAAACGCTAGCGGCAGGGCAGGCCAGGACTTCCAAGGCGTAGAGAGCCAATTCATGCCACGTGTGCAGCTTGGAGACCCAATAATTGTAAGGCACAGAGGAATCTCACAGTACAGTTGTTCGATCTGCAAGGTACTCCTTCAGCATCTGGCCAAACTTAGCATTTCTTGTGGCACTACCCCGCACCTCAGGGGCTGTGGTACGTGAGGGGCTGAGAAAACTGTCCCACATCATAGAGACTGTTCCCCTACCTCTGGTGGATTGGACTTGTGCCCCTCTCGGCCGTACGCCTTGGTTGTCCACCGATTCCTGACCTATGCCGCTAGCGTTTTGTGAGGGGAATGATTTGCCTACTTCCGTGACTATGGCCTTCTAGAAATGCTGCATTTTGGCTGACCTCTCCACCTCAGGAATGAGAGACATAAAGTTCTCCTTGTAGCGTGGGTCTAACAGTGTTGCCAACCAGTACTGATTGTCGGCCAAGATGTTCTGAACGCGAGGGTCACGAGCCAGGCAGCTTACCATAAAGTCAGCCACGTGCGCCAGACTCTTAACAGCCATCACTTCAGTATCCAGACCAACACGATAACTGAACATGCTGTCCTCCTCCTCCTCCTCCTCCTCCTCATCTCCCCTGTCCTCTGGCCAGCCATGCTGAATCGAGGGTATGACTGGTGTGCATGTCATATCCTCAATTGGCCAGAGAGTTGCTCCATGTCTTCATCCTCCTCGTCATAGTCCTCCACTGCACGTTGTGATGGGATGAGGCTGGGCTGTGTGTTATCACCCACACCCACTACAGCTTCTTGCTCCAAGTCATCGCGCTCGGCCTGCAATGCATCCTCTTTGTTTTTCAGCAGAGACCGTTTTAGAAAGCAGAGTAGTGGTATGGTGACGCTAATAATGGCGTCATCGCCGCTCACCATCTTGGTGGAGTCCTCAAAGTTTTGGAGGACGGTACACAGGTCAGACATCCATCTCCACTCCTCAGGTGTTATGTGTGGAGTTTGACCCATTTCCCGAAGGCTTAGGTGATGCAGGTAGTCCACAACTGCCCTCTTCTGCTCACATATCCTGACCAACATGTGCAGAGTTGAATTCCAATGCGTGGGGACGTCACACACCAGTCTGTGGGCCGGAAGACGCAAACGACGCTGAAAGCCGGCAAGGCCGGCTGAAGCAGCAGGTGACTTGCGAAAGTGCAGACAGACGGCGAACTTTTACCAGCAGTTCAGACAGCTCTGGGTATGACTTTAGAAATCTCTGAACCACCAGGTTGAGCACATGGGCCACCCATGGAACATGCATCAGCTGGCCTCGCCTCAAAGCTGCCACCAGGTTCCGGCTATTGTCACACACGACCTTTCCTGGCTTTAGGTTCAGAGGTGTGAGCCAGTGATCTGCCTGCTGTTTCAGAGCTGTTCACACCTCTTCTGCATTGTGGGTTTTGTCACCTATGCATTCTAGCTTCAGCACAGCCTGTTGCCGCTTCGCAGAGGCAGTGCTGCAGTGCTTCCAGCTTGGGACTGGTGTGGAGGGTACAGTGGATGAGGATGCACAGGAGGAGGAGGCTGAGGAGCATGACATTCCGGAGCTGTAAAGTGTCGGTGAAACCCTGACAGGTAGGGCCTGCTATCCTTGGTGTGGGAAGGACGTGTTCCGTCCATCGCTCAGACTGGGTCCCAGCCTCCACAATATTAACCCAGTGTGCCGTCAAGGAGATGTAGCGGTCTTGCCCACAAGCACTTGTCCACGTGTCTGTGGTTAGGTGGACTTTGGCTGAAACAGCGTTGTTCAGGGCACGTGTGATGCTGTTGGACACGTGGTTATGCAATGCGGGGACGGCACATCTGGAGAAATAGTGGCGGCTGGGGACCGAGTAACGTGGGACAGCAGCCGCCATCAGGTCGCGGAATGCTTCCGTCTCCACCAGCTGGAAAGGCAAGATTTCTAGCGCTATGAGTCGCGAAATGTGAGAATTCAGGACTGTGGCATGTGGGGCGTTGGCAGCGTATTTGCGCCTGCGTTCAAATGTTTGCTGAATGGATAATTGAACGCTGCGCTGGGACAAGGACGTGCTTGATGGTGGTGTAATTTGTGCGTGGGCAACTTCAGGTGCAGGGCCGGAGGCTTATTCGCGGCCAGCATGGACAGGGGATTGGCTCGCACGCACAACACGCGAAGACGTAGCAGTGACATCAGCAAGCACCGCTCCTCGACTCTGTTGTACTTCCCACAAAGTCGGGTGCTTGGCTGACATGTGCCTGATCATGCTGGTGGTGGTCAGGCTGCTAGTTTTCGTACCCCTGCTGATACTGGCATGGCAGGTGTTGCAAATGGCCTTTTTAGAGTCATCTGGAGCCAACTTAAAAAACTCCCAGACTCGGGAAGACCTAACATTTGCAGAGGCACCTTGAGTCGTGTTGTTGTTCCGGGGAACGGTTGCCTGCCTTCTGCCTGCGGACACGACCCTGCTTCGTACTGCCTGTTGGGATGCTATGCCTCCCTTCCCCTGTGCACTGCTGGCCTCGCTCTGCATATCCTCCTGCCATGTTGGGTCAGCTACTGGATCATCCACCACGTCATCTTCCTCGTCCGCACCCTGATCCTCCTCCTGACTTCCTGGCAATTGTGTCTCATCATCGTCCACCCCTTGTTGAGACACGTTGCCAACATTCCGTTCATGAGAAAGTGGCTGCTCAAATATTTGGGCATCTGTACATACCATCTCCTCACCACCCACTTCAACAGGAGCTGGCGAGAGGCCAGATTCTGCGAATGGATACGTGAACAGCTCTTCCGAGTGTCCTAGTGTGGGATCAGTAATGTCCGTGGACGTGTACTCAGCCTGGTAGTAGGAAGGAGGATCAGGTTAGGAAATGTGCGGTGCAGTATCACGGCTACTGACACTTGACCGTGTGGAAGACAGGGTGTTTGTGAAGGTGCCCATCTGACTTGAAGCATTATCCGCTATCCAAGTAACAACCTGTTGACGCTGGTCTTGGTTCAAGAGCGGTGTACTGCTGCGGGCCCCAAGAATTTGGGACAGGACGTGCGAGCGAGTAGATGTGCCACTTTGTTGTTGCGAAATTAGTGCTTGTACACGACCTCGGCCTCTGCCTGCACCACCATCACGTCCACTTCCTTATTCCTTGCCAATGCCCTTGCCAACGCCCTTGCGCATTTTGCCTGTATACAGCGACAACAGTCTGGTGACTATTCAGATCACAGGAGATTAGGATTTTAGTCCCTAACCTGTATCAAGGTAGTAAGTACAACAGTCTGGTGACTGTTCAGATCACAGGAGATTAGGATTTTAGTCCCTAACCTGTATCAAGGTAATAAGTACAACAGTCTGGTGACTGTTCAGATCACAGGAGATTAGGATTTTAGTACCTAACCTGTATCAAGGTAGTAAGTACAACAGTCTGGTGACTGTAATGGTTACAGGAGAGAAGGATTTTAGTCCTTAACCTGTATCAAGGTAGTAAGTACAACAGTCTGGTGACTGTAATGGTCACAGATTAGGATTTTAGTCCCTAACCTGTATTAAGGTAGTAAGTACAACAGTCTGGTGACTGTACTGGTCACAGGAGAGTAGGATTTTAGTCCCTAACCTGTATTAAGGTAGTAAGTACACCAGTCTGGTGACTGTAATGGTCACAGGAGAGTAGGATTTTAGTCCCTAACCTGTATTAAGGTAGTAAGTACACCAGTCTGGTGACTGTAATGGTCACAGAAGAGTAGGATTTTAGTCCCTAACCTGTATTAAGGTAGTAAGTACACCAGTCTGGTGACTGTAATGGTCACAGGAGAGTAGGATTTTAGTCCCTAACCTGTATTAAGGTAGTAAGTACACCAGTCTGGTGACTGTAATGGTCACAGGAGAGTAGGATTTTAGTCCCTAACCTGTATCAAGGTAGTAAGTACAACAGTCTGGTGACTGTAATGGTCACAGGAGATTAGGATTTTAGTCCCTAACCTGTATTAAGGTAGTAAGTACACCAGTCTGGTGACTGTAATGGTCACAGGAGAGTAGGATTTTAGTCCCTAACCTGTATTAAGGTAGTAAGTACACCAGTCTGGTGACTGTAATGGTCACAGTTGAGTAGGATTTTAGTCCCTAACCTGTATTAAGGTAGTAAGTACACCAGTCTGGTGACTGTAATGGTCACAGGAGAGTAGGATTTTAGTCCCTAACCTGTATCAAGGTAGTAAGTACACCAGTCTGGTGACTGTAATGGTCACAGGAGATTAGGATTTTAGTCCCTAACCTGTATTAAGGTAGTAAGTACACCAGTCTGGTGACTGTAATGGTCACAGGAGAGTAGGATTTTAGTTCCTAACCTGTATTAAGGTAGTAAGTACAACAGTCTGGTGACTGTAATGGTTACAGGAGATTAGGATTTTAGTCCCTAACCTGTATTAAGGTAGTAAGTACACCAGTCTGGTGACTGTAATGGTCACAGGAGAGTAGGATTTTAGTCCCTAACCTGTATTAAGATAGTAAGTACACCAGTCTGGTGACTGTAATGGTCACAGGAGAGTAGGATTTTAGTCCCTAATCTGTATTAAGGTAGTAAGTACACCAGTCTGGTGACTGTAATGGTCACAGGAGAGTAGGATTTTAGTCCCTAACCTGTATTAAGGGAGTAAGTACACCAGTCTGGTGACTGTAATGGTCACAGGAGAGTAGGATTTTAGTCCCCAACCTGTATTAAGTTAGTAAGTACACCAGTCTGGTGACTGTAATGGTCACAGGACAGTAGGATTTTAGTCCCTAACCTGTATTAAGGTAGTAAGTACACCAGTCTGGTGACTGTAATGGTCACAGAAGAGTAGGATTTTAGTCCCTAACCTGTATTAAGGTAGTAAGTACACCAGTCTGGTGACTGTAATGGTCACAGGAGAGTAGGATTTTAGTTCCTAACCTGTATTAAGGTAGTAAGTACAACAGTCTGGTGACTGTAATGGTTACAGGAGATTAGGATTTTAGTCCCTAACCTGTATTAAGGTAGTAAGTACACCAGTCTGGTGACTGTAATGGTCACAGGAGAGTAGGATTTTAGTCCCTAACCTGTATTAAGATAGTAAGTACACCAGTCTGGTGACTGTAATGGTCACAGGAGAGTAGGATTTTAGTCCCTAATCTGTATTAAGGTAGTAAGTACACCAGTCTGGTGACTGTAATGGTCACAGGAGAGTAGGATTTTAGTCCCTAACCTGTATTAAGGTAGTAAGTACACCAGTCTGGTGACTGTAATGGTCACAGGAGAGTAGGATTTTAGTCCCTAACCTGTATTAAGGTAGTAAGTACAACAGTCTGGTGACTGTAATGGTCACAGGAGAGAAGGATTTTAGTCCCTAATCTGTACCAAGCTAGTAAATACAACAGTCTGGTGACTGTTATGGTCACAGAAAAGCTTGGATTCCGATCTGTATCACCCTGCCTATAACCTCCTAGATTAGTCCTGAGAAGGACTGTTGTGGTCAGCAGCAGTTTGCAGCCCTGCTCCGGATCTACCTATGAGGCCGCAAATCTGTCCCTAAGCAGCAGCAGACACTCTCCCTACACTCACTGTCTGGATGCCTGTGTGCAGAGCACAGCGCGGCCGGGTCTTATAAAGGCTCGGTCACACTGTGCAGGCCGGCCAATCACTGCAATGCCACAACTAACAGGGCTGTGGCATTGCAGTGGTCTGCCAGCCAATCCCTGCATGTGGGCTGGCTCTCAAAAGAGCGCCAACATGCAGGGATGAGGACCACGAGCACAGCACGAGTATCGCGAGATTACTCGGTGCTCGCCGAGTAGCCAGAGTACAGTGATACTCGTGCGAGTACCGAGCAGCGCAGAGCATACTCGCTCATCACTAGCCATAACCCATATTACAGCGAAGCATATCATATTGCACTATAATCCATATAGCAGCGCAGCACATTATCTTTTACTGTGACTAATAGCCGTTCATAGGATCTCTCACGTATTCAGATTTACCTGTGCACAATTGTGTCTCAATGATTATATCTAAGCTGTGTCAGAGAACAGCCTGCCTTTTCTCCCAATCATTTATTATAAATCTGATTACTGAAAAAATCCACGCTTGTACGTCTATTTGGAAACATCAAATAAGACACCTATAGCACGTCCTGTTGCCTTATAATCTATATAGCAGTAAAGCACATTAAATTATCCTGTGACCGATTTATCAGCACAGCTCACCACACTGCCACATTGTATCATCTATTGCTCATATATCTGAAACCACTAATGCAACAGGCTTAGCTGTTCACAGGATTTCTCACGTATTTAGATTCACTGTGCACGACCATGCCTCAATGATTATATCTATGCGGTGTCAGAAAGCAGCAGTCTCAACCCACAATCATCCACAGCGAATACATGACAATGGGTACAAGCGAGTCGCTAATTGTAACCAAAAACTTTAACCTTTCCCCCCCCCCATCCGGTGTCTGATTCCCCAGTAAATAATGAGGCTGCACAATAAATTGGATCTAAATGGCCACAGCAGCCTTTATTAAAACAAACAACATAAATTTAATGTTTTGAAATAACAATACAAGTCCCCAGAGGATGGTCCTCGAAGCCTCAAATCTCTATTAATACCCCCAAAATTGTTAAACAACTGTAGGTTGGACCTTTTTAATTACCTCTAGCCGTGTTGCACCAGCTCAGAGGCACCAGATCACAACCTCTCCTCAAATCTTCCAAACCACGGCCCATCCGGGCCTTCCACAAGAAATCCGCCACATGTCCGCACATGTGCACTTGAGGGGTCCAGAACCTTCTCAGTTCCCCCCTATTGCTCCACCACTAGCCACCGTCCAACAACTTCGAGGACCCTCCCCCCTGCCATCAACCTAAATGTTTTGACTCCTCAAACATTTTGGTTCCTGCATAACTTTATGGCTGTCTCGATCCCTTCCTGTATAACCAAATTCCACATGTCCAGTCCAATGGCGTTAAGATGAACCCCATCCCGTCTCCAAAAATTGCCCTCACCCACCTCAAGGTTAGGGTGCCGCAATGCCACTGCCCCGTTCCTAGCCATGAATCGGCCCACCGCTCTATTGACTTTTATCCGAGCCTTATTTATGCCGTCCACAGACCTTGCGTCACGCCAAACTCTCCTCGGCACTATATCCGACCACACTGTTGTGACATTGGGGAACATAGACCACAACCTTAACAAGTCGAACTTAATGTCCTTGATCAACTCTCGAAATGGCCTTCTACCCAAATCATTTCCCCCTAAATGAATCACAACAACGTTCGGAGCTCTATCTAACCTCCCAAAACAGTGGAACTCGGGGAGAAATTGGCTCCATAACATACCCCTGTTCCCAATCCAACGAATCACAGCCTGTGACCTCTCAAAACCCAATTGCCTACCATTTGGCCGAACCGCCGCACGCAATGCCGCCCAAAATGGCCCATGATCCAAACCAAAAGGGGGGTGACGCCTGCGAAAATATAAAAAGAATGGCAAAACCAAGAAGAGTGTTACAACCACTATATCAAAAGCAATACTCTAAACCTAATCCCCACTGCATACTATATCTCCTCCCCCCCACTATTAAACACGTTATAATCTATTAGGGCGCACATAAGACTTAAATCTGGCTGACTCCCATCTCCCAATTCTCTTGATGACCTCTTCATTAAGTCCACGCCTCGCCGCTTCCGTGGCCGCCCCTATTCTAAACGAATGACCACTATAGTCCTTAGAGGACAAACCCGCCATCTGTATACAGCGTTTAAAGATGGCTAAAAACTGAAATCGTTAAAGAGACGAGCCATCAG
The DNA here is from genome assembly GCA_033576535.1 of Allobates femoralis. Taxonomy (NCBI): domain Eukaryota; kingdom Metazoa; phylum Chordata; class Amphibia; order Anura; family Aromobatidae; genus Allobates; species Allobates femoralis. The sequence goes on from JARQOC010000001.1 coordinate 416,338,901, forward strand.
CGTGCACTAATAGAGGACTATCCAAATTATCCCCTGGTGTCCAACTGTTCCGAAGACATTGGACTGGGCACATAGTCGACCCAGGGACTGCAAATAGCACAACTGTAAAACCTTTTCCCATTTTGTCCGTTTTGGAAGACCGAAGAAACAACTCAATTCTGTCCTGGTAAAGTGTCACATCCTTCTTTTTTAAACCGTCCTTTTTAACTTTAGATGACAAAAACCAACTCGCCTAAACGGAAGGCCCCACAAAAGGCTAGTGAAAAAGCTAGCTTAAATAAGCGAAGTTCTGACAGTGAACCACAAATTCTGTGTAATTGCTCCTCCAAAACTAGCAACATGTCATAAGACACAGGTCGTCTGGTGTCGTGAGGTCGCCAACCTTTTCTCCATCCTTTTAAAGCTTGCAATACTAAAAATGACTTTGTTATATCTTGCAAACTCCGAACTTTAAAACCAAATGCTAAACCTGCAACCAACCGATTAACCATTGGAACTGACCAACCATTCTCCCAAACATGTCCTAACAATAACAACAAGGAACCTTCGTCAATTATCGATGGACCTAATGTCCCTTTCCAATTCTCCCAAACTCCCCAAGCCTTAGAATAGGCAGACCAAGTACTACTGGTTAGGGAGGATGAAATCAGATTCCTTGCTGCTCGAAGGGCAGTTACCATAGTTCCGCAGGCCATTCCCGCGCCAACCTCTCCGCTGTGGGAGGCCAATCCTGAAAATGGTCCCCCTGTAAACAAGAAAGAGCATGAACTGTGGGATTGTGAAATTGTGTATTAAGCTCTGCCACCACCCACATGTTTCCTGCTAAGCATAACAACACTAGCCGTTGCAGTACCCTAACCACTGGGGGGGGAAGCCGAGGTTAGTGAATTTATAGCATTTACTACTCCTTCATTGCTGCTGGGAAACTTCAGTTTTTTATTCCTGAACCTGTCACCCTAGAGGGTCAATGAGACCACTATGGAGAACAGTTCGATCAAAATTGTTGATGAATTTAAACCTCCCAAACGCCATTTTTCAGGCCACTCACCAGAGGACCATTCGTTCCGGTAGTAAATAGCAAAACCGATTTTGCAGTCAGCGTTCACAAACAAACCTAAGTGCGTCAACGAAACTATGGGATCCATCCACAAAGACTTACCATTGTAAGCCGATAAAAACTCTGCCCGGACATGCAGGTCATCCCTAAGCTCCTTTCGTAACCTGATGAAATGATGTGGGGCTTTTATACCTGCCGTTGCTAAAGACAGACGTCTGCAAAAAACTCTGCCCATAGGCATAATGCAGCAAGCAAAATTCAGCTTGCCCAGTAATGATTGGAGTTCCCTCAATGTGATTTTACGCATCTCTCCGGCCCGCCTCACTAGGGATAGTAAATGTATTAACTTGTCCTCCGGTAATCTACATTCCATAGCTTCCGTGTCAATTATAATTCCTAAAAAACTCAACACCGACATCGGACCTTCAATTTTATCAGGCGCAAGGGGAATACCAAACTTTTTTGCCACAGCCTCCATTGTATGCAATAGCAACGAGCACTGGGAAGACTCTGGGGGTCCTATACACAAAAAATAGTCTAGGTAATAAATTATGGAATTCACACCCGAGACGTCCTTCACAACCCATTCTACAAAAGTGCTGAAAGTTTCAAAGTAAGCACATGAGAGGGAACACCCCATAGGGAGACACCGATCAATGAAAAACCCGCCATCCTAATATCAGCCTAATAAGTGTAAAGAATCCGGGTGGACCAGCAGTAACCTAAACGCGGCCTCGACATCTGTTTTTGCTAGCAGTGTGCCCTTACCGAAAGATCTTACCCAATTAATGGCTGTGTCAAAAGAGGTATAAACCACCGAACAGAGGTCCGGATCAATGCCATCATTCACCGACCTCCCTTTTGGAAAGGAGAGGTGGTGGATTAAACGATATTTGTTGGGCTCTTTTTTGGGCACCACTCCCAATGGCGAAACTCGCAAATTGGGTAACGGTGCTACTGCAAATGGGCCATCCATTCGGCCTAGTGAAACCTTGGACAATTTGTCTGATACAACGTTTGGAAACTGTAAAGCTGATTTCAGGTTCTTTAACGATGAATTAACCTGATCCTCAATAAACGGAATTTTAAAACCAAACCTAAAGCCATCCTCTAACAAAACCGCGGCGTCTCTATCGGGGTACCCATTTAGAAAGTGCAGCATCTCTTCCAGACGAACCGGAGTCATTCCTTTTTTTTGGCTGTATCACTTCCTCTCTGTTTACCTCCCCTAAAACATCTTGATGCACTGTGACTTCCCCCACAAGTGGAGCACTCGTGCTTGTATTTGCACTTGGCTCCAAAACGGCAAGCTCCCTTGTTGAATAGGAAGCATAACCCTCTCTGCATGGCGGATGAATGGGCCGCCTGAGTGGTAGCTGAAAAGCTCCCTGGAAAGGACTGACTACCTAGGTTTATTCTAGATGGGGCTGACACCCTCATCCATAAACTGATGTCTTTATGGTCCCAACGGATGGTGGGACGCACGGCTTTTCTCTGACGAAACTGTTCGTCGTAGCTCAACCAGCCCTGGCCTCCGTAAACCCTGTAAGCTTCCCCAATGATGTCTAAGTAACAAAACAAGGCCGAGCAATTTTCAGGCGATTTTTCACCTACAATACTAGCCAGAATAGTAAACATCTGTAGCCATTTCGAAAATGTCCTTGGAATCAGACGGTAATGCCTCTTTTCCTCATCTTCCTTTTTACTATCGTCCTTTTTCAGCTTATCAAGATTAAAACGCTCCAATGGCAAAAGGGAAAAAATATCTACGTATTCGTTCTTCCAGATGCGCTCACGCACCTCTTGTTTTACATGAGCTCCTAAGGGGCCCTCAAAACACACGTATACGTCTCCTTTTGCTGCATCATCTACTCGCACCACGTCTTCAGTGGCACCATCCGCCTGCCCTGTAGTTGGTAAAGTGACAGGTGAGCCACTATTAACCAACCCTCGCTGCAAACCATCAGACCTGGCTATAGGGGGTCCCGCAAACCCCGGTGGAGGCAACCAGTTATTTAACCCTTGTAAAGGCGTAGTTGCATTACCTGTCCATGCTGCAGTAGGGGAGCCCCTAGTCTGACCCCCCATCGAATGTACCGGCCACAACAATGTGGCTAATGTGTGAAGGCTCTGCATAAATACCTCAGCACCCCCAGCAGCACCTCCCCCGACATTAGTACCAGGGGTTAAAAAGGGGGAAAATATGTGACATGTGTGGGTTCTCACCTGGCTGCCTGAGTGCTGTGTCCCCAGCAGCCGAACGTCCTGGTCCTTGATTGTTCATTGCCCCTGACATGAAGGATGGGGCTGGTGTCATCTGTGGCATCATTGGATCGTGTCCCTGCGTTGGTGTAGAGTCATCCTGAAGGTGCAGGGAATGTTGCGCCTGTGAAGGGGTGACAGTGCCTTGAACGAGCGCCTGCTGACCGGGATGATTGTGTAGAGCGGCGTTCCCGGTGGGCGCCGCCATATTGGGGGCGGAGCCTGTGGTCAGGTGACCGGCGCTTCCTGCGCCGTCACCGGAAGGGGCGTGGCTGTGGACCCTGCGGGCAGGAGAAGACTCCTCCTGCGGCCTCTGCTGCAATGGCGCCGCCATTATGGAGGTGGAGGGGGCGGGGCCACGCGGAGAGCGTCGGCTCCGAGAGCGAGGCTGAGAGGTCCAGGCCTGGGACCTCCGATGTCCCTCTGCCTGATTGCGCAGAGCTGATCCCCTGGAAGGATGGGGATCAGCCGTTCCCAGAAGCCGGACGGACGCTGCTATCGGTGCTGGGAGGGAGGCCGACACCTCCCTCAGTTGCGGGTCCCGCCTTGGTTGAGGATTCTTCCCAGCGCGTGTGGCTCGAGGCTGCGGGCCTGGCTGCATCACGAGCTGGAGGTTCCCTGGAGGGGCTCTTAATACGGCGCCGGACCCGAGGGGTCGCCTCTGGACTTAGGCGCACCGGAGGCCAGGTCCTCCGTGACCGGCGAAGTTCAGGAGGTGGCTGGTGTGCCACATTCCCAGACCCCTGGAGGAGGCTTTGGACAGAAGATTGAAGCCAATCCTGTCCCCTGATGCCTGCAGCATTCCTCAGCTGCTGCAGCACCTCGTCTACAGAATCCATGCTAGAGGTAAGCAAAACAGCCACAGATGAGTTCAGAGCTTGCTTGTGAAAGTCCTATCTCTATTGCTGATATGGCCCCCTCCTTCTAATGGACTCCCTCTTATACCTCTTAGAGACCCCTCCCCAACCCCTTAGCATGTCACCAAAACAAACTTGGGCTACGTTCACACATCGCGTATTATTTGCGCTTTTTGCGCGCGTATTTCCCCCCAAAGCAGACCTGCGTCTGCGTGTCACAGCAAAGTGAATGCACTTTCACTTTTGCTGTTCACACGCAGCGCAATTTTCGGCCGCGCTTTTATGGGAGAAAGCGCGCGCGTAAAAAGAATGAACATGTCAATTCTTTCCGTCTTTTTACGTGCGCGTTCTCCCATAGGCCCCATTTTAAACCCCTGGAATTACGCATCGCCGTTCAGACGATGCGCATTCCAGAGCGGGGCAAGGGGTATGTGCGCAGGAAATGATGTCACACGGGAATAGCCCCAGGGAAAACAGGAACAGGAAATCCCACCATTTTGGGATTCCTGCTTTCCCGTGGCTGTCCCTGTGTGACCGAGTGTCTGGGCATGAAGGAGGCGCCTGTGTTCAATCGGATGACTATTGATGTGGAGCGCCTCATTGACATGGTAAGTATGTGTGTGTACTATGTGTATGTGTGTCCTGTCTGTGTATGTGTGTCCTGTCTGTGTATGTGTGTCCTGTCTGTGTATGTGTGTCCTGTCTGTGTCGTGTGTGTGTGAGTGAGTCCCCCTTCATACTCACCGCTCCTCAGGAAGGCGTCCGGTCCTCCTCGCGGCTTCCAGCATCTGCCGGTGAAGCGTTCAGCTGACCGGCTCGTGATGTACGAGACTGTCAGCTGTCAGATCGCTTCACCGACCCACGCACAGGACAATGGGGGCTTGCACAGGACAATGGGGGCTTGCACAGGACAATGGGGGCTTGCACAGGACAATGGGGGCTTGCACAGGACAATGGGGGCTTGCACAGAACAACTGAGCCACCATATACAGTGCTAACCACTGAGCCACCATATACTGTGCTAACCACTGAGCCACCATATACAGTGCTAACCACTGAGCCACCATATACAGTGCTAACCACAGAGCCACCATATACAGTGCTAACCACAGAGCCACCATATACAGTGCTAACCACAGAGCCACCGTATACAGTGCTAACCACAGAGCCACCACATACACTGTTAACCACTGAGCCACCATACAGTGCTAACCACTGAGCCACCATATACAATGCAAAGCAGTGAGCCACCATACAGTGCTAACCACTGAGCCACCATATACAGTACTAACCACTGAGCCACCATATACAGTGCTAACCACTGAGCCACCATACAGTGCTAACCACTGAGCCACCATACAGTGCTAACCACTGAGCCACCATACAGTGCCAACCAGTGAGCCACCATACAGTGCTAACCACTGAGCCACCATATACAGGGCTAACCACTGAGCCACCATATACAGTGCTAACCACTGAGCCACCATATACAGTGCTAACCACTGAGCCACCATATACAGTGCTAACCACTGAGCCACCTAAACACTGAGCCTTCATATACAGTGCTAACCACTGAGCCACCTAAACACTGAGCCACCATATACAGTGCTAACCACTGAGCCACCATATACAGTGCTAACCACTGAGCCACCATATACAGTGCTAACCACTGAGCCACCATACAGTGCTAACCACTGAGCCACCATATACAGTGCTAACCACTGAGCCACCATTTACTCCATATAAATCTTGCAACAACAGTGTAGTTTCTGGAGAGAGGACTGTACTATTCAGCGGCTATTTATAAGGCACCTGTTCATTTCACCGCACTCCCGATGCACTAGCATCGGGCCTATTTCTAGTTTTTTTAACCCCTTCACGACCCTTGGCCCACCGTTTGGGCCATGAAAAACAGTTCATTCCCGACCCATGGCCCAGGGGGTGGGCCATGGAATGATCGGGCTCCTGCAGGCCGAGTGAGGGTGTCACTGACCTGTCACTCGGCCTACAGGTACATGGGGAGTTGTACAACACCCCTGGGGGGATCGATTTGTAGGAAGTGATCTGACAGATCCAGCACAGTGATCCACAGTGACCATTATTGGATCACTGTGGATCACTGTGCTGGATCTGTCAGATCACTTTCTACAGCTGGATCCTGAGGATCCAGCTGCAGGAAATGATCTGACAGCTCCAGCACAGTGATCCACAGTGACCATTATGTGATCACTGTGGATCACTGTGCTGGAGCTGTCAGATCACTTTCTGCAGCTGGATCCTGGGGATCCAGCTGCAGAAAGCAATCTGACAGCCCGGGCGCACTGATGCACATAGTGTGTCAATGCGCCTGGGGTCTCAGATCACTTTCTGCAGCTCAATCACCATGCTGGCGGATCGGGCTCCAGAGTAGCGATCTGAAAGCAAAGGCGATTGAGCGTCGTGGGACCTTCGTTGTGGACTACGTCGGATCTTTTTATAATAAAGATGGAGTCCGAATTGTGTCTGTTTTTTTTTCAAATAAAAAGATTTTTCTCTGTGTGTATTTATTGACTATTTACCATACTAGAGATTCCTAATGGCGGGTCTAAGATTAGCCCTATATTATGAATCTCGGGCTTAGTACCACCTGCCAATAAAAAGCTGGCATTAACCCCTTTATTACCCAGTTAGCCACCGCCACCAGGGCAACTGGAAGAGCGTGGGTACAGCGCCAGAAAATGGCGCTTCAATGAATGCGCCATTTTCTGGGGTGGCTGCGGGCTGCAATTCGCAGCATGGGGGGCCCAGAACGCTTGGGCCTCTCTATGCTGAGGATTACAGTCCCCAGCTGCATAGTTGTACCTGGCTGGACCAAAAATATGGCGGAGCCCCACGTAATTTTTTTCTAGAATTAGTTCTATAAATTAAAAAAAAAATGGGCTTCGCTGTATTTTTGGTTCCAGCCAGGTATGACGAGCCAGCTGGGGGTTGCTGGCAGTCCCTAGCTGACAAGTTGTACCTGGCTGGACCAAAAAAATGGCGGAGCCCCATGCCATTTTTTTTTTACTTCTAACAATAAAATGACAAGGAGCTTTGCCTTATTTTTGGATGCCAGCCAGGTACAACTTGGCAGTTGGGGGGCTGCAATCCTCATCGTGGAGAGATCCAAATGTTGTGGCCCCCCATGCTGCAAATTGCAACCCACCACCCCAGAAAATAGCACATTATAGGTGCCATTTTCTGGTGCTGTACCCTAACTCTTCAAGTTGTCCTTGTGCTGGTGGAAGAGCGAGTTACCTGCCATGTTTGGCATGTCTCATTGAGGCGCCACTCCCGGGGCGGCTGCTGGCTGGGGTCCTTAGCGTGGGGGGCCCAGAACGGTTGAGCCTCAAGACGCTGAGGATTCCAGCCCCCAGCAGCTTGGGTTACCCTTGCTGAACATATAAAATACGGCGAAGCCCACGCCAAAATTTTTTTTTAATTTTTTTGTGTACAATTTAACCTCTTAACGACAGACATACGTCTCTAGACATCGGATGTCATTACCCGGTGTTTGAAGTGAGCTCCGGCGTGGAGCTCACTTCAAACCTCCCACATGTCAGCTGATCTCACTAGCTGAGATGTGGGAGTACCAATCGGTCCCGCCATCCGATCGTTGCTGTTAACCCCTTAGATCCCACCCTCAATCTCTGAATAAAGGTATACATGTTTGGTAGCTACAAACTCTTACTGACCCGAGGCATCACACGGTCACGTCGGTTTTACCATATAGTTAACACGGCGACTACAAAACCCAAAAAACAAAAGTGTTATTGCACTTTTTTTTAAATTTCACTGCATTTAGAATTTGATTGCAATTTCCCTGTACAGTATATGGTAAAACAAATTTTTGCATCTGAAAGTACAACTCGTCCCGCAAAAAACAAGCTGTTATATGTCTGTGTCGACAGAAAAATATAAAAGTTATGGCTCTTGGAAGCCGAGGAGCGAAAAAACGAAAAAGAAAAATGACTAATTTCGTCGTCACTAAGGGGTTAAAAAATAAAAACTTAACATGGATTTTTTAAGTCCAGTGAAGGAAACAACAAACAGCATGGGTTTAGCAACCTGCTGCTGCCCGAGTTACTTTTGGTCAACACAGCAAACCTTGCAACACTAATTTTTGGTGTACCTGTCAGCTCCTTTTTACCCCCAAACGTATGTGTACCTGTCCCTGAACCTTCATATCACATTTGTAAACATCACTGCGTCACCGAAAATGATAAGGATTAATATTTTTAGATCATTTATATAGCGCTATTAATTCCACATCACATTTGCAACACTGTCCCCATTGGGGCTCACAATGTAAGCCTCCTATCAGTATGTGTTTAAATTGTCGGACTTATGACAAACATACAAACTCCTTTCAGGACAACAGCCCTGTATATTCCATTTTTTGTTGACACAGGGAGGATTAGGATGTAGTAGCAAGGTGCACGGACAGGTAATGAAAATTTTGGGGGGAATCAATAGATGTTAGTTTCCCTAATGTGAGTGTATTGCTACATTGTTAGAGCATTTATGTCTGTGTATGGATGTCAGTTTTTTGTCTGCATGTTTTTTCATGGCTTGCATAAATCCGTGACTTAATTGCTTGTGCTTTCATTTTTCAGATACATAGCTTGCCCGCACTTTGGGACAAAAGTTGCAAGGAATATGCAAACAGGAATGATAAGCTTGACTCATGGAGGAAGGTCTACCTGTGCTTGTATCCAGAATTTCACTCATATGAACCTCGATTGAGGTCTACGATTGGTAAATGGTTTCATTTTTTTGGAGGTGGTATGGGTTAATTTGTTTATGATAAAGTTGATTTGTAAGCTAATTTATTTGCTTCTTTTCTTCCCCATTACAGAAGAATCTATAAAAAAAAGGTGGCGATCTATCAGGGACCGCTACATTCGGGCGAAGCAGGAGCTCCCGAGCGGATCAGCAGCACATAATCGCAGATATGATGCAAGATTAGACTTTTTGATGGGATGTATTCATTATCGCCCGTAAGTATGATGACAACTGTTCTTCTTCAAAATAAAAGTTAACATGGTTAATATGCAAACTTCTTAAACAATCTTTTTTTCTTTGCCTTTACAGCACAACTACTAATGTGCAGCCTGTTGCTTCACTGCCAGCGGCGACTGCGACTTCCGTGGTCACCAGCACAGCCCAGCTGCCAGAATCTACAAATAATGAGTTAAGGCTGGAGCCGGTCCAAACCACTGAAAATACAGAGGACTCTGCTGGACCTTCTGTGACTGCAGAAGAACAAGTGCAACTGCCTAGCCCCTTGTCTCCACCTGCAAACAAGCGGGCCAAAAAAAATAAGAACATGTCATCAACTGATGATGAGAGAGAGGCGTTGTCACGAGCTATAAAGTTAATTGACACGCCTCTACATGAGGAGGATGAGCACACCATTTTTGGCAACTCTAGCTGTTGGTCTCAGAAATATTGTCCCTGAACATCAATCTATGTGTAAGTCCTTTTTAACGATGGTTTTAACATACTTTGCGGAGAACTCCAGCCGCAAGCTGTCGATGCCAGAAATTGTCACTTCCCTTGAAAATTTATGGTATCCCAATCTACCAACCAGTAACCCACCATCAGCAGAATGTAGCCTTTCATCAGCTAATGGTCATTACTACTCCTACTCCCAAGATTTGTTTAATCTGCAATAACTCAATTCGTGCTGTTTGTGTTGGGCCATTTAAACTAATTGTGCACCATTTTTGGGTGCTTTGCACTACTTCTTGTTAAGGGCAGGATGTCCAAGTCCACTCCTCAGTTGCCGCCAAGAGTGGGTGTTTCTGGCTCTGATTAGTATTGGTCAAGTGCCGAATGATTCGCTTTTCGAGGTGATGAGAAAAAAGCCTTGATCAATACTAATCAAAGCTCGAAGCATTCCCTATTTGCGGCACCTGACGAGTGGACTTGGACATCCATATCTGTTTACAAATGTTGCACCATTTCTGGGTGCTTTGCATTACTTCTTGTTAAGGGCAGGATGTCCAAGTCCACTCCACAGTTGCCGCCAAGAGTGGGTGTTTCTGGCTCTGATTAGTATTGGTCAAGTGCCGAATGATTCGCCCTTCGAGGTGATGAGAAAAAAGCCTTGATCAATACTAATCAAAGCTGGAAGCATTCCCTATTTGCGGCACCTGACGAGTGGACTTGGACATCCATATCTGTTTACAAATGTTGCAACCATTTCTGGGTGCTTTGCACTACTTCTTGTTAAGGGCAGGATGTCCAAGTCCACTCCTCAGTTGCCGCCAAGAGTGGGTGTTTCTGGCTCTGATTAGTATTGGTCAAGTGCCGAATGATTCGCCCCTCGAGGTGATGAGAAAAAAGCCTTGATCAATACTAATCAAAGCTCGAAGCATTCCCTTTTTGCGGCCCCTGACGAGTGGATTTGGACATCCATATCTGTCCATATGTGTTCATCCATATGTCTTTGTGTTGGATGATTAACATCAAATGATCAAACAAATAAATTACAAACTATTGATTTTTTATAAAAGTTTATAAAATTAAGATACTTTTTGTTGCAAAACTATAGCACTATTTTTTATTAAACAAGTTGAATCCAATTGCTTGTGGGTTTTTTCTTGGTCCACTCATGCAAGAACGTCGCCAAGATGTTCTACACACTTCAAGTTCCAGAAGTGGGTCCGGAATTCTCTTCAAGGACTCTCTGCAGGTACAGCTACTCAACACCAACACAGGAGTTTTGCCAGGGCACGGCACCTTCTGGACTCACAAAATAGTTAGAGAAGGTTTCCTGCACACTGACACCCGAGTCGGAGGGGCGACCGGCTGAGATGTATAGGAAAGGAGTAAGCTGAGCATGCTGTGATTCATCCACATACTCTGTGCTATGTTCATGCACAAAGTTGTGGAGAAGACAGCAGGCCCTAATCACGGCGTCAACTGTTACCTCCTCCAACTGGATGGTTGTGTGCAAGACCCTCCACTGACTACTTAGGATTCCAAAGGTACATTCCACAAATCTACATGCCCGACTCAGCCGATAGTTAAATATGCTCTGCTGGATATTCAGTCCCCTCCGTGAGTATGGGCGCAGCAGGTTTGGCCTCAAAGGAAAAGCCTCATCCGATACCATCACGAAGGGTACTGGATCTGTGGAACCTGGCAGAGGTTGTGGGGCTGGGAGCGTTCCGTGATTTTGAAAAATTTGCTTCCCAAGCTCTGATCTTCCAAATATCCCCGAATCGCCACAACTGCCTGGGGCACCAACATCAATGGAGACAAACTTGTAATGGGCATCAGCCACTGCCATAAGGACCACAGAACAGTACTTCTTATAATTAAAGTAGACTGATCCGGATCTTGGTGGCTTCTGGACCCTTACATGTTTGCCATCCAGTGCACCCACGCAGTTGGGGAAATTGGATACAGTTTTAAAGCCTGCTGCAACCTGTAGCCAAGTCTCTTCGGTTGGGGAAGGCATCACGATGGGCTGCAACTTTTTCCAAAGCACGTCACATGTGCTCCTCACAATTCCAGAGATGGTTGATATACCAACCCGGAATTGGAAGTGCTGTGATGCGTAGCTCTCTCCTGTGGCCAGAAATCTACAAAAGAAAAGGACATTATTAAGTAAACCATTTCTGCCCACAATTGAGACTCAGGAAAAAAAAAAATCATACACCAAAATAATTACAATGACACTACTGCAAATTAAATTATCACTACCTAGTTATCTAGGTATATATTGCTATCGATTGAAACCAGGCCCTGCTCATTACCTGACCAATTCAATCTCAAAAGTGAAACGTGGTGGAGGCAACATCATGCTATGGGGTGTATTTCAGCTGCAGGGACAGGACGACTGGTTGCAATTCAAGGACACATAAATGCGGCCAAGTGCAGAGATCTCCTGGATGAAAACCTCTTCCAGAAGTGAATGTAAATGGTCTCAATTCGCCTGCCAAAAGATCCCTGGTGTGGAGACAGCTTCTCAAAGCTAAATGCGAGGCTGTCTGCATTCAGGAGACCCACCTACTCCCTGGGGATGAGCCCAGAATGGCTTCTGCACATTACCCTTTTCGTTTTTTTGCCAGTGCGGGAACAAAGAAAGCGGGAGTGGGTATTTTTATTTCGAAATCTGTGGTGTTCCATCACATCCGCACAATCCAAGACCCCATGGGCAGATATCTCATCCTACTTTGCACTATTAACGGTGTCTCCCTCACAATTGTATCCCTCTATGGCCCCAACTCTGGCCAGCTAAAATTTCTGAGAGCCTTCTTCAAGACCCTTGCGCCTGTTGTGGGTGGGAGTAGGGTGATAGCGGGAGATTTCAACATCACAATGTCCACCCAATTGGACTGTTCCGCTCCGGCCAAATCTAGACCTGACATGGGTGCTCTGATTCATTCCCATCGGCTACATGATGTTTGGAGATACCTCCACTCCACAGAGAGGGATTACTCCTACCTGTCGCCCCGCTTCCACTCCTACAGCCGCATAGACTACATTTTTGTTGATGATGCTCTCCTTCCTCGGTGTACCGAAGCTAAAATTGATGGTATATCTTGGACGGACCATGCACCTGTGTCCCTCAAACTAGCCCACATGGGTGTCATCCATCCTCCAGCCCGCTGGAGGCTGAATGATCATCTTCTTGCAGATCCAACCAACAGTTCCAACCTAGAGGAGCATATTCGAACCTATTTCACCCTGAATGATACCTCCGACGTCTCTGATGACACCCTGTGGATGGCTCATAAAGCCGTCATCAGGGGCCATCTACTAAAACTTTCTGCTGCCACCAAAAGACTTCGCACCGCTGCCCTCACGCAGGCTGCCTCTGACCTCCTCAATATGGAGCGCCTACATAAACAAAACCCCACCCCCCAGCTTACTCAAAAACTGTTTAAGGCCCCCATGACTTGAGAACTCTGATGTTAGATAAGGTCGAGAAAAACTTAAAATTCCTAAGAGCTAAATACTATTCCCTGGGAGACAGAGCCGGAGCGGTCTTGGCTCGAAGAGTCAAACGAGTGGCAGCGATCACTAGAATCCCATTCCTCTATGCTAAGATTGGTAACAAAGTGCTTAATCCCATTGACATAGCGGCAGAATTTGGTGACTATTATGCTTCACTATATAACCTGCGATCTGACCCTTCGTCCCCTACTCCCACGCCAGATTCCATTAACTCCTTTCTTGACAAAGCCTCCTTACCTCGGATATCTGACGCCCAACTAGCCACCCTCAATGCCCCTCTGACACTATCAGAGATCCAGACTGCTATCAAATCTTCCAAAGCACACTCTGCTCCCGGTCCTGACGGCTTCTCCTTTTCCTACTATTCCCAATTCTCACCTATCCTATCACCTTTTCTTCTCCGCCTCTTTGGTCATTGGCAGCGGTCTGGTACAATTGTGCGTGAAGGCCTTGAGGCTACCATTGTAACGTTGCCCAAGCCCGGAAAAGCCCTGACGTCTCCTGGTGACTACAGGCCCATCGCCCTCCTGAATTGCGATGTCAAGTTATATGCTAAGGTCTGGGCCTCTAGGCTCATGGAGGTTCTGCCCTCCATTATACACCCTGACCAAGTAGGGTTTGTCCCCAACAGGCAAACAAGGGATGGCACTCGCAGAATCATAGACCTGCTGGATGTGGTGGAGAGGGGCCGTATCCCCAGTGCATTCCTGTCCCTAGACGCTGAAAAAGCGTTCAACAGGGTGCACTGGGGCTACATCACCGAGGTTCTTAATAGATTTGGGTTGGTTGGCCCTGTCGCTGAAGCCGTTTCTGCTCTATACTCTAACCCCTCTGCCTCGGTGTTGGCCTCAGGTTTTCGGTCCCCCACGTTCCTGATCACTAACGGGACACGTCAGGGCTGTCCCCTCTCACCACTCATTTTCGCTCTGGTAATGGAGCCACTAGCTTCCATTGTTAGACGTAGCCCTCGCATTCACGGGATTCCGGTGGGCGATGGGTCTTACAAAATCGGTTTATACGCCGATGATGTCATAGTGACTTGCACCGCTGTTGATGACTCTCTGGACGAACTCCTCTCCATTCTTGCTGATTTCTCTGGTGCTTCATTCTATAAGCTTAACCTTTCTAAATCGTCTATTTTCCCCCTTTTTCTCCCCCTTTCTACTCAACGTCACCTACAATCTAAATTCGCCTTTAAATGGGCTCCCTCCGGCTTTACTTATCTTGGCATCCATATTACCCACCTTAAACAAATTGTACGGATTAATTATGACCTTACCATGCGCGAGATTCGATCCTTATTGGATGGGATCCCTAGAGAATCTCTTTCATGGATGGCTAGAATTCAGGTGATCAAGATGCTCGCTCTTCCTAAACTTCTTTACCTATTTAGGTGTCTTCCCCTCTACTTCCCCAAAAAATACACTTCGGCTTTTCAGAAGGCCTTCAATTCATTTATTTGGCGAGGCAGACCCCACAGGGTATCACACCGAATTATGTCCTTACCCTACTCAGATGGAGGTCTAGGTGTCCCTGATGTCCGCTTTTACCACATAGCTGCCCTATTGGAACCTGCCAAGCTCTGGTGGGAGACAGGCCCTGCTCACCACACCTAGCTCCATATTGAAAGGTCCCTCTACCCTTACAACTCAACTAAACGTCTTTTAGAAGCATCTCTGCTCCAATCGCTCCCCACCCCCCCTCCTCTACTGACTATGACTTCTCTGCTAAAGGTCTGGTCTTCGGTCAGACACAATTGTTTTTCCTTTCTTCTCTGTGATGTTTCTATTGAGGCTCTCGAGCTGTTGGTTGTGGATCTATCTCTCTCCCGCTGGAGACATGGGGGTGTAACCAGGTTGCGTGACCTGTTTGGAGACACAGACTTGCTACCCTTTGACGCAATTCGGAACAAATTCGATCTGACAAATACCATATTTTACCAATACCTACAAATACGCCATCTGCTTCACATCCTTGGTATTCGTTGCCTTCCTACTCACCTACTACCCAACCCGCTCCAACAACCATTCAAATCCACAGGTCCCTGGGCACATGGAATCTCCACTCTCTACAAGATGCTGCTCATCCCTAGGGAGTTTGCAAAACTCCCTTATATGACCTCCTGGGAATCACGCCTCTCCTTCTCGGCATCTGCTGGGGCCTGGCGCGGGGCTGCCACCCATGCGGGTCACTACACATCCTGTATAAATATGTTAGAACAAGCCAAAAAAATCCAGCTCGGCTGGTATATTTCGCCTGCCCAAATGGCGAGGTTTGGGAGAGCCACGGCTTCCTCGGCTCTCTGTTGGAAACTCTGCTCTCAAAAGGGCACCCTCGAGCATGTGTGGTGGTCCTGCCCTAGGCTTCAGATTTTTTGGAAGGAGGTTGCTGATGTACTTACCAAGGTGTTGGGTTTTCCATTTTCTTTAGAGGCTCCGTTAGCTGTTCGTGGCCTCGGCATTGAGGAAACTCCTTCTCCCCTACGTCCTATTCTCACGAACGTTCTAACTGCCGCCAGACTGTGCATTGCCCGCCATTGGAAACTCCCGTCTATTCCTTCAGTTCAGGAACTGATTAACCAACTTCATCTACATCTTTCCTACGAGGAGGCTCTTGCACACGACCTCAATAGCAAGACGAAAATCTCATCCTGGTGGGACCCTTGGATTGAGTCCCCTTATTACCTTTCTCATGCCAAACTCTGAACACTGCTCACATGTTGATGATATTAAACCGATTGTTTTTTCATATGCCTTCTCCCTTCCCCCCCTTCCTTCCCTCACCCCTCTTCTCTTTTATCGATGTTTTACGAATGTTGTTCTAGCTCTGCTGAGCCAAAATTGTTCTTAAAAAAAATGATTTAAAAAAAAAAAAAAAAAAAAACCTCTTCCAGAGCTCTGGACCTCAGACTTGGCCGAAGGTTCACCTTACAACAAGACAATGACCCTAAGCACACAGCTAAAATAACAAAGGAGCGGCTTCACCACAACTCTGTGAGCATTTCTGAACGGCCCAGCCTCAGCCCGGACCTAAGCCCAAATGAGCATCTCTGGAGAGACCTGAAAATGACTCCACCAACGTTCACCATCCAACCTGACGGGACTGGAGGGGATCTGCAAGGAAGAATGAGAGGATCCCCAAATCCAGGGGGAAAACTGCATCATTCACAGGAAGACTCTGTATGGCTGAACTACCTCAAAAAGGTGCTTCTAGTCAGCACTGATCATTTTTTCTTTAAAAAATGTGATCAAATATTGACATATCAGTGTTTTTTTCAGTCAAGATGGGGTGAACATTGGTCATTAGGCTCTTGCCACCTCTGCAATTTTTACATTTTGCACCCAATCTTGAAAAAGTTAAAAAATTATTTACCCGTTTATAATCGAGTATAAGCCAAGCGAAGTATAAGCCTAGGCCCTTAATTTTACCCTTTAAAACTAGGGAAACTTATTGACTCGAGTATAAGCCTAGGGTGGGAAATGCAGCACTCCACTGTCCTATTATATAGCCCCCATCACTAGTATATAGTGCCCCCATCAGAGGTATGCAGCACCAGCTGTGGTACATACAGGCAGCCCCCAGCTTTGGTATATACAGGCAGCCCCCTAGCAGTGGTATATACAGGCAGCCCCCTTGCAGTGGTATATACAGGCAGCCCCCTAGCAGTGGTATATACAGGCAACCCCTTAGCAGTGGTATATACAGGCATCCCCCAACAGTGGTATATACAGGCAGCCCCCAGCAGTGGTATATACAGGCCCCCTCCCTAGTATCTGGCCCCCCCATGCTGCGGCCACATTAAAACACCAAATGCTGTATACATCACCTTTACGCGCATCCGCGCAGGCACCGTCGCGTCCTCTGTGCTTCCTTCTGTCGGTGTCATGTGACTGGTGCAGCGTCGACGTCATCGCTGCGTCGGGCGCTCCATGACAACGGCAGAAGAAAGACCGGAGAACGCGACGGTGCCTGCGGGGATGCGCGGAAAGGTGATGTATACAGCATTTGGTGTGCGCTGCATGGGGGGGCCAGATACTATGGGGGGGCGGGGGGCCGAGTACACTGTAGAATATAATATGCTCCGCTCCCCCTGTCACTGATGGACAGGGGGATGCGTGCATATTTAATTAGCGGGCCAACATAACCGCCCGCTGTCACTGCGGCCTCCTCAAGCCCCCGGACACTGCCCCCCCCCCCACAGCAAATACAGGTGACTCAAGTATAAGCCGAGGGGGGGACTTTTCAGCAAAATATTTTTGCTGAAAATTGCAGCTTATACATTTTTGACAACATTTACCGCAAGGTGATGAGTAGCCGTTGATCTGCAGAGATGGCTTGCCTCATGCAGGTATCCTGCAGGGTCAGGTCACCTCCTACAATAGCAAGGAGCCGATCAAAGTCCTGAATGGTGAGTTGCGTGAAGCGCTGGAATTTTGCAGGGAAACTGTAGAAAATATTTTGGGGTAAAAAAGAAAAAAAAATTAATATTAATGCATACGCATTACTGTAAATAAATAAAAACACGAAAAAACACCACTTCCAAATTTGGATTATAGGAATTAACCTTCTTAACTCCTGGAATAGCATGTTAAAAGTCCCTTTTTCCTCCCTTTCTTCAAGGATTGGATGCACCCACATCCTTTGGGGATGCTTGCAGGCCTAAAAAAAAAAAATGGACAACATAATTTAAACAACTCACATAAATACTTCCAAAACATGCACATACTTTTGCATACATGGTACATACCAGCCTGCGGCGAAGCACTTCTGCGATCATGATGAGCCCCAAGCGACGTCTATTCTGCCTGTTAAGGCGCCGTCGGTCCATTATTGAAAATGCAGCATATACCGTATATACTCGTGTATAAGCCGACCCGTGTATAAGCCGACCCCCCTACTTTTGCCCCCAAAACCTGGGAAAATCTATTGACTCGTGTATAAGCCGAGGGTGGACCCTAGCACAAGTATACAGCCCCCAGCAGTGTGGTATACACCAGTCCCAGAGGTAGATACAGCAGCCCCAGTGGTAGTATACACGCAGCCCCAGTAGTATATACAGCCCCAGTGGTAGTATATACAGCCCCAGTGGTAGTATACAGGGCCCCAGAGGTATATACAGCCTCAGTGGTAGTATATACAGCACCAGTGGTAGTATATACAGCCCCAGTGGTAGTATATACAGCCCCAGTGTTAGTATACAGGGCCCCAGAGGTATATAGCAGCCCCAGTGGTAGTATACAGGGCCCCAGAGGTATATAGCAGCCCCAGTGGTAGTATACAGGGCCCCAGAGGTATATACAGCTCCAGTGGTAGTATATAGAGCCCCAGTGTTAGTATACAGGGCCCCAGAGGTATATAGCATCCCCAGTGGTAGTATACAGGGCCCCAGAGGTATATAGCAGCCCCAGTGGTAGTATACAGGGCCCCAGAGGTATATAGCAGCCCCAGTGGTAGTATACAGGGCCCCAGAGGTATATAGCAGCCCCAGTGGTAGTATACAGGGCCCCAGAGGTATATAGCAGCCCCAGTGGTAGTATACAGGGACCCAGAGGTATATACAGCCCCAGTGGTAGTATATACAGCCCCAGTGTTAGTATACAGGGCCCCAGAGGTATATAGCAGCCCCAGCGGTAGTATACAGGCAGCCACAGTAATGCAGGGCCCCCCCAGCGTCTCTCCGGTCACCTGTAAAGCAAACTATACTTATCAGTGTCCCGCTCGCACCCGCCGCTGCCGACATCCGCGATCCTCCATCTTCATGCGACTCCTTCCTGTTTCCTGTGCGCGTCGCCGGGAATGATGTCATTGCCGGCGACGCGCACAGAAACAGGAAGAGGAGTCGCATGAAGATGGAGGATCGCGCGGATGTCGGCAGCGGCGGGTGCGAGCGGGACACTGATAAGTATAGTTTGCTTTACAGGTGACCGGAGAGACGCTGGGGGGCCCTACATTACTGGGGATGCGGGGGCTGCTGTATACCGATGTATACATCGGTATGTACCGATGTATACATCGGTATACAGCACTGACTCGCGTATAAGCCGAGGGGGGTACTTTTCAGCCCAATTTTTGGGCTGAAAAACTCGGCTTATACGCGAGTATATACGGTAGATTGTCCATTCTCTAGTACACTTTTCAATGGAGAATGTAATAATGGAAAAGAAAGGAAATGACATCACAAGGCTTTTTTTTTTCTTTTTTTTTTAACACACTTTATTTCTATGTGTTTGCAGTACACATGCAGAAAAAGACGCGTCCGTAAAAAAACGCATCAAAAAAACGCATGTGTGTGAACGCTCATGCGTTTTTTTATGCGCGTAAAAAAACGCGCGTATTTCTTTAGAAAACTGCATGCGTAAAAATACGCGACAAAATACGCGATGTGTGAACGTAGCCTTGAATTCCTCCACACCTCCTCTAAACCCATTAACCCCGTATCTCCCTGTATTTTGCAGCTCCCCCAGATTACTCCCGCTTTAACCCGGTCATGCAGGCCTCCCTTCCAAGGCTAAAGCCCCCCAGTACGGCCTCACTATATTGAAAGAATCCACACTTTTATGTATCTATTTGGAAGTCAACCAGTAAAACACCTCCACACATATGGATCAGTATGCTACATCATAGCGCAGAGCTCCTTATAACATACACAGAGAAGGATATTAGCTGTAAGCTTTGACAGATTGTACCTGATTCCTCAGTCCTGTTTATGGTCCGAGCGTCAGCCCCAGGTGGTGAGGGTGTAGACATAGCCTGACCGACTCAGAGTCAGTTTCACATGATCTAAGGCCACAAGTTCAAGTGGTTGCCTGGTGATGATTAGCTGTAGTGGCGTTCTCTGGTCTTCTTGATCCTTCCTCCTCAGGTTGCATGGGCCACAGTCTCAGCACCATTTTTCGATGGTCTTCCTCATGCCAACCCAGTAGAATCTTTCGCACAGCAGAACCTCTAGCTTCTTCCACCCTAAATGCCCTGCTCCATTGTGATATGCCTCTAGGGCCATCTGAACATCTCTCCACGGGACTACTATCTGCCAGACAAGCTCATGGGTTCGTGCATTAATGCAGCATCTGCACAGCTTATTTCCATAAATGAACACCTTACTTTTCTCCTTCCACAGCTGTTGTGTCTCCTGTGGAGCATCTGGACCAGGATGTGAGTCTGCCTGCGTTTACAATTCCTTGACTAGATGAACAGCTGGGTCACTGTCTTGCGTTTCCGCCAATCCATGGTGCGGTAACTGGTTCAACGTGGATTCTTGACACTTGTCTATTACACCCTGAGAATACTGGGACGCACTGGAGCGATGAAAAGCCAATAGTTCCATTTCTTCCAGCTCCTCCTCTTCTACCGCATCTTGCAAATGGGGTATTCTGGTCAGTCCGTCAGTATTGTTGTTCTTGTGGCCTGCCCTGTACTTGATGGTAAAGTTGTAATTAGACAATCGGGCCATCCATCGCTGCTCTAGTGCAGCTAACTTTGCAGTCTGCAAGTGAGTCAACGGATTATTGTCCGTGAAGATGGTAAATTTTGTGGCAGCCAGGTAATGTTTCAAATGTTCTGTGACCGCCCAGACTATGGACAGGAACTCTAGCTTGAACGAGCTGTAGTTTTCTGGGTTCATTTCTGTAGGACGGAGCTTCCTGCTGGCGTAGGCACTCACTTGTTCTCTGCCTCTTTGCACCTGGGACAACACAGCTCCCAATCCCACATTGCTGGCATCTGTATACAACACAAACGGCTTGCCATAGTCATGGTAGGCCAGGATCTCATCCCCCGTCAGGGCTCACTTCAATGACTGAAGATGTCTTCTACTCTGCTGTGCCACTTGAATGGAGGATTTGGGTTCTTGGCCTTCTTGGACTGGCCTACCAGGGGGCACTGAAATCTTTGTAAACCCCTTGATAAACCTCCGATACTACCCTCCAGTTCCAGGAACTGTCTGACCTCTTTGATGGTGATAGGTCTCGGCCTGGTGCTACACCTTCAGCGCCGACAACATGACTGAGGTACTGTACCTTAGGCTTCAACAGGTGTCACTTGGACGGCTTCACTTTCAGGCCATAACTGGACAATGCTTCGAACACTTCAGCCAAGTGCTCCAGATGGTTTTCATACGTCTTGGAGTAGACTATGACATCATCTAAGTATAGTAATATGGTTTCAAAGTTCCTGTACCCCAGGCAACACGCCATCAACCTCTGAAATGTTCCCTGTGCATTACAGAGTACTAATGGCATGCAGTTGAACTTACAGAGGCCCATTGGTGTGGCAAATGCTGTCTTCTCCCAGTCCACCTCTTCTACAGTAACCTGCCAATACCTACTAGTGAGATCTAAAGTGGAAAAGTAGTTAGTAATTCTTAATGCAGCCAGTCACTCTTCAATTCTGGTAATGGGTAAGCATCCTTGTGTGTAATGCGGTTACTCTACCTGTAATCAACACACATTATCGTTGTACCATTCTTCTTTCTTACTAGGACTAGAGGAGCTGCCCAGGGGCTACAACTATCTCTGATCACCCCAGCCTCCTTCATCTCCCGTAACATTTCTTTGACACATTGACAGTGAGCTGGCGGTGCACTACCCGGTAGACTCCATGCTTATGATCGGAAGGGGTGGAATCGGTGCCTTGACCTTCACCTGGTCTGACAGAATCAAGGGCTTCACTGCCTTTATGGAGTTGGACAGTGTACAACTTAGGAATGGTAGTTTTGTTTCTTCCTCCGCATAATTTAAAATGTGGATGGGTACCCTTCCCTTACGGAGATCAACTACCCCTGTGGCTGTCAGGACAGTGGGCCTACTGTCTGAGTACACTGGTTCTACCAGGGCCTAATAGTCTTGACCCCTGAGACCTATGTTTGTCCTACACCAGATCAGCATTCCACTTTTTGGGGGAATTACAATGGGAATTGGGTCACTCACCCGTACATTGCCGATTTCTCCTCAAGACAACTCTACCTGCTGTCTCATCCTCAGGGCTTTTATTTCCTTCTGCAGGATTCATTGCTGCCTAAGGTTGGCAGTCTTGGCTACCTGTTGTAACAGAGTAATAATTTCCCCTAGACAATTTTCAATAACATTAGTGCCTAAAGTCATCATTGGGTTACTTTCTCGTTGATTAACATCAACAATGATCATTTCCTGCGCTCTCAATTTTACCCGCCCCACCTTTGTGGTCACCTCTTTGATCCCTACCTGTGGCACAGGCTGACCATTACTAGCATATATTGTAAAACTTTCATCTGGGCAGCATAAGATGTCAGAATTTGCCCAGTATCTCTGGTAAAGGATATATGGCATCATTGTCACCTGCAAGCTGGTGTCCAGTAAAGCGCTCATGAGGATGCCATCTAGTACGACAGGCAGGACTGGCCATCCTTCCACGTTCTGTGGGCCAGGTTGTCTCTTTCCTGAGGGGTGGCCTGTTGCCCCAGGGTACTCATTTAAAGTTAAAATCTGGCGATATGACCCACCTTGTTGCAGCAGCGGCAGATGGGCTTTCCTTCAGTGTCGCAGCAATCGCTGGGTCATCTTTTGGTCAGAGGATTCCTTTTCTGTCACAGCCACGGGATGTCATCTGGGCTGGAAGCCAACTTAATCTTCTCCGCTGGCCTGAATCCTTGCATCGCTTGCATAGCTTTGGCCAGTTCAGCAGTGCCTGGACTTGTAATTGTAGGGCTTCAGGAGTGACCGTTTCAAGAGTTTGTGCACTGGCCCTGACCATGGCCTGTGGAGTTTGTGCCCCCTTTGGGTGGTATGTTAATGCCAGGCGCTGTGCAGGTTCTGGGCTGATGGCTGCTAATTCTCAAAGTATCTGAATGGCCCTGTCCTTAAATTGCACAAAGTCTAGGTCAGGGTTCTGTGGGGCCAACATGCGTAGCTGACTTCTGTGAGCAGGGGCCAAGAGCCCCTCAATAAACTGTTCAGTAGGGATGAGCGAGTATGTTCGGCGCTACTCGTTACTCGCACGAGTATCCTGGTACTCGGGATGCTCGGCGAGCACCGAGTACCACCGAGATGCTCGGACTCCTCGCTAATAATTATCGCTTTGACACAAATACACTGCTCCCTTCAGTGCACACAGTGAGCTGGCACCTCACAGAGAGCAGATTGATTGTTAGGATCCCTCTGGGGGGCACAGCAAGGTGTTGTATGCTGCGGCAACTTGAAAAAGCCCCCCTCCTGCCCTTTCCCAAAAACACTTGTTTTATAGCCGAAGTCTGTGGGCGGAGCCTGTCACTAATTGACTTACATTGGGCTTGGTTCTCTGGCCGAGTACACGAGTATCTTGGGATGCTCGGCCCGAGCATCAAGCACCCGAGCATTTTAGTACTCGCTCATCTCTACTGTTCGGTCAACAGCTTGTTTGCTTCCGGTACGCTGTTAGGGTCTACTTCTTTAATTGCCCTCAGCACTTCTTGAGGGTTCAAGGCAATGTCTCCTATGCTGTCCTGCACCTGCTGTTTCCTGGTACTCAGAACCAGGCTAATTCGGTCTCTCAGGGGACACACGGGGGCTGAAACCTGACCCTGTGGCGTTGCTAAAAATGCAGAGGAAATGATTTAGGAGTAAAGGATCGTGACGTCACCTGCGGTGTTCGGCTATTTAGAACGACGCTGCCAGACGGGACCACTGGCGATGATGGATGGGCAGCTATGGTGGTATCGCTCCTCACGGGTGGAGCATATCCCCAGGGCGACCAGGAAAGTCTATGGTGTTAGAAGGTTGTTATGAAGCAGGACGGAGGGCAAAAAGTACCAGACAGACTTACGATTGTTGTTTCCTTGGGTCCTTTACTGGTAGTACAGGTACAAGCCGTGACAGTGTTAGGTGATGGTACTGGAGTCTGTGCAACCTAGAAGCAAGTCAGGGTTCTCCTCACCCTGCACGTTCTGAGGCCTCCCTTCTGCGCTCCTTCAGCGGGTCCCTGCTGCTGCCTAAAGATGTGCTGTAGCCTTCTCTCTCTTCCTGCGTTGTGCCGGTATGGCAGGCAGGTTGAGCCCTTCTCCAGCCCCACTTCCCTGGCGGCTGCTCCTGGACTCTTTATGCTGCTTTGCCTGCCGAAACTGTGATGTGTCTGGGAGACCTGGAATCTCCCGCTCTCCGGTATTGGCTGCCAGGACGTTAGGCCCTGCACAGCCTGGGACTCTTCGGTCCGGTTCTGGCACTCTGACCTGGTGTGAGCTTGACACAACTCCACTCACCAGGCTCTCCTCGACTTTCTCAGACCCTTGCTTAAGAGTCCCTCAAGCTAGGTTTCTGCTACCCTGGGGCGAGCTTAGCACTGCTCAAGTCCACAGGATGTCTTCCTTGGTACTGCTCTGTCCTGAACTGACTAACTCCGCCCCAGACCAGAGTTTATAGGGGAGCTGCCCTGAGCCCGGGTTTAGAGCTCCCCCTTCAGGCCTGGAGGCAGAAAAGGTGTTGTGTGCTTAGGCTTATCTGGTATGGATACCCTTCTTTGCTTCCAGGTATGACACTGTTGAGGAGAGCCATAGGATCAAATACTTAATTAACCTTAAGACATAAGTGCATGGGAGAAATGAGCCATAGAGTGTAATATTTTACATTGCATAAGCTTAATTGTGACTTAAACATGGCTGCCATTTCCTGTTTCATCACACCATGCCCTGATATGTAAGATGGTGACTGGATCTATGACTACATCCTGTTCAATAAGAAATTTCCTGGAAGAAGCTGAATTCCATAGAAGGACTGACCAATCACAGAATGGACACATCATCAAGACCACATTCCCTGATGACTTCATGGATCCACCCACTATCCAACTCACTGACCAATGAATGCATCTAAGTGGGTCTGGCCGAGCCCCTTACTGAGTTAAACCTCATGCCTCTTAAAAATAAAGGTCACTTGGAGCCACACTTTGGAATGACCAAGGAAGAGTGTACATCTGACTTGGTCTATATCAATTTGCTCAGGAGCAGGCAACTTATTTATATTTTAAAATAAGGTAAAGAATATTTATACCGTGTTAGCCAGTAGATAGAAAAATATATTGCAAGCTGAGAGTCCTCAGTGGTTGATACCTTTTAATGGCTAACTGAAAAGATGGTATACATAGCAAGCTTTCGGGACACTGAGGTCCTTTCTTCAGGCTAGTAATGACACAAATTCTGAAGACACATACATTTATACATAAGCAATAGAAAGAAAAACTAAAAAAAAGTAAAACAGTGTTATATGCTCTGGTAGATATGACAGGTGACGCAAAGCAGAGTGGGGTTAGGGAGGGGTGCAGGAGCAGGGACAGAGAAACCAGATTTCTAAGATAAGCGGAACCAATTGTGTTAGGTAGATGGTTAGCAACCCATGGAGACCTGAACATACTTAGAACTCTGCTCTCCACAACTTAACTAAGTGTGACAGTTCACAGAAGTGTCAAGAGATCATAGTCCTATCATTTCAGTGTGTTGCGAGCTGTCTCCAAATGCACTTTCATAATATATAAAAAGGCATGAATCTGCTATCCCCAAATGTCCGTTAATCTATTATATAATTGCCGTAGCTGACTTCCGTCAGACCGGCGCTACTTCCTGTGGCTTTGATAGCGTAGCTGGGTAATTTCTCCAGGACTCTGTCGGGGCCGCGTAGCGGCCACGCAACTCGCGAAGCAATGCCCACAAAGCGGGCATTGCGAGTCGTTGCACACTCGCGAAGCAATGCCCGCAAAGCGGGCATTGCGAGTCGTTGCCACGCAAACAAACCCACAGCATGGGGCTGTAGTGTACACCGCTATGGTATACTACAGCCCCATGCCCATACGCCTGTCCGCCCGTAAGCCCCGCCGCTTCCTAAGCTCCTGCCCCGCTGCTTCCTAAGCTCCTGCTCTCGCTACCCCCACCTTCTGCTCTCGCTACCACCCACCTCCTGCTCTCGCTACCCCCACCGCCCCTAAGCCTTAAGCCCCGCCACCTCCTAATCCTCCGCCGCCCCTAAGTCCTAAGCACACCCCGCCCCAAGCCTCCGCCGCCCTAAGCCTACCCCTAAGCACCTAAGCCTCCGCGCCCCTAAGCCTCCCTCCCCTAACACCGCCCCCTAAGCCTCCGCCCTAGCCCGCCCCCCTAAGCCCCTACCCCCTAAGCACTCGCCCCTAAGCCTCCGCCCGACCCACTCCTAAGCACTCCCGCCGCCCCTAAGCCCTCGCTCCCTAAGCCCCCCCTAAGCCTCCCCCCTAAGCCTACCCCTAAGCCCCCCGCCTACCTTAAGCCCCGCTGCCCCTAAGCCCCTACCCCCTAAGCCACCCGCCGCTCCTAAGCCCCTAAGCCTCCGCCGCCCCTAAGCCCCTACCCCCTAACCACGTAAGCCTCCACCGCCCCTAAGCCCTTACCCCCTAAACACCCGCCGCCCCTAAGCCCCTACCCCCCTAAGCACCCGCCGCGCTCCTAACCCCCTAAGCCTCCGCCGCCCCTAAGCCCCTACCCCCTAAGCACCTAAGCCTCCGCCGCCCCTAAGTTTCTACCCCTAACCACCTAAGCCTCCACCGCCCCTAAGCCCCTACCCCTAAACACCCGCCGCCCCTAAGCCCCTACCCCCTAAGCACCCGCCGCTCCTAAGCCCCGCCGCCCCTAAGCCCCTACCCCCTAAGCACCCGACGCTCCTAAGCCTCCGCCGCCCCTACCCCCTAAGCACCTAAGCCTCCGCCGCCCCTAACCCTCTATCCCCTAACCACCTAAGCCTCCGCCGCCCCTACCCCCTAAACACCCGCCGCCCCTAAGTCTCTACCCCCTAACCCCCTAAGCCTCCGCCGCCCCTAAGCCCCTACCCCCTAAGCACCTAAGCCTCCGCCGCCCCTAAGTTTCTACCCCTAACCACCTAAGCCTCCGCCGCCCCTAAGCCCCTACCCCCTAAACACCCGCCGCCCCTAAGCCCCTACCCCCTAAGCACCCGCCGCTCCTAAGCCCCGCCGCCCCTAAGCCCCTACCCCCTAAGCACCCGACGTCCTAAGCCCCTAAGCCTCCGCCGCCCCTACCCCCTAAGCACCTAAGCCTCCGCCGCCCCTAACCCTCTATCCCCTAACCACCTAAGCCTCCGCCGCCCCTACCCCCTAAACACCCACCGCCCCTAAGTCTCTACCCCCTAACCACCTAAGCCTCCGCCACCCCTACCCCCTAAACACCCGCCGCCCCTAAGCCTCTACCCCCTAACCACCTAAGCCTCCACCGCCCCTACCCCCTAAACACCCGCCGCCCCGCCGCCCCTACCCCCTAAGCACCCGCCGCCCCTAAGCCCCTACCCCCTAAGCACCCGCCGCTCCTAAGCCCCGCCGCCCCTAAGCCCCTACCCCTAAGCACCCGCCGCTCCTAAGCCCCTAAGCCTCCGCCGCCCCTAACCCCTACCCCCTAAGCACCTAAGCCTCCGCCGCCCCTAAGTCTCTACCCCCTAACAACCTAAGCCTCCGCCCCCCTAAGCCCCTACCCCCTAAACACCCGCCGCCCCTAAGCCCCTACTCCCTAAGCATCCGCCGCTCCTAAGCCCCGCCGCCCCTAACCCCCTACCCCTAAGCACCCGACGCTCCTAAGCCCCTACCCCCTAAGCACCTAAGCCTCCGCCGCCCCTAAGCCCCTACCCCCTAAACACCCGCCGCCCCTAAGCCTCTACCCCCTAACCACCTAAGCCTCTGCCGCCCCTAAGCCCCTACCCCCTAAACACCCGCCGCCCCTAAGCCCCTACCCCCTAAGCATCCCTAAGCCTCTACCCCCTAAGCCCCTACCCCCTAAGCACCCGCCGCTCCTAAGCCCCGCCGCCCCTAAGCCCCTACCCCCTAAGCATCTGACGCTCCTAAGCCCCTAAGCCTCCGCCGCCCCTAAGCCCCTACCCCCTAAGCACCTAAGCCTCCGCCACCCCTAAGCCTCTTCCCCCCCCTAAGCACCTAAGCATCCGCCGCCCCTAAGCCCCTACCCCCCCACCCCTAAGCCCCTACCCCCTAAACAACCGCCGCCCCTAAGCCTCTACTCCCTAAGCCCCTACCCCCTAAGCCCCGCCGCCTCCTAAGCCCCTACCCCCCTAAGCCCCGCCGACTTCTAAGCTTCTGCCGCTGTCCCCTGCCGCTGTCGCTATCCCCTAAGGTGCTACATTCTAAGCCCCCGCCGTCCCCTAACCCACCGCCGCCGTCAATCACTTACATGTCTTCTTCTTCATCTCATCCTCCATCCGATCCACAAGTCCTCTGTCCGCCCAGCCGTCCTCTTCGTTCGGTCCTGGCGGTTTTCTCTCTTCTTTCCGCCATCTTCCGCTTCGACCTCCTCTTCTCTTCTGTTTTCATTGCCATAGAATGGACGACAAATCGTCCATTCTATGTCTATGAGAAGTGAGGCGCTATTCTGATTGGTCGCGGTCAACTGCCGCCAGCCAATCAGAATCGCGCCTCACTTCCCATTGACATACATTAGCGGCGTGTCGGCAAATTTATGGCCGGGTCCCTGGTTCCCTTTGGCGGCCATAAAATCGCGGACACACCGCTATGTATGTCTATGGGAAGTGAGGCTCGATTCCGATTGGTCGCTGTGTGCTTCCGCTGACCAATCAGAATCGCGGCGCACTTCCCATAGACATAGAATGGGCGCTTTTCGAGTTTCAAATTTACCGGTAAAAGTGAGGCGCGATTGTGATTGGTCGCTGTGTGCTTCCGCTCTCCAATCAGAATCGCGGCTCACTTCCCATACACATACATAGCGGTGTGTCCGTGATTTTATGGCCGCTAAATAGAACCAGAAGCCCGGTCATAAAATCGCGGACACAACGCTATGTATGTCTATGGGAAGTGAGCCGCGATTCTGATTGGTCGCTGTGTGCTTCCGCTCTCCAATTACAATCGCGCCTCACTTTTACCGGTAAATTTGAAACTCGCAAAGCGCCCATTCTATGTCTATGGGAAGTGCGCCGCGATTCTGATTGGTCAGCGGAAGCACACAGCGACCAATCAGAACAGCTCCTCACTTCCCATAGACATACATAGCGGTGTGTCCGCGATTTTATGGCCGCAAAAGAGAACCAGAGACCCGGCCATAAATTTGGAGACACGCCGTTAATGTATGTCTATGGGAAGTGAGGCGCGATTCTGATTGGTCGCTCTGTGCTTCCGCTGACCAATCAGAATCGCGCCTCACTTCCTATAGGGAAACATTAGCGGTGTATCGTGAAATATATTGCCGGCCTTCTGGTTGTATTTTCGGCCACGGGGCTCGGCTATTTCCGGTAAAAAAAATAAAAAAAATTTTTTTATGTATCTTTCTTTTTATCTATTTTTCTATCTTTTTTTTAATCTATCTATCTATATCATAATATATATAGAAAAATAGATAAAAATAAAGAAACATAAATATAAACATATGTCCTGAGACATAAAAGTACACAACACAAATGGGAGATGTTTATTAGCATCCTGAATAGGACCTGTGCACAATATATACCCTATGGGAATAAGCATGCTAGAAATAGGAGGAAACCACTATGGCTAAATAAAGCGGTAAGAAGTGCAATATGTGACAAAAAGAAAGCATTTAGGGAATTAAAGCAAGTAGGTAGTGATGAAGCATTATTAAATAAATACAGAAAATTAAATAACATTTGTAAAAAGCAAATCAAGGCAGCAAAGATTGAGACAGAGAGACTCATTGCCAGAGAAAGTAAAAAGAATCCCAAAATATTTTTTAACTACATAAATAGTAAGAAACTAAAAAATGATGGTGTTGGCCCCTTTAAAAATAGTCTGGGTGAAATGGTGGATGAGGATGAGGAAAAAGCCAATATGCTAAATGACTTTTTTTCAACAGTATTTACACAAGAAAATCCCATGACAGACAATATGATCAGTGATAACAAAAAGTCTCAATTAAATGTCACCTGCTTAACCCAAGAGGAAGTACGGCATCTTCTAAAAATCACTAAAATTGACAAATCCCCGGGCCTGGATGGGATACACCCCAGAGTGCTGCAGGAATTAAGTACTGTCATAGATAGACCATTATTTTTAATATTTAAAGATTCCATAATAACAGGGTCTGTACCACAGGACTGGCGTATAGCAAATGTGGTGCCAATATTCAAAAAGGGGACAAAAACTGAACTTGGAAATTATAGGCCAGTAAGCTTAACCTCTACTGTGGGTAAAATCCTAGAGGGTTTTCTAAGAGATGCTATACTGGAGTATCTGAAGAAAAATAACCTCATGACCCATTATCAACATGGTTTTACGAGGGACCGTTCCTGTCAAACTAATCTGATAAGCTTCTATGAAGAAGTAAGTTCTGGACTGGACCAAGGAAATGCAGTGGATGTGGTGTAAATGGACTTTTCAAAAGCTTTTGATACGGTGCCACACAAAAGGTTGATACATAAAATGAGGGCAATGGGGATAGGGGAAAATATGTGTAAGTGGGTTAAGAACTGGCTTAGTGATAGGAAACAAAGGGTGGTTATTAATGGAACACACTCAGAATGGGTCACAGTTAACAGTGGGGTACCACAGGGGTCAGTGTTGGGCCCGCTTCTATTTAATATATTTATTAATGACCTTGTAGGGGACATAAGGAGTAGAATCTCAATATTTGCAGATGACACTAAACTCTGCAGGGTAATCAATACAGAGGAGGACAATTTTATATTACAGGAGGATTTATGTAAACTAGAAGCTTGGGCTGCTAAATGGCAAATGCGCTTTAATGGGGATAAATGTAAGGTCATGCACTTGGGCAGAGGAAATAAAAGGTATAATTATGTGCTTAATTGTAAAACACTGGGCAAAACTGTCACTGAAAAAGACCTGGGTGTATGGGTAGATGACAAACTCACATTTAGTGGCCAGTGTCAGGCAGCTGCTGCAAAGGCAAATAAAATAATAGGATGCATTAAAAGAGGCATAGATGCTCATGAGGAGAACATAATTTTACCTCTGTACAAGTCACTAGTGCGACCACACTTAGAATACTGTGTACAATTCTGGTCTCCGGTGTATAAGAAAGACATAGCTGAACTAGAGCGGGTCCAGAGAAGAGCGACAAAAGTCATTAGAGGACTAAGGGGTCTGCAATACCAAGACAGGTTATTAAACTTGGGGTTATTTAGCTTGGAAAAACGAAGGCTTAGGGGTGATCTTATAATAATGTATAAATATATGAGGGGACAGTACAGAGACCTTTCTAATGATCTCTTTACTCTTAGGCCTGATACGGGGACAAGGGGGCATCCTCTACGTCTGGAGGAAAAAAGGTTTAATCATAATCACAGACGCGGATTCTTTACTGTAAGAGCAGTGAGACTATGGAACTCTCTACCACATGCTGTTGTAATGAGGGAGTCACTACTAACATTTAAGAAGGGCCTGGATGCCTTTCTTGAAAACTATAATATTATCAGTTACTAGCTGTGAGCCCGATGCAAATGCATCGGGATTCTAGAACGTGCATTAATTTGATTATAGTAGTTATAGCTGTTAGCCTGATGCAAATGCATCGGGTATCTAAAATATGTTTATTGTTTTTTTAAAGATTTTTAAATAATATTCGCATCATCAATAGCAATAATATAAGCCATAGCATTATTATTAGCAGTAATAGCAGTATTAATAGCATTATTAGCAGTATTATGAGCATTAATAACAGTATTAATAGCATTAATAGCATTATTATTAGCATTAATAGCATTATTAATAGCATTATTAGCATTAATAATAGCATTAATAACATTATTAATAGCATTAATAGCATTATTATTAGCATTAATAGCATTAATAATAGCATTATTAGCATTAATAATAGCATTAATAACATTATTAATAGCATTAATAGCATTATTATTAGCATTAATAGCATTAACAGCATTATTATTAGCATTAATAGCATTAATAATACCATTAATAGGATAAATATTAGCATTAATAGCATTAATAGCATAAATAATAGCATTAATAGCATTATTAATAGCATTAATAGCATTATTATTAGCATAAATTGCATTAATAATAGCATTATTAGCATTAATAATAGCATTAATAAACATTATTAATAGCATTAATAGCATTATTATTAGCATTAATAGCATTAATAATAGCATTATTAGCATTAATAATAGCATTAATAACATTATTATTAGCATTAATGGCATAATTATTAGCATTAATAGCATTATTATTAGCAGTAATATCATTATTATTAGCATTTTTTTTTATTATTATTATTTTTATTGAATTATTTATTATTTTTAATTTATTTTTTAATTATTTTTTAATTATTTTTTTTATTATTAAATTTATTATTTAGGCTGAGACCCAGTTCTCTTTCAGGTCTGCTGAAAGGGCTGATATAATTAGCATATATTTAATTTTTTTATTATTATTTTTATTGAATTATTTATTATTTTTTATTTATTTTTTTATTATTTTTTAATTATTTTTTAATTATTTTTTTTATTATTAAATTTATTATTTAGGCTGAGACCCAGTTCTCTTTCAGGTCCGCTGAAAGGGCTGATATAATTAGCATATATTTAATTTTTTTATTATTATTTTTATTGAATTATTTTTTATTTATTTTTTTATTATTTTTTAATTATTTTTTAATTATTTTTTTTATTATTAAATTTATTATTTAGGCTGAGACCCAGTTCTCTTTCAGGTCCGCTGAAAGGGCTGATATAATTAGCATATATTTAATTTTATTATTATTTTTATTGAATTATTTATTATTTTTAATTTATTTTTTTATTATTTTTTAATTATTTTTTAATTATTTTTTTTATTATTAAATGTATTTATTTTTTTAAGTGAGAGTGAGACACAGTTCTCATTCAGGTCCGCCTTTTTTTTTCCCCATTGAAATACATTAGCGGTGTGTCGGCGATTTTATGGCCGCCAACCTGGTTCTATTTGTCGGCCCTAAAATCGCAGACACACCGCTAATGCATCTCTATGGGCAGTGAGCTCGAATTCTGATTGGTCGGCGACCAATAAAAAATAAATAAAAAATAATAAATAATTAAATAAAAATAATAATAAAAAAAAAAAAAAAAAAATGCGGACCTGAATGAGAACTGCGTCTCAGTCTGACTTAAAAAAATAAATAAATTTAATAATAAAAAAAATAATTAAAAAATAATTTAAAAATAATAAAAAAATGAGGGGCTCTTCTGATTGGCTGAGGGCAGTATACAGCGACCAATCAGAAGAGGGCCTCAGATCTCATTGAGATAGAATGGCGGATTTTTCGTCCATTCTATCTTAATGAGAAGGAAGAGGACGTCGGAGGTGGAAGTTTGCGAAAAGAAGACAGAAGATCCCCGGGGCCGGACGAAGAGGCGGAGATGGCGGAAAGAAGAGAGAAGACCCCCGGGGCCGGAGGAAGAGGACGCCTGGCCGGACGGAGGACTTGTGGATCGGACGGACGATCAGATGACTTGAAGGCATGTAAGTGATCGACGGGGACGTTAGGTTAGGGGACGGCGGGGGCTTCGGGTGTAGGGCGTTAGGTGTTAGCGCGAGCGGCGGGGGACAGCGGCGGGAGCTTAGGAAGCGGCGGGGCTTAGGGAGTAGGGGATGGGCGGCGGGGCTTAAGGTGTATCGGTGGGTGCTTAGAATGCGGCGGAGCTTAGGGGGTAGGGGCGGCGGAGTTAGGGGTAGGCGGCGGGGCTTAGGGGGTATCGGTGGGGGCTTAGGATGCGGCGGTGGTTAGGGGCGGCTGACTTAGGGGGTAGGGGGTTAGAAGCGGCGGACTTAGGGGGTATTGATGGGGGCTTAGGATGCGGCGGGGCTTAGAGGGTAGGGGCTTAGGTGCGGCGGTTCTTAGGGGGTAGGGGGTTAGGTGCGGCGGCTCTTATAGGGTAGGGTCTTAGGTGCGGCGGGGCTTAGGGGGTATTGGTGGGGCTTAGGATGCGGCGGGGCTTAGAGGGTAGGGGCTTAGGTGCGGCGGTTCTTAGAGGGTAGGGGCTTAGGTGCGGCGGTTCTTAGGGGGTAGGGTGTTAGGTGCGGCGGGGCTTATAGGGTAGGGTCTTAGGTACGGCGAGCTTAGAGGGTAGCGGCTTAGGTGCGGCGGGGCTTAGGGTGTAGGGGCATAGGTGCGGCGTGTCGGGGCTTAGGGTGTAGGGGTGCGGCGCACTTAGGGGGTAGGGGCTTTGGTGCGGCGGGGTGGTTTTGTTGCGGGGTGGCTGTGCGGACATGGGGGGGTCTGTGCAGAGATGGGGGTGGGTGTGCGGATATGGGGGGGCTGTGGGGACATGAGGGTGTGTGTGCGGACATGGGGGGGGCTGTGGGGACATGAGGGTGTGTGTGCGGACATGGGGGGGGCTGTGTGTAGATGGGGGGGCTGTGCGGACATGGGGGTGGGTGTGCGGACATGGGGGTGGGTGTGCGGACATGGGGGTGGGTGTGCGGACATGGGGGTGGGTGAGCGGACATGGGGGTGGGTGAGCGGACATGGGGGTGGGTGAGCGGACATGGGGGTGGCTGTGCGAACATGGGGAGGTCTGTACGGACATGGGGGGGCGGCTGTGCGGACATGGGGGAGCGAGTTGCGGCTCAGGCAGCGACTCGCTCCATGATCCCCGGGTAGCGATTTGCGGCTCAGGCAGCGACTCGCAATGGCCTCGCGGCCATTGCTCGCGCTACCTGAGCGGTAAATGGCGAACGTTGTGGGCGAGCCTGTGAGTAGATTTTGGGCCAGCGACTCGCAATGGCCTCGCGGCCATTGCTCGCGCAGCATTGTTAAATTCGTATCCACATGACCACGCCGGAAGTAGCGCGCGGAGGGGCGCTTTTCCGATTCGCGATTATATAATAGATACATACTAGATTCTTTGATAGGGCGTTGATCCAGGGAATTAGTCTGATTGCCGTATCTGGAGTCAGGAAGAAATTTTTTCCCCCAATGTGGAGCTTAGTGTTGCCACATAGGTTTTTTTTGCCTTCCTCTGGATCAACATGTTAGGCTATGGGTTGAACTAGATGGACTTAAAGTCTTCCTTCAGCCTTAAAAACTATGTTACTATGTTACTATATCTATTATATAATCGCGAATCGGAAAAGCGCCCCTCCGCGTGCTACCGGCGTGGTCATGTAGATACGAATTTAACATTGGGCGCGAAGCGCCCAATGCTGCGCGAGCAATGGCCGCGAGGCCATTGCGAGTCGCTGGCTGAGTGCGAGCAATGGCCGCGAAGCGGCCATTGCAAGTCGCTGGCCGAAAATCGAACCAGAGGCTCGGCCACAACCTTAGCGATTTACCGCTCAGGTAGCGCGAGCAATGGCCGCAAGGCCATTACGAGTCGCTGCATGAGCCGCAACTCGCTCCCCGGGGACTATGGAGCGGAGGCGGCACAGCCGCCTCCGCTCCCCACTACCCACAATTCGCCCCCCCCATGTCCGCACAGCCCCCCCCATGTCCGCACAGCCCCCCCCCCATGTCCGCACAGCACCCCCCATGTCCGCACAGCACCCCCCATGTCCGCACACCCACCCCCATGTCCGCACAGCCACCCCCATGTCCATACAGCCACCCCCATGTCCGCACAGCCACCCACATGTCTGCACAGCCCCCCCCATGTCCGCACAGCCCCCCATGTCCGCACAGCCACCCCCATGTCCGCACAGCCCCCCCCCCATGTCCGCACAGCCACCCCCATGTCCGCACAGCCACCCCCATGTCCGCACAGCCACCCCCATGTCCGCACAGCCACCCCCATGTCCATACAGCCACCCCCATGTCCACACAGCCACCCCCCATGTCCACACAGCCCCCCCATGTCCGCACAGCCACCCCATGTCCGCACAGCCACCCCATGTCCGCACACCCACCCCGCAATGTCCGCACAGCCACCCCGCACCTAAGCTCCTACCCCCTAACTCCGCCGCCCCCTACCCTCTAAGCCCCGTCGCATCCTAAGCCCCGACCCGCCGCACCTAAGCCCCTACCCCCTAAGCACCGCCGCACCTAAGCCCCTACACCCTAAGCCCCGCCGCCTCCTAAGCTCCCGCCGCTTTCCCCCGCCGCTGTTGCTAACACCTAAAGCCCTACACCCGAAGCCCCCGCCGTCCCCTAACCTAACGTCCCGTCGATTACTTACATGCCTTCTTAGTCATCTGATCGTCCGTCCGAACCACAAGTCCTCCGTCCGGCCAGGCGTCCTCTTCCTCCGGCCCCGGGGGTCTTCTCTCTTCTTTCCGCCATCTCCGCCTCTTTGTCCGGCCCCGGGGATCTTCTGTCTTCTTTCCGCCAACTTTCAGCTCCGACGTCCTCTTCACTTATCATTAAGATAGAATGGACGACAAATCCACCATTCTACCTCAATGAGATGTGAGGGGCTCTTCTGATTGGCTGAGGGCAGTAGACAGCGACCAATCAGTAGAGCCCCTCATTTCCCATTGAAATACATTAGCGGTGTGTCGGCGATTTTATGGCCGCCCACCTGGTTCTATTTGTCGGCCCTAAAATCGCGGACACACCGCTAATGCATGTCTATGGGCAGTGAGCTCGAATTCTGATTGGTCGGTGTCAGCAGAGAGCGACCAATCAGAAATCGGGCTGACTGCCCATAGACATGCATTAGCGGTGTGTCCGCGATTTTAGGGCTGACAAATAGAACGTGGTGGCCGGCCATAAAATCGCCGACACACCGCTAATGTATGTCAATGGGAAATGAATGGCTCTTCTGATTGGCTGAGGGCAGTAGACACCGACCAATCAGAAGAGCGCCTCAACAAATAAATTTAATAATAAAAAAAAATAATTAAAAAATAATTAAAAAATAATAAAAAAATAAATAAAAAATTATAAAATAATTACATTAAAAATAATAATAAAAAAAATAAATACATGCTAATAAGATGAGCCCTTTCAGCGGACCTGAAAGAGAACTGGGTCTCAGCCTCAGGCTCTCTTTAAATAAATAATACATTTAATAATAAAAAAAATAATTAAAAAATAATTAAAAAATAATAAAAAAATAAATAAAAAATAATAAATAATTCAATAAAATATAATAAAAAAATTAAATATATGCTATTAATATCAGCCCTTTCAGCGGACCTGAAGGAGAACTGGGTCTCAGCCTCAGGCTCACTTAAAATAACTAATAAATTTAATAATAAAAAAAATTAAAAAATAAATAAAAAATAATAAAAAAATAACTAAAAAATTATACATAATAACATAAAAAATAAGAATAAAAAAAAAAAATGCTAATAATGATATTACTGCTAATAATAATGCTATTAATGCTAATAATTATGCTATTAATGCTAATAATGCTATTAATGCTAATAATTATGCTATTAATGCTAATATTGTTATTAATGCTAATAATTATGGTATTAATGGTAATAATAATGCTATTAATGCAAATAATATTGCTATTAATTCTATTATTAATGCTATTTATGCTAATTATGCTATTAATGCTAATATTTATGCTATTAATGGTAATAATAATGCTATTAATGCAAATAATATTGATATTAATGCTAATAATTATGCTATTAATGCTAATATTTATGCTATTAATGCTAATAATTATGCTATTAATGGTAATAACAATGCTATGAATGCAAATAATATTGCTATTAATGCTATTATTAATGCTATTAATGTTAATAATTATGCTATTAATGCTAATAATTATGCTATTAATGGTAATAATAATGCTATTAATGCAAATAATATTTGCTATTAATTCTATTATTAATGCTATTAATGCTAATAATTATGCTATTAATGCTAATATTTGTGCTATTAATGGTAATTAATAATGCTATTAATGCAAATAATTATGCTATTAATGCTAATATTTATGCTATTAATGCTAATATTTATGCTATTAATGCTAATAATTATGCTATTAATGCTAATATTTATGCTATTAATGCTATTATTAATGCCATTAATGTTAATAATTATGCTATTCATGCTATTAATAATGCTATTAATGCTATTAATAATACTATTAATGCTATTAATGCTATTAATAATGCTATTTAATGCTATTAATAATACTATTAATGCTATTAATTCTATTAATAAATGCTATTAATGCTATTAATAATGCTATTAATGCTATTAATTGTATTATTAATGCTATTAATGCTATTAATAATGCTATTAATGCTATTAATAATACTATTAATGCTATTAATGCTATTAATAATGCTATTAATGCTATTAATAATACTATTAATGCTATTAATTCTATTAATAATGCTATTAATGCTATTAATACTAATATTAATGCTATTAATTGTATTAATGCTATTAATGCTATTAATAATGATATTAATGCTATTAATAATGCTATTAATGCTATTAATAATACTATTAATGCTAATATTAATGCTATTAATTGTATTATTAATGCTATTAATGCTATTAATAATGCTATTAATGCTAATAATAATGCTATTACTGCTAATAATAATGCTATTAATGCTAATAATTATGCTATTAATGCTAATAAGAATGCTATGAATGCAAATAATATTGCTATTAATGCTATTATTAATGCTATTAATGCTATTAATGCTATTAATAATGCTATTAATGCTATTAATAATGCTATTAATGCTATTAATGCTATTAATAATGCTATTAATGCTATTAATGCTAATAATGCTATTAATGCTAATATTAATGCTACTAATGCTAATAATAATCATATTAACGCTATTAATAAAGCTATTAAGGCTAATAATCATGCTATTTATGCTATTCAAAATGCTATTAATGCTAATAATATTGCTATTAATGCTATTAATAATGCTATTAATGCTATTAATAATGCTATTAATGCTATTAATGCTATTAATAATGCTATTAATGCTATTAATAATGCTATTAATGCTATTAATAATACTATTAATGCTATTAATTCTATTAATAATGCTATTAATGCTATTAATAATGCTATTAATGCTATTAATTGTATTATTAATGCTATTAATAATGCTATTAATGCTATTAATAATGCTATTAATGCTATTAATACTATTAATGCTAATATTAATGCTATTAATTGTATTATTAATGCTATTAATAATGCTATTAATGCTAATAATAATGATATTACTGCTATTAATACTGCTATTACTGCTAATAATAATGCTATTGCTAATATTATTGCTATTGATGATGCGATTATTATTTAAAAATCTTTAAAAAAAATATATATATATTCTAGACACCCGATGCATTTGCATCGGGCTCACAGCTAGTCTAAAAATAAATAAAAATAAAAACAATAAATATTTTTTTATTTTTATTTATTTATTTTTTTTTTTTACCAAAAATAGCCGAGCCCCGTGGCCGGAAATAGAACCAGAAGGCCGGCCATATATTTGGCGAGACACCGCTAATGTTTGTCTATGGGAAGTGAGGCTCGATTCTGATTGGTCGCTGTGTGCTTCCGCTGACCAATCAGAATCGCGTCTCACTTCCCATAGACATACATTAACGGCGTGTCTCAAAATTTATGGCCGGGTCTCTGGTTCTCTTTTGCGGCCATAAAATTGCGGACACACCGCTATGTATGTCTATGGGAAGTGAGGAGCTGTTCTGATTGGTCAGCGGAAGCACACAGTGACCAATCGGAATCGCGCCTCACTTCCCATAGCCATACATAGCGGTGTGTCGGCGATTTTAGGGCCGGGGCCCTGGTTCTATTTTCGGCCAGGGGACTCGCCTCTCATCCGTCGTTCAACGGAGCCGCAAACTCGCAATGAGCGGTTGGCGGACATTGCTCGTGCCTTCCCAACGACTCGCAATCATTGCGAGTCGTTGGTGATACGCTAGCTATCGTCGCGAAGCACTCATTGCGAGTTTGCGGTTCCGTGGAACGACGGATGAGAGGCGAGTCCCCTGGCCGAAAATAGAACCAGGGCCCCGGCCCTAAAATCGCGGACACACCGCTATGTATATCTATGGGAAGTGAGGCTTGATTCCGATTGGTCGCTGTGTGCTTCCACTGACCAATCAGAATCGCGGCGCACTTCCCATAGACATAGAATGGGCGCTTTTCGAGTTTACCGGTAAAAGTGAGGCGCGATTGTGATTGGAGAGCGGAAGCACACAGCGACCAATCAGAATCGCGGCTCACTTCCCATAGACATACATAGCGTTGTGTCCGCGATTTTATGACCGGGCTTCTGGTTCTGTTTAGTGGCCATAAAATCGCGGACACACCGCTATGTATGTCTATGGGAAGTGAGCCGCGATTCTGATTGGTCGCTGTGTGCTTCCGCTCTCCAATCACAATCGCGCCTCACTTTTACCGGTAAATTTGAAACTCGAAAAACGCCCATTCTATGTCTATGGGAAGTGCGCCGCGATTCTGATTGGTCAGCGGAAGCACACAGTCCCCTGGCCGAAAATAGAACCAGGGCCCCGGCCCTAAAATCGCCGACACACCGCTATGTATGTCTATGAGAAGTGAGGCGTGATTCTGATTGGTCGCTTTGTGCTTCCGCTGACCAATCAGAATTGCGCCTCACTTCTCAATGCATCTCTATGGGAATGCGTCCTCCAATCACAATCGCAGTGCCATTTTTGAAACAATACAGCGACCAATCACATTCATGGCGCCATGTTTCTGAGGTTGCCGCCTACCAATGAGATAAGGCCGCTTATTTATAGCGCGAAATTTGAATCTTCAACCTCTTTGAATCCTGTTTGCGAGACAAAGAAAAACTACCGCTGGACCATCTGTTGGACTATCGTTCGCCCAAGAAATCCATCCTTCGTGAGGGTCTTTGAGGGAGAACGAGAAGCTACTGCTGGACCATCTGTTGGACTATATTTCAGCCAAGATATCCATCCTTCGTGAGGGCCGTCGGGAAGCAAGCGCCGGATCGACTTCTGTGATTGATCAGCTAAGATATCCTTTTTTAAAGCTACCTTTTCACATCAGAGTCTATATTCCTGATGCTACGTTTTATTTTCACCTCTTTTGCTATCTTTTCTTTTCACCACTTTTACTATCTTGCGCCATGCAGCGCCAATCGGCGCTGCATGGAGCCTGCGCCACAGTTCGGACACTTCGCCGCTAAAAGCGCCGACTTCTTCGCTACAAGCGCAAACTTCGGCGCTTCTAGCGGCCTCCGCGGTCTATGAGACCGCTGTGCCCGAATGCTCATTCAGGCGACGCCCATACAACTACCCGGTGACCGCCGACCAATCGGATTCTCAGTGCCTCTTTCCATAGAGATGCATTGAGAAATGAGGCGCTATTCTGATTGGTCGCTGTGTGCTTCCGCTGACCAATCAGAATCGCGCCTCACTTCCCATAGACTTAGAATGGGCGCTTTTCGAGTTTCAAATTTACCGCTACAAGTGAGGCGCAATTGTGATTGGACAGCAGAAGCACACAACGACCAATCAGAATCGCGCCTCACTTCCCATACACATACATAGCGGTGTGTCCGTGATTTTATGGCCGCTAAATAGAACCAGAAGCCCGGTCATAAAATCGCGGACACAACGCTATGTATGTCTATGGGAAGTGAGCGGCGATTCTGATTGGTCGCTGTGTGCTTCCGCTCTCCAATCACAATCGCGCCTCACTTTTACCGGTAAATTTGAAACTCGAAAAGCGCCCATTCTATGTCTATGGGAGGTGCGCCGAGATTCTAATTGGTCAGCGGAAGC
Source organism: Allobates femoralis (assembly GCA_033576535.1). Taxonomy (NCBI): domain Eukaryota; kingdom Metazoa; phylum Chordata; class Amphibia; order Anura; family Aromobatidae; genus Allobates; species Allobates femoralis. Next base: position 416,380,707 of record JARQOC010000001.1, read on the forward strand.
ACACAGCGACCAATCAGAACAGCTCCTCACTTCCCATAGACATACATAGCGGTGTGTCCGCGATTTTATGGCCGCAAAAGAGAACCAGAGACCCGGCCATAAATTTGGAGACACGTCGCTAATGTATGTCTATGGGAAGTGAGGCGCGATTCTGATTGGTCGCTGTGTGCTTCCGCTGACCAATCAGAATCGAGCCTCACTTCCCATAGACAAACATTAGCGGCGTCTCGCCAAATATATGGCCGGCCTTCTGGTTCTATTTTCGGCCACGGTGCTCGGCTATTTTTGGTAAATAAAAAAAAAAAAAAAAATTTATTGTTTTTATTTTTATTTATTTTTAGATATGTTTATATTTATGTTTCTTTATTTTTATCTATTTTTCTAGACATACATTAACGGCGTGTCTCCAAATTTATGGCCGGGTCTCTGGTTCTCGCGGCGCACTTCCCATAGACATAGAATGGGCGCTTTGCGAGTTTCAAATTTACCGGTAAAAGTGAGGCGCGATTGTGATTGGAGAACGGAAGCACACAGCGACCAATCAGAATCGCGCCTCACTTCCCATACACATACATAGCGTTGTGTCCGCGATTTTATGACCGGGCTTCTGGTTCTATTTAGCGGCCATAAAATCGCGGACACACCGCTATGTATGTCTATGGGAAGTGAGCCGCGATTCTGATTGGCCGCTGTGGATTTTCAAAAATGGCACCGCGATTGTGATTGGACGGCGCATTCCCATAGAGATACATGGAGAAATGAGGCGCAATTCTGATTGGATATGGCGGTTTGCTTCCGATTGGTCGGCGCTCAGCGGGGAAAGCGGCACTTTCCTTGCCGAGCACCTGGTGCGATTTTCGGCCATGCTCTTCGGGAGGGTGGAAGTCTGTAGCTCCGCCCCGCTGTGTAGTGATTGGACAGCGGCATCTTCACACAGTAGCGCCGACCAATCGGATTCATGGCGCCATGTTTATGAAGTTTCCGCTCTCCAATCACATTGCGGCTGGCGTCTGCCGGCTTTTTATGAATGAACTTTTCGCGTCCGCCATGTTAGAGCGCGATTTTTGAATTTATGAACTATGTAAAAGTTAAAAAGCTGTTTTCACAGTAAAATCTCACATCAGAGTATATATTCCTAATGCCTATGCTTTTATTAACCCCTTCTTTATACTAATTTCATATTAGCTACCTTTCACCATATTGACCTCTTTTTTTCTAACTTTATTAACCCCTTCTATTCTATTTGTGCGCCACTTGCTATCTCACTATGTGCTGTACTAAGGGCATTTCTACATTAACCTCTTCTATGCCTTTGCCATATTAATTTTCTGTCACACTGTTTTATAGGGTTGAAACTGCTACATTAACCCCTTCCATTCTGTTTGCTATTCAAACCTTCATAGCGGTATTCCCGAGCCTGACTCCGGGTTAACATTCACTGCCAGAAGCGGTAACCCCGAGTCAAGCTCGGCCTTACCCGCGGTCACGGCAGATGTGGTGAAAAAACCGCATCTGCTGCACTTGCCGCATACCCGCCGCACTCGCGGCGCGGTTGCGGTAATCGCTATAGTAAGTATAGGGGGACTTGCGGCACGTGCGGCAAGTGCGGTTTTGCACTTGCAGCAGGTGCGGCCGCGAAAAAAAACGCACTTGCCGCACCTGCCGCAAGTCCCCCTATACTTACTATAGCGATTACCGCAACCGCCCCGTGAGTGCGGCGGCTATGCGGCAAGTGCGGCAGATGCGGTTTTTTCACCGCATCTGTCGCGACCGCGGGTAAATGGTACCGCTTTTAGCACTAAATTCCTGAAAGATTCATACCGCCAGGGAGGTTAACTGTGTCCCTATATGCTGTACTCATTACATTTGACAATTAAACTCTTCTATACCTTTTCTTTCTTATTTTCTCTTCTACACTCTTTTATAGGAGTGCAAGTAGTACATTAACCCCTTCTATTGTCTTGGCTATTCACTGCGTATGTCACTATGTGGTCTACTATTGCCATTTTAATACTAATTTCTTTAATACTATGTTTCATTTTATTGATCGTGCCGTATTTTGTACGCGTGCTATATTAACCCCTTACAGAATGTTCTTTATTTTATTTCTACGTGCAGTGTCGTTACACTGTTATGAGTACATTAACCCATTATATGCTATTTTGCTTATATTTCATACTAATTACCGTGTTTCCCCGATAGTAAGACCCCCCCGAAAGTAAGACAGGGTGGGGGGGGATGGGGGGTCTGCTAATGTAAGACCCCCCCGAATGTAAGGCAGGTTAGGGGGGAGGGGGGTCTTACTATCGGGGAAACACGTGGAGGGGTTTACATACATACATACACACGTACAGACACATATATACACATATATACACACCATACACACCACAGACACATAGCACCGCTTCTTACCGGGTCCGGTGTGGGGTCCCCGATGGTCCTGTGCCGTCCTCTGTGCTCCGGTCCGGTCCCCGAGATGATCCGCTGCCGTCCGCCATGTTCCGGTGCCGGTCCTAGGCTCCATGGTCCCTGCTCTTCCGGAATTCAGGCCTAGCTCCGCCCAGGTCATAGTGTGGGCCAATCAGCATAGCGGCGCTGACGTCAGAGGCAAGCGCCCGATGACGCTTGCTTGAGCGCCGCTATGCTGATTGGCCCACACTATGACCTGGGCGGAGCTAGGCCTGAACTCCGGAAGAGCAGGGACCATGGAGCCTAGGACCGGCACCGGAACATGGCGGACGGCAGCGGATCATCTCGGGGACCGGACCGGAGCACAGAGGACGGCACAGGACCATCGGGGACCCCACACCGGACCCGGTAAGAAGCGGTGCTATGTGTGTGTGTGGTGTGTGTGGTGTGTATGGTGTGTATATATGTGTATATATGTGTATGCATGTGTCTGTCTGTATGTGTGGGAATGTGTGGATGGATGGCTGCAGTGTGTGGATGGATGGATGGATGGATGGTGGGGCCTCCAATGTAAGGCCCCCCCCGAAAGTAAGACAGGGGGCCACTTTTGGCCACAAAAAGAATGTAAGACCCTGTCTTACTTTCGGGGAAACACGGTAGTATGTAGGACTACTAACTGTCTTATATTTAACGCTTTGGATTTAATGCTACCTGTCCCTTTCACATCAGCGGTAATTTACAATCGTGGCAGATGTCGTGAAAATATTGCATCTGCTCTGTTTGATACATAGCTGCTGCATAACTGCTGCACTTGCGGTCCGGTTCCGGTAATCGCCATAGTCAGTATATAGGGACTTGCGCCAGATGCCGCAAGTGCACTTTGGCTCTTGCGCCAGGTGCTGCCGCAAAATAAATCACGGTTGCCCACTGTTTTTTATCGCCTCACCACCTGCCGCAAGTGCTAAACCCTAATTGCCGCACCTGCCGCAAGTAACTATATACTGACTATGCCGATTAATGCAAGTGCAGCGGTTATGCTGTGGCTATGCACCAAACACTGCAGATAGAGTTTTTTTACCGCATCTCATGCTATTTCTAATTACCGCTAATGTGAAAGGGCCTGTCGTCACAGTAGGACATTAACTACTTTTCAATACCGAATATATTGCTTGCATGCCATTTTACACTGTATGACCGACTGGGGCCCCTTTCACACGCGTGTTCTACATGCTGATTTACATTATTCCATAACAGGTGCAAATATTTCCATTATTAACGTAAGTTCCCCATACCTGTCACCACGGCCGCCTGATTAACGTTGATTTTTACATTGACATGCCTGTTTCACCATGTACTCCAGAAGTGGATTTATTTCTATTTTCACCATTCTTGGGTCACATTGTGCCATTTCACGCTCACTGCTAATGACACTGTTTCCACCAACTCCAGCAAGAAACACAAAAAACACTACTTTCCCTATAATCCCAAAACCCTACGTTTAAGGTATAAAATAACACTACTTCTCCCATTTTGCACCACCTTCTGCAACTCCACCCCTGCTGCCAGTTATGCGGAACTTCCTGTCATATCGGTAATTTAACCGCTTTTTTTACTATGTTGGAAATTTGCTTTTACAACGCGCCTCTCAAAGGGACCTTACATCCATTTGTATTGCCTTGAAGTCTCTTTTAAAGGACTTTAAACACACTGATTGCCATTCACTACTCCATACAGTAAACATCGTGAAATATTTCTTTTGTACTTTAAAGAAGTTCATCATTTCATTTTCACAGGTTATTGAAATACACACTTTCCTTTTATTGTTTTTGTCTATTTAAACATAGTTATTATTGATTGTTTCCTTAACTAACACACTCTAGCTCATTTTGGATTTGATTCACTGACTATTCTTACTAAGATGAGCTCTCCAACAAAAAATATCGCTCTTGCCAAGGAGGCTGCATCTACGCCTAAGAAGAAGCGTGCAGAGGAGACTTCGGAAGAGAGACGTCTTTGGTTAGATCGTGATAAGGCTGCTACAGCAAAACGCATTGCAGAGGAGACTTCCGAAGAGAGACGTCTTCGGTTAGATCTTCATAATGCTGCTAAGGCGAAACGCACTAAAGAGGAGACTTCGGAACAGAGACGTGTTCGCTTAGATCGTGATAAGGCTGCTAAGGCGAAACGCACTGCTGAAGAGACTTCGGAACAGAGACGTGTTCGCTTAGATCGTGATAAGGCTGCTAAAGCCAAACGCATTGCAGAGGAGACTTCAGAAGAGAGGCGTCTTCGCTTAGATAGTGATAAGGCTGCTAAGGCGAAACGCACTGCTGAGGAGACTTCTGAAAATAGACGTCTTTGCTTAGATCGTGTTAAGGCGGCTCAGGCCAAACGCATTGCAGAGGAGACTTCGGAACAGAGACGTCTTCGTTTACAACGTGTTAAGGCTGGTAAACTGAAACGCATTGCCAAACTGTCTTCTCCAATGAGACGTTTTCGGTTGGATGTTGCGAAGGCGGACTCGAAGAAACTTATTGCTGAACTGTCTTCTGAAGAAAGAAGTCAACGAAAGTCAAAAAGAGCCATGGATCCGCAAGGCAGACGGAAAAAAACAACAACTTACGGTCACTGAAGAACCGTCTGACAAAGATACTACTCCTGCCTCTTCGTGTACTGACATTCTACCAAGTGAACAGCCTTTAACACCTCCCATGACCTCCATTGAAAAAAAAGAAGCAAAGGTTCAAAAGGAGTCTGTCCGTATGCGCAAGAAGCGTGCCGAGGAGAGTTCTGAAGAAAGACGACTTCGCTTGGATAAGGAAAAGGCTGCTTTGAAAACACGGGTTTCAAAAGTGTCTTTGGAAGGAAGGACGGAAGGATTAGGCAAAAAATCCATGCCTGCCCGTCAAAGACGCAAACAACAAGAGTTCATGCCTACAGAAGATCCATCTGACTCTCATACTGCTGCCACCTCTTCGTCTGAGCCTCATACTGCTGCCACCTCTTCGTCTGAGCCTCATACTGCTGCCACCTCTTCGTCTGATCCTCATACTGTTGCCTCCTCTTTGTCTGATCCTCATACTGCTGCAATCTCTTCTTCTACTGTGTTAAGTACAACGGAACAGCGTTTACCACATCGCAAGGCCACATCTAAACGAAAACACTCTGCTGAGGAGACGCCATACAGCAAACAGTGTAACATTTTGAGGCTTAAAAGGAAAAGACAGATGCGTCAAGATACAGAGTCGCCTACATCTAGAACAGTCCGCTTGACCCATTTGGCTGCATCACGTCGTGACGAACGACAAAGTTTTTCCACTTCAACATTGCAAGAGGCAGAACGGAATATATATTCAACTTCTTCATTTATGGAATGTTTTGATTCTACGTCCCTTCCATGTCTCATCTATGTAGGATTACACAATAAACTTCTACCTTTCTTATCTTCACCTTTCCCTCATCCAATGGGATTTATTGATCAGGATTTTGCTATTCCAGAACATTTTTGTGGTTTAATGAATGTAATATGTGAACATTGTGAGGCTCGACATTTTACTGATGAACGCCCATCAGATAAACACTTTACTCTTTGTTGCCACAAGGGAAAAGTAAAGGTACCATTACCTCAATACCCGGAGGTCTTCAAACGTCTGCTGAAAGGAGAGAGTGAGTACAGTAAAAATTTGATGCAGAATATCAGGAGCATTAATAGTTCTTTTGCTTTTGCCTCCATGGGTGCCCATGTTTCTCCACCACCTGGACACGGCCCTTACTGTTTCCGAATTCATGGGCAAATTTATCATCGCACGGGAACACTCCATCCTGCTCAACATCAACCTCCAGCATATGCACAACTCTACATTTTAGATACTGCAAGCGCTGTAGAACAACGGATACAGTCTCCAGAAAATGTGAAATGTAATCCTACTTTAATGAGTATCATTGCTCTTCAATTGGATAATATTAATCCATTTGTTTCGGCCTACAAAATGCTACGTGACGTTGAATTAGAAGAACAACAGAAGGCAGTAGAACATGGCACCGTCATGCCAAATATTATCATGGCCATTAAACAAGACAGACAGCAAGACCCTAGACGCTATAACAATCCTACTGTCCATGAAGTTGCAGTGGTCTTTGAAAATGCTGATGGAGAGCCACCATTCAATAGAGACATTTTAATTCATTTGAAACCTGATCCAAATAACCCCTTGGCCCCAAAAACACAGCAAGTCAATATTCTACACAGCAATTAAGATGCATTACTGTATCCCTTATTTTTCCCTCATGGAGAACAAGGCTGGCATGAGGGACTCAAGCATCAAGGCCAAATTCAACGCAGGGTTACACAGCTTAAGTATTACTGCTATTTGTTGTCTGTACGGAATCGGTTCAATCCTGTCCTGAATGGTGGCAAACTAACACAGCAGTACTTAGTGGATGCGTATGTGAAAATCGAGGCTAATCGCTTAAATTTTATCCGTCAACACCAAAAGGATTTAAAAGTGAGGATTATTGCGTACTCCAGGAACATCTCCTGAAACAATCTGTTGAGAAAGGTATTCCCATTGGCAAGACGGTCATTTTACCATCTTCCTTTGAGGGCAGTCCCAGAAACATGCAGCAACGCTATCAGGATGCCATGGCTATTGTGACTAAATTTGGACGACCGGATCTTTTTGTAACCATGACCTGTAATCCTAAATGGTCGGAGATTACAAACAATTTAGAGCCATGGCAGCGTGTGGAACATAGACCTGATTTAGTCGCCCGTGTCTTCAGAATTAAACTGGAAGCCCTATTAAAAGACATTAACACTGGATTATTTGGCAAAGTTTGTGCAATGGTTCATGTTATTGAATTCCAAAAGCGTGGCCTACCACACGCTCACATTTTGATCATTCTGGATAGCAAATCCAAACTAAGAACTGAGGTTGAAGTGGATAATATAGTTTGGGCTGAAATCCCTGATCCAGAAGATTACCCTGTGCTCCATGAAATTGTGATGCAACACATGATTCATGGACCCTGTGGACAACACAACCCCAATTCTCCATGTATGGATCTTGGAAAGTGTAAGAAAGGTTTTCCTAAAGATTTTCAAACAAGAACAGTCTTAGCTAAGGATGCATACCCTACTTATCAAAGAAAGGAAGGACCATCCTTTCAACACTATTCAAAGATGATTGATAATTCTTGGGTTGTTCCCTATAACCCTTATCTACTATTAAAATACAAGTGTCATATTAATGTTGAGGTATGTGCTTCCATTCAAAGTGTCAAATACCTCTTCAAATATGTCTATAAAGGACATGATAAAGCTAATCTTGAAATTTGCCAAACCAATATTCACCATGATGAAACACATCAATTCATGGATTCAAGATACGTGAGTGCACCGGAGGCAGCTTGGCGAATATTTGCTTACCCGATGTATAGACAATCGCACTCCATTATTCGCCTTGCCGTACATCTCCCACATTCTCAACCACTTTATTTTCATGAGGATGACTCTGTTGAAAACATCAGTTACACAATGCACAGAAAATCCACTCTGAGGGTACCTTTACACGCCGCTACGACAGGATGGATACAACCCGCTACTTCACGTGCACGAGCACGCCCAAACGGTTACAAACGGGAAATGCACCACCTTTACACGCCGCCACAAGGTGCGCTACGCTACGTTACATCTATAGCTAGCTACATCGCCGGGTGTCTCAAGTAGCCATCTGTAGCGTACCTTACCTCATTTACACACCGCTACAACAAGCTAATATGGGCGGACCTGGTGCAGCAGGGACAGGACATAGGCGTGCCACCATTGTGGATTACGAGACGTCCGTACGCTGATAGGACAACGCAAGAACATCATGATTGGACAGGCATCGCAGGAGGCTGTTTAATACATGACGCTCGAGCAATTGTGTAGTGTGACTGGTCAGCTCCTTAAATATGCCTCCCTATGCAGCGACAACCAATCGTAACGCAGGAGCTTCCACCAATGATCGCTGATGGGGCGCGGTAACCCGGAGCCTGTGTCACGCCCCAGCTACATACCAGGTACATCGCCTGGTGTATAGACATCCCTTCTGTAGCCTCTTTACACGCCGATACAGCTCGCTACAATCGGCTTTTTAGCCATCTGTTTTCGAGCAGTGCTCGGAAACAGATGCATCTGTTGCCGGCTGTCACGTCCCGTCTTCACACGCCGCTACTACGGGCTATATTGACGCTACAAGCTACATTTGTAGCCTGTAGCGGGTTGTATCCATCCTGTCGTAGCGGCGTGTAAAGGTACCCTTATGGCGTACTTTGAGCTGAATGAGAATGACCCACATGCTCAGGATTACTTCTACCACCAAATTCCAGAGGACTATGTTTGGAAAGAAGGTGCATGGGAAATTAGAAAGCGAGGAGGTTCTTCAGTGATTGGAAGAATGTATACTGTCAGTATGAAAGATCAAGAACGGTACTATTTGAGGTTGTTGTTACTGCATGTCAAAGGAGCAACAAGTTTTGACAACATTAAGACTGTTAATGAAGTCACATACTCAACTTTTAAAGAGGCAGCATTAGCTCTTGGATTGCTCTTCGATGACACTGTTTGGAAAAATACTTTATTGGATGCCTGTGTTCTCAACATGCCTGCACAGCTTCGTGATGTGTTTGCATATATATATGTATTTTTGGTCCTCCAGCTCATCCATTGGAGTTGTGGCAAGAATTTAAACAAGACTTTATCCAAGACTACTGCCATGCATATCACTCCAACAGTGAGGAGTGTGAGAATTGTGAAGGATATGCAATGACAGATGTCCAAAATGTTCTAAAATTTCATGGCAAAACTTTTACTGATTTTAATCTACCACGACCAAAAAGAAAGCCACACATCGCTCCACTATACAACAGGGATGATGAGTTAAGAAGAGCTCAGCAAATGAAAGCTACTTTAAATGACCAACAACTTTTGGCCTATGATGCGATCAATCAAGCTTTACACGATAGAAGTGGACAACCTAAGTGCTTTTTCATTGACGGTCCAGGTGGCAGTGGGAAAACATATCTGTATGATTTATTACTTCATGAACTAAGAGGAGAAGGCGAAATTGTATCACCTGCAGCCAGTACAGGGATTGCAGCTAACTTACTGCAAGGAGGAAGAACCATCCATTCGCTTTATGGCATACCAATTCCAATTAATGAAACATCCGTTTCCAGAATTAAAAATGATACAGATGCTGCACAAAATTTGAAAAGTACCAAACTTTTCATTATTGACGAGTCCACTCTGTTATCTAAATATGCATTACATGTGATAGATCAACTTTTACGGGATGTCATGACAACAGATATTTCCAAGAAAAATACCACACCTTTTGGAGGGAAAGTCATTGTTCTGGGAGGAGACTTTCGACAGTGTCTGCCTATCATCCCTCACGGTACAAGAACTGACATTATAGAGAGTTGTATTAAATACTCACGACAATGGCAGCTTTTCACTCAATTGCCACTCTTCAACAACATGCGTTCCATTGATCCTGATTATAGCAGTTGGTTACTTCAACTGGGAAATGGTGAATTGTCCAATGATTTCAACCTTGGAGATGATATCATTGAAATCCCACAAGATATGATCTGCACTGGCTCACTCATACTTGCTATATTTAGTGAAAACATTCTCATTGATGTACATAACAATGAAAGCATTCGAATTGCTGCATCACATGCTGTTCTTTGCCCTAAAAATGACCATGTGGATATGGTGAACTCTAAGGTCATGGATTGCATTGCTGGTGAATACACTCAATACATTAGTGATGATTCTATTGATCCTGATGAGACTGAAGATCCAGATCAATATCCTGTGGAATTTTTAAATTCACTCACACCAACGGGAATGCCTTCTCATCGCCTCAAATTAAAAATAGGCACCATTGTCATGCTTTTGCGCAACTTTAACAGCAGAAAAGGTCTTTGCAATGGCAATTGCTTCATTGTCATCACTTTGTTTGACAATCTGATTCAAGCAAAAGTCATTACTGGGTCTGCAGAAGGAAATGTGGTGTTTATTCCAAGGATTTATTTACCTCTATCAGAGACTGCCTTACCTTTTAAGTTAAGACGTCGACAATTTACCGAGAAGTCTACTTTTGCCATGACCATCAACAAATCCCAAAGCCAAACACTGGAGAAAGTAGGGATTTTTTTGCTAGAACCCGTTTTTGGACATGGACAGTTATATGTGGCTTTTTCACAAGTGAAAAGATGATGTAATGTTAAGGTGAAAGTGCTGGATACACCCATTCAAGTCAAATTGCTGCCTCATTCCAAAAAAGTCTTTACTAAAAATATTGTCTATAAGAATATTTTATTTTAAATTCTTTAGATATATATTACATTTACATACATGATGGATATAACAATGAAAGCATTCAACTTGCTGCATGACATGACATTCTTTGCCATAAAAATGTCCATGTGGAAATGGTGAACTCTCAGGTTATGGATTGCATTGCTGGTGAATACACTGACTACATTAGTGATGATTCCATTCAGACTGAAGATTCAGACCAATATCCAGTGGAATTTTTAAATTCAGTCACACCAATGGGAATGCCTTATCATCGCCTCAAATTACAAATCGGTACCATTGTCATGCTTTTGCGCACCTTTAACAGCATAAAAGGTCTTTGCAATGGGAATCGCTTCATTGTCATCACTTTGTTTGACAATCTGATTCAAGCAAAAGTCATTACTGGGTCTGCAGAAGGAAATGTGGTGTTTATTCCAAGGATTGATTTATCTCCATCAGAGACTGGCTTACCTTTCAAGTTAAGACGTCGACAATTTACCGTGAAGTCTACTTTTGCCATGACCATCAACAAATCCCAAGGCCAAACACTGGAGAAAGTCGGGATTTTTTTGTCACAACCCGTTTTTGGACATGGACAGTTATATGTGGCTTTTTCACGAGTAAAAACACGATGCAATGTTAAGGTGAAAGTGCTGGATATACCCATTCAAGTCAAATTGCTGCCAGTAGTGAAATACTTTTTACTCAAAATAATCTCTCTAATAATATTTTATTTTAAATTCTTTAGATACATATTAGATTTAGATACATAGTTACTTTCTAATTAAACACTAATATTACAATAAATTAGTTTAGCCATAGATGTATAAGAATAGAAAAAAAGAAATACCAAAAAAATTATTTTAGTTATAGAAAAAGATATTATAATTAGTTATTAGATATAAAATAGTTATTTAAGAAATATAGTCGTTGGTGTTCATTTTCACTAAAAATATAGTGTATAAAAATCTTTTATTTAAAATTCTTTAGATACATGTTACATTTTGATACATAGTTATTTTTAAATTATACACAAATATTACTATATAAATTAGTTTTGCAATAGATGTATATCAATATAAATAAATCAAAATACCTAAAAACTTTGTTTAGTTATAGATAAATACATTATAATTAGTTATTAGATATAAAAGTTATTTAAGATATATAGTCGTTATTTTCACTTTTCACTAAAAATATAGTGTATAAAAATATTTTACTTTCAATTCTTTAGATATATATTAAATTTAGATACATAGTTACTTTCTAATTAAACACAAATATTACAATTAATAAATTTAGCTATAGATGTATAGGAATAGAAATATACAAAAATACCAAAAATATTAGTTTTGTTATATAGATATTATAATTAGTTTTTAGATATAAAATAGTTATTTAAAATATATAGTAATTACTTTTTTAGCTTAGAAAATTTATTTTTACTTTTCATTGTATATGTATGTAAACACACATTTTTTTTGTAGATTGTAGATGTGTATCATCTAAATGCTTGCATTTAGTGATAAGAACCTGAAGCTTCAGCAGGATAGCTGCTGCGAGATTTCATTTTCTTTTTACACAGGGTGAGGTTTTTGTGAACAGGTAAGGCTTCCTTCAGACTTGCAGATGCATCTGCAGCATTTTGAATATGCATCTGCAAGCATCTGCATGTAAACAGAAGCCCCTATCTTTATAATGGGACGTACGGTGTCTGCAGATGCTTGCAGACAGGCGTGCGCACCCATTTACTCCTATATGTGATCTCTGCACAGGCGCATACCTGCATACAAATCACACAATCCCGCCTGCACCAGGGATGCAACATGTCGCGTCCCTGGTGCGGAGGAGAGTCTGTGATTTGTACGAAGGCATCCGCCTGCACACAGATCACATATAGGAGTGAATGGGTGCGCACAGCTGTCTGCAATAATCTGCAGACAACGTGTGTCCCATTATAAAGATAGGGACTGCCGTCTGCATGCACATGCTTGCAGATGCATCTGCAAAACGCTGCAGATGCATCTGCAAGTCTAAAGGCAGCCTAAGAGATGGGTGGGACGGCTGTTCACACGCATCTCTATCTTGAAGTGTGTTCTGTACATATAAATACATATATTCACATAGGTACATATTTAGACACATAGGTACATATTTAGACACATAGGGAAAGAATAGACATTTTGATTTTACATCTGAATTATTCTACTATTTGTTGAATTTTTAGTTGGAAAAAAACAATTTTGCAACTTGCTGCCTAATGGTGACCTACAGTACTCTTAATGTAAGTTGCATGAAATGTTTATGGAATTTGTCGTTTACTTGCGGTAGTTGCGGCACATGTGCTTTCGACAGTTTCAATCGCCAAAATCAGTTAGCTCTCATTTTTAGTGGTTGCATTTAGTCAACCTGTTAAAGCTCTGCTTGCCGTATTTACTGCAAGCTAAGTGCAAGTTCCATATTTATTACATGTGACTTGCTGAAAGTGAGCTGTAGGTAGTCCCTTTGGTGCCAAGTTCAGAAATTGTATTTGGTTATTCAGTACCTTCTTCAAATAGCCAAAAAATATCTGCTTTAAAAGGAGTCTAACTATTAATTATTAGGGATAGAGTAGAGTAGGTCCACCAGCTGTAAGGCTACCTTCCCGTGGTTGGTGGGGAAACATGTACTGGCTCAATCATAGATTATTAATATTCATATATACATTGAATATATGTAATCTGTACAAAACATCAGTGCCAGTATCTGTACGAAAAGCCTTGCCTTAGAATCATGACATGTACTACACTGACATATACCATACAAACATTGGTAGTTGATAGATATCATGTCTTATGTGCATTATTGTCAAATTTGAATGAATAATGTATATATGCATGCTACACTCCCGATTCTGTAACATTGGGCCGCCATCTATCATGGAATTATAGGATTATTAGTTTAAACTCTAATTTAATAAACTATACACCGATTCTAGAATCCTGATGCAATCGCATCGGGCTCACAGCTAGTTTTACATAAAATCCCATAAATCCATGTGAAGTATTTAATCCTGTTTTGAATGTGTCAAATGTTGTTATCAATTTGTATTCCCAAATTCTTCTCTCTCTGAGATTTGAAGTTACTTTTTAAAATGGAGCAGCCTCATATCGGATTCAGTGTTGTGCTTAGAGCTGCAAAAACGGTTCGCTACAGGTAGGTCCATACACTTTTCTTTTATTGAGTGTCGATGAGAATTCTTGTTCTGAATTGTAATCCGGTCTCCCCTGTGTACATGCTGCCTGTTGGGCATTTGGTACATATAATTAAATACACCACATTGCTTGTAGTGCAGCTGAAGTTACCTGGGATCTTGTAGTCCTGATCTGTGTCCCGAAAACTTGCTATGTTTACCATCTTTTCAGTTAGCCATTAAAAGGTATCAACCACTGAGGACTCGCAGATCTACTATATAATTGTCTAAGGCTTTTTTGAGTCTGTCTGTAACCGAAATCGAGCGCCACACAGAGGCAGCTCATTGGCTGCTGCCTTTGGTGGCGGCTAATGAGCTCAGACTATGCAAATAGGCGCGGGAATTCAAAGTTCGAATTTCACGCCTATTTGCTGCCCGGTTACGATACACAGTCTCTCATCACAGCCCCCCTCCTCCTGCCCGCGCTCCTGCCCGATCACCCCTCCACCTGTCACCACAGCTCCCCCCACTGCCCGGTAACCCCCTGCCTGTCACCACATTCCCCCCCCCCGCTGCCCAATCACCCCCCTACCTGTCACCATAGCCCCCCTCCACTGTCCGGTCACCCCCCCGCCTGTCACCACAGCCCCCCTCCACTGTCCGGTCACCCTCCGCCTGTCACCACAGCCCCCCTCCACTGTCCGGTCACCCTCCGCCTGTCACCACAGCCCCCCTCCACTGTCCGGTCACCCCACCCCCGCCTGTTACCACAGCTCCCTCCAGCTTGCCGCCGCTGCACGATCACTTTTCCTGGTGCTTCAGGACCTCTGATGACGTCACAATGATGGGTGGAGTCACAGATCACATGACCGTGACGTCATCAAAGGTCCTCTCCCGATCTACTTTTCTCTGCCTACTGATCCCCCTGTGCTGCCCACTGACCCCCCCACACTGCCCACTGACACTGCTCTGCTCATTGACTCCCGATCTGCCCCCTGACCCTGCTCTGCCCACTGACCCCCAGCTCTGCCCCCTGACCCCCCAGCTCTGCCCACTGGCCCCCCAGCTCTGCCCACTGACCCCCAGCTCTGCCCACTGACCCCCACTCTGCCCACTGACCCCCACTCTGCCCACCGACCCCCACTCTGCCCACCGACCCCTCACACTGCCCACTGACCCCTCACACTGCCCACTGACCCCTCACACTGCCTACTGACCCCGCTCTGCCCACTGATCTCCACTCTGCCCACTGACCCCCACTCTGCCCACTGACCCTGCTCTGTCCACTGACCCCTCACACTGCCCACTGGCCATGCTCTACCCACTGACCCCTGCTCTGCCCACTGACCGCCGCTCTGCCCATTAACCCCTGCTCTGCCCACTGACTGTGCCCACTAACCCCTGCTATGCCAACTGAACCCTGCTCTGGCCAGTGACCCCGCTCTGCCCGCTGACCCCTGCTCTGCTCACTGACTGTGCCCACTGACCCCTGCTCTGCTCATTGATTTTTCCCACTAACCCCTGCTGTGCCTACTGACTGTGCCCAGTGACCCCTACTCTGCCCAATCACTGTGCCCACTAACCCTGCTCTGCCCACTGACCCCCGCTCTGCCCACTGACCCTCCACTCTGCCCACTGACACTGCTCTGCCCACTGAGCCTGCTCTGCCCACTGACCCCCCCTCTGCCTACTGACCATGCCCACTGACCCCTGCTCTGCCTACTGACCCCAGCTCTGCCCACTGACCCTGCTCTGCCCACTGACCCCCAGCTCTGCCCCCTGACCCCCCAGCTCTGCCCACTGACCCCCACTCTGCCCACCGACCCCCCACTCTGCCCACCGACCCCCACTCTGCCCACCGACCCCTCACACTGCCCACTGACCCCTCACACTGCCCACTGACCCCTCACACTGCCCACTGACCCTGCTTTGCCCACTGACCCCTCACACTGCCTACTGACCCCGCTCTGCCCACTGACCTCCACTCTGCCCACTGACCCTGCTCTGTCCACTGACCCCTCACACTGCCCACTGTCCCTGCTCTGCCCACTGACCATGCTCTACCTACTAACCCCTCACACTGACCCCTCACACTGTCCACTGGCCATGCTCTGCCTACTGATCCCCGCTCTGCCCACTGACCCCTGCTTTGCCCACTGACCCCCGCTCTGCCCTTTGACCATGCCCACTGACCCCTGCTCTGCCAACTGACCCCCCCTTTGTTCACTGACCCCCGCTCTGCCCTTTGACCATGCCCACTGACCCTGCTCTGCCAACTGACTGTGCCCACTAACCCATGCTCTACCCACTGACCCCTGCTCTGCCCACTGACCGCCGCTCTGCCCATTAACCCCTGCTCTGCCCACTGACTGTGCCCACTAACCACTGCTATGCCAACTGAACCCTGCTCTGGCCAGTGACCCCCGCTCTGCCCGCTGACCCCTGCTCTGCTCACTGACTGTGCCCACTGACCCCTGCTCTGCTCATTGATTTTTCCCACTAACCCCTGCTGTGCCTACTGACTGTGCCCAGTGACCCCTACTCTGCCCAATCACTGTGCCCACTAACCCCTGCTCTGCCCACTGACCCCCGCTCTGCCCACTGACCCTCCACTCTGCCCACTGACACTGCTCTGCCCACTGACCCTGCTCTGCCCACTGACCCCCCCTATGCCTACTGACCATGCCCACTGACCCCTGCTCTGCCTACTGACCCCAGCTCTGCCCACTGACCCTGCTCTGCCCACTGACCCCCACTCCTGCCTACTGACCCTGCTCTGCCTACTGATTATGCCCACTGACCCCTGCTCTGCCCAATGACTGTGCCCACTAACCCCTGCTCTGCCCACTGATCCCCACTCTGCCCACTGACCCCCAGCTGATCGGTTTCCCAGGCAATGACAGGTCCTGTCTGGGAGCTAGAAGACAGGTGGAGCATCCTGCCCCGAGGGCTCCATCCTGCCTCGCTCGCTCCATCTCCTGCCACACTCGCCACCAACCTGCCCCCCCAATCCTGCCCTGCCAGCTCCATCCTGCTCCTCCGGCTCCATCCTGCCTCGCTCTATCCATCCTGCCCCGCTCGCTCCATCCTGCCCCCCGCTGTTCTTGCTCCTCCGGCTCCATCCTGCCCCGCTTGCTCCATCCTACCCCCCTGGCTCCATCCTGTTCCCCCCGGCTCCATCCTGTTCCCCCCGGCTCCATCCTGCCCCCCCCCCTCCCCGCTCCATCCTGCCCAGCTCGCTCCATCCTGCCCCTTCGGCTCCATCCTGCTCCTCCAGCTCCATCCTTCCCCGCTCGATCCATCCTGCCCCGCTCGATCCATCCTGCTCCGCGCTGTTCTTGCTCCCTCGGCTCCATCCTGCCCCGCTCGCTCCATCCTGCCCCCCCGGCTCCATCATGTTCCCCCCCGTCTCCATCCTGCTCCCCCCTCCCCGCTCCATCCTGCCCCTTCAGCTCCATCCTGCTCCTCCAGCTCCATCCTTCCCCGCTTGATCCATCCTGCCCCGCTCGATCCATCCTGCCCCGCTCGCTCCATCCTGCCCCACGCTGTTCTTGCTCCCTCGGCTCCATCCTGCCTCGCTCGCTCCATCCTGCCCCCCCCCGGCTCCATCATGTTCCCCCCGGCTCCATCCTGCTCCCCCCAACTCCATTCTGCCCCCTCCGGCTCCATCCTGCCTCCCCGCCCCCTCTCCATCCTGCTCCGCTCGCTCCATCCTGCCCCACTCGCTCCATTCTGCCCCCCCGACACAACAACCCTGCCCCCCCCTCGACCCCTCAGCTGATCGGTTTCCCAGGCAACGACAGGTCCTAAAGGCCTGTAGGACCAAGAAGGCGGAGGTGGAGCGAGCCGGCAGACAGGTGAGTATCCTCACTGAGGATTTTTTTACTTTTACTGTGGAGGACCGGGGCCAGGAGGAGTGGGGGACCGCAGGGAGCGGAGTATCGCCATATACCATAGTGCTGCTATACATGTGCTATAATGTACTGCCAAATACCATAGCGCTGCAATACATGTACTGTAATGTACCGCCATATGCTATAGTGCTGCTATATATGTACTGTAATGTACCGCCATATACCGTAGCGCTGCTATACATGTACTGTAATGTACCGCCATATACTATAGTGCTGCTATACATGTACTGTAATGTACTGCCATATACCATAGCGCTGCTATACATGTACTGTAATGTACTCACATTGACTGAACAAGTTCTGTCAGTCACAGTATGTCAACTACATACATATTCTAGAATACCCGATGCGTTAGAATCGTGCCACCATCTAGTTGCAATATATTTTTCTATTTTAAAATATTAATCCATAACAACACTACCCCCCCCCCCGGGGGTGGCAATGACATTGTGGCATGCGGACCCTGGGGTGCCACAAATGCACCATGACAATGCAATAAGTAGTCGAGAAGACAGCCATGATATTAGAATATAATGCCACAAAAGGGGCAGTTGATACACTAGATCAAGCAATATCAACATACACATGCAAACACAAAACTAATCATTGGCCAATTATAACATTTTACAACATTCTAGATGTTTCGGCATACAACACATTTGTTTTATGGAGAGAAATCAACCCCAATTGGAACTGAAATAAGCTGCATAAAAGAAGAGTTTTTTATTGAAGAAATCGGAATATCCCTAGTTAGGCCATATATAAAAGCCAGAAAAGTAAACCCCAGATGTGAAGGAGCAGCAGCCATTGTGCAGAGTGTCCAGGAGCATGCTCAAGAAAGAGACTGCAGAGCCTTCACCAGCACAGTTACCAGTCAAAAAAGGAAGAGATGTAGCTTCTGTCCATCTTCTTGTGACAATAAAACAATTCTGACATGTGTTGGGTGTGCATAATATCTATGTAAAGGACATGTGTTTTATTATTGTGTTCAATGTAAAAATGCATGAACCTGTTCAACCTTTTATAAAGAAAAACTGAAGTTTTCATTATTTTTCATTTGTTGTTTTATAAAATGTTAACACAAAGTTATATTCAGTTAGATTTCATGTTATAGTAATCGAAATCTAAAGCATGTTTGTTATTTGTGTGCAGAATGCTATAAAGCGAACATATTTATAAACAGCCCAGTTAACCTTTTTCTGAAAACAATAAATAAAAATTAAGTTTGTTTCATTTTTCATTTGTTTTTGATCAACCATGTTCACATACAGTTTTATAATGAAATAGGTATTCAAATAAAACACTTACATTTTTATAGGTTGGGTCATATTGACCCGAAACAGTACAAGTGTATAGTAAATGTGATAAGAACAGCAGAGTTAATAAAGTGACACTACATAATGTCTATGAATTTAATTTTGCCTTGAGAAGCAAGGATTTTAACACATATAAAAACAAAGATGGCAGATTTGGTCTAGAGTCTATACCCCAAATTTAACTACTGTAGACAAATTGATGTTATATTACAATTTTCAATACTCAGTTAATGCTTAGTTAATACAAAACCTACATCATCTGATTTTGTGCTTGAATTAGGATATTCATTGCATTGTGACATTGTTAGATACCTAGTGTGATTTGTTTTGTTTGTGTTGTTTGTATACCCCTTTCCCTCCCTTTATTTATGTCACCCACCCTGTTTTTGTTAAAAATTGCAATAAAAATTCACTGAATACAGGTGGGCTGAATTAAAAACTGCTCCCCTTTCCTGTGCCCACAATAACACAGACCAAAGTTAACACTGAACACACTAAAAAGCATCAGAAGAAATCAACAAAAACCCAGAGGGAGAAGGAAAGATTGCAAAAACCCTATAACGACTTCCCTAAACTGCAGTCAGGGACCCATTTTTTTTATAAGGCTTATGGTCCTCAAGAAGCAGAGCTGGTCCTCTTCATCCAAAAGACAAGCAGCATGCTCGTACTGCTCTCTTAGTAATGGATCTGGATGACATTCTAGGCAAGCTGGAGATTTGAGAAAAAAATCTGGCTTAGAAAAGCTACAGAACTGACCAAGTTGTAATGCATTAAGTGCAAGGGCATTGTGCAATACTTCACCACTTTGTTTCAAAACTGAGTGTTCTTAGGAATAGTGATGGGCAAACCCCTCGATGTTTGGGATCAGCGGGTTCGCCCGAACTTTCTGGTATACTTTTGTATGCCAGTCAGGTACAGCAGGCAGGTACGGGTTGCCCCCAACCTACAGCTGCCTATTTGTACCTGGCTGGGAACAAAAATATAGGGAAGCCCTTTTTTTTAATTATTTCATGAATTTCATGAAACAATTAAGAAAAAAAAACGACATAGGCTTTGCCCTATTTTTGGGTCCAGCCAGGTACAAACAGGCAGCTGGGGGCTGGAATCCGCAGCGCTGGGTGGGTGGCCCAAGCTTTCTGGTTCCCCCTGTCTGAATTGCAGTCTGCAGCTGCCCCAGAAAATGGCACATTCATAGAAGCGCCATCTTCTGGCGCTGTATCCAACTCTTCCAGTGGCCCTGGTGCCAGGTGGCTTGCTGGTTAATAATGGGGTTAGGGCCAGCTTTGTATTATCAACTGGCCCTAAGCCCAAAATTCATGGGGTCACGCCAATATTAGACATGACTACAATGAATTTCTAGTAAAGATTAAGACAAAAACACAACACTGAGAAAAAATATTTTTATTAGAAATAAAACAAAAAAAACATTTGCAGACTCCATCTTTATTTAAAAAATCTTGAGTCTGACGTAGTTCACATGGATAGAGCAATGTCAGCTCTGCTACATCGCTCTGCAAAGACAAACATCTATGTAGAGCGAGAAGCAGGCTGATACTGACAGTGACAGTCAGAGTTCACCTGCGTTCATAGCTCGGGCCACGACCGAGGGTGAACCCTGACGTCACCGCCCGAACACCGCTGGAAATAGCCGAAGACTGTGCAGTGAATACTGCTGAAAGTTAATGAGCGGCACCAGAAGTAGAAGCGGTAGTGACAGCAAGACGGGGTGATGCGCCGCTGGACAGGCAAGTATAATAATAATGGTTATTATTAATTTTATGCTTTTTTTTTTAAAGCCCCTGGCCCTGAACTGTAACATGGGTTTCTCATGGAAACCCGCATTCAGGACCTTGTGACCAAACACTGTGTTCGGTACGGGTCCCGAACTTTACAGTTCGGGTTTGCCCATCCAATCTTGGGAACAATTTGAATTAATAGTATGTCATCAACTATTAGAAATCGGAAAAATCCAATAGATAACAGCTGATCATAAAAAATAATTGCATCTATTTTCTCGTAAGTCTGCCCATGGCAGCCAGATCACACTGAATCAGTCTAATTTGCTCAGTAGGGAAGATTACTAGCCAAGGCATTAGCTCTGCCTTTATCCCATTTGAAAAGACAACTTTGAATAGTTCAAATTCCAGTGTTAAACCCTTTATTACAATTATTTAATTGAAAATGTAAAATTTGCTATAAATCTATAAATATCATTATATGCAATTAATACAAGGACCATTTTGAAATTAAATTAAATCACAATTTGGGGTAAGACATTTACTTTGAAACAATTCTGGATTAATTGAAATTGTAAATAATCTCACTCAACCGAACATCTCCTGAGATGCATAAGTCATGTATAAAAAGCCATCTTCATCCCTAAGGTCCCTGTACAGCTCTGTCATAGTGAAGGACATACTGACAATGTTCCTTTCATTCACCAGGATATAAAATGCTTGCGTTGCTGACAAGTTCATCCTCTTTCTGAAAAACAAAACTAAAGATTAATTTACTAAGCGTATGCTTCTCAGTAGTCTTAATGCTCACGAAGAAAAGTTAGGGGATTTCACCCAGACAATGTGCAGAGAAAGTACAGTCTTCTGATAATTGCACACAACACATTTTTCTTGGACCCAAATTTGCAAAAGAGTTTAACAACTAAAGGTTAAACTTTGAATCTTTAAAGCACAACGTTTTACCGTTTTCTGAAAGGCATAGCCTCATTTTTCTGTCAGTGTAGCCAGATGAGGGATTTTATTTTTGCAATTTATCAGGTTTTTACTTGTTTTATGTCTTATTTACTGTATAGCTTAAAGCGAACCTGTCACCCCCTCCAGACATCTAAAAATACCATAGCCACCTTCTGCAGCACTAAGGCTGCATTCTGACAAGGTGTCTATAGCATTTATGCTCCCTTGATTCACTGAAATAAAGACTTTTATAAAATCTGTTTCAAACCTGATCCAAGACCGGGAGGCGGGTTTTCATGTGTCTGTCTCCCTCCTCTGTGGTGTCAGTCATCCCTCTCTGCTCTCTGTGCACCTCCTCCAGGGCCATCTCCCTGCATTACAGAGCTTTGTCAGCTCTGCTACAACACAGAGCTGCTGTTATAGGAGACCCCACAGTAGTAAATCTAGCAGGAGGATACTGCCTG
Source organism: Allobates femoralis (assembly GCA_033576535.1). Classification (NCBI taxonomy): domain Eukaryota; kingdom Metazoa; phylum Chordata; class Amphibia; order Anura; family Aromobatidae; genus Allobates; species Allobates femoralis. The sequence goes on from JARQOC010000001.1 coordinate 416,403,031, forward strand.
CTACGTAGCAGCCCTTGAGCTGAGCTGTCAGCAGTGCAGCAGAGTTGAGTTTGTGCTGTAGATCAGGGGCTGAGGACAGAGCAATGCTGCTGGGTACAAGAAACTGAAAGTGAAAACTGCTCAGCTCAAGGGCTGCTACGTAGCAGGCAGTGCTTTGTCTGCTCGTCCTCCTGCTAGATTTACTACTGTGGGGTCTCCTATAACAGCAGATCTATGTTGTAGCAGAGCTGACAAAGCTCTGTAATGCAGGGAGATGGCCCTGGAGACGGTGCACAGAGAGCAGAGAGGGATGACTGACACCACAGAGGAGGGAGACAGACACTTGAAAACCCGCCTCCCGGTCTTGGATCAGGTTTGAAACAGATTTTATATAAGTCTTTATTTCAGTGAATCAAGGGAGCATAAATGCTATAGACACCTTGTCAGACTGCAGCCTTAGTGCTGCAGAAGGTGGCTATGTTATTTTTAGATGCCTGGAGGGGGTGACAGGTTCGCTTTAAATGGAACTTTATTCTTATACATCAGGCCAGTGCAAATATGGCAAGTTAAATACCATAGGGTTTGTTTTTTCCCTTTGCACAATAATAAAAAAAATGAGTGTAGATTACACAATCCTCAATTGCTTCAAGATTCAAGCTGGTAACATAGTAACATAGTAACATAGTTTTTAAGGTTGAAGGAAGACTTTAAGTCCATCTAGTTCAACCCATAGCCTAACATGTTGATCCAGAGGAAGGCAAAAAAACCCATGTGGCAACACTAAGCTCCACATTGGGGGAAAAAATTCCTTCCTGACTCCAGATACGGCAATCAGACTAATTCCCTGGATCAACGCCCTATCAAAGAATCTAGTATATATAACTGGTAATATTATAGTTTTCAAGAAAGGCATCCAGGCCCTTCTTAAATGTTAGTAGTGAGTCACTCATTACAACAGCATGTGGCAGAGAGTTCCATAGTCTCCCTGCTCTTACAGTAAAGAATCCGCGTCTGTGATTATGATTAAACCTTCTTTCCTCCAGACGTAGAGGATGCCCCTTGTCCCCGTCTCAGGCCTAAGAGTAAAGAGATCATTAGAAAGGTCTCTGTACTGTCCCCTCATATATTTATACATTATTATAAGATCACCCCTAAGCCTTCGTTTTTCCAAGCTGAATAACCCCAAGTTTAATAACCTGTCTTGGTATTGCAGACCCCTTAGTCCTCTAATGACTTTTGTCGCTCTTCTCTGGACCCGCTCTAGTTCAGCTATGTCTTTCTTATACACCGGAGACCAGAATTGTACACAGTATTCTAAGTGTGGTCGCACTAGTGACTTGTATAGAGGTAAAATTATGTTCTCCTCATGAGCATCTATGCCTCTTTTAATGCATCCCATTATTTTATTTGCCTTTGCAGCAGCTGCCTGACACTGGCCACTAAATGTGAGTTTATCATCTATCCATACACCCAGGTCTTTTTCAGTGACAGTTTTGCCCAGTGTTTTACAATTAAGCACATAATTATACCTTTTGTTTCCTCTGCCCAAGTGCATGACTTTACATTTATCCCCATTAAAGCGCATTTGCCATTTAGCAGCCCAAGCTTCTAGTTTACATAAATCCTCCTGTAATATAAAATTGTCCTCCTCTGTATTGATTACCCTGCAGAGTTTAGTGTCATCTGCAAATATTGAGATTCCACTCTGTATGCCCCCTACAAGGTCATTAATAAATATATTAAATAGAAGCGGGCCCAACACTGACCCCTGTGGTACCCCACTATTAACTGTGACCCATTCTGAGTTTGTTCCATTAATAACCACCCTTTGTTTCCTATCACTAAGCCAGTTCTTAACCCACTTACACATATTTTCCCCTATCCCCATCGCCCTCATTTTATGTATCAACCTTTTGTGTGGCACCGTAACAAAAGCTTTTGAAAAATCCATATACACCACATCCACTACATTTCCTTGGTCCAGTCAAGAACTTACTTCTTCATAGAAGCTTATTAGATTAGTTTGACAGGTCATTCCAATAGAGCAGATCATTTTGCTCCCCTTTGTAGTGACTTGGAGGAATTCCACGCCAATAGGCACAAAATATGATTCCACACTTATTTTTATTTGAATCACTCATATCCAAACTTAACCCCATAGAGATTGAAATCTAATTGCATGACAAAGTTACAGCTATATTTCAGGTTTTACACCCTTTGTCTGGCTTATAAAAAAAACAAAACAAAAAGTGCATTTTATATACCGTATTTTTTGGATTATAAAATGCACTTTTACTCCCCTACATTTTGGGGGAAAATGAGGGGGGTGCATATTATAATCCAAATCTACAGTTTCTGTACTGCAGGGGAGGGGGTGCTCTGGACCGGTGTCTGCGGGCTGGAGGAGGCTGGCTGCGGACTGCAGAGGCAGCCTGTGGTCACGTGCCCCCACTCATTATACTATAATATGTACTGCATCCCGCTGTCCATCTCTCAGGGCTGACACCACGCTGAGAGATTGACAGGGGGAGTGGTGCATATTATATGAGGCTGCTCTCACCACCCATTGTGCACTCACACCCTCCATTCTGGATATGCCACCCCGTCACTCTCTATGTCCCCAGGCTGGCACACACACTAAGATAGTAAATGCAGTATAATTTACCCTCCACTGCTCTGTGCTCACAGCTTCCTGCCCTCTTTCTGTCTCTGTGGGCCTCGGTCACATGATCAGATGCCAGGCACAGAGACCGGAAAAAGGAGGTGAGCTGTGATACAGCGTTTGTTACTTTACTTTGTGCACCAGCATGGGGACATATAAAGTGATGAGGGGACATATCCAGAATGGAAGGGGTTAGTGCAGGATGTGTGGGCCATTTTCAGGATGGGGGGCTATGTACCATCACTGGGGGACATATCCAGGATAGGGCGCGGTGTATACCATCACTGGGGGCTATGTACCATCACTGTAGGCTATGTACCATCCCTGGGGGCTATGTACAATCACTGAGGGCTATGTACAATCACTGAGGGCTATGTACCATCATTGGGGGCAATGTACCATTACTAGGAGCCATGAACAGTTACTGGGAGCTATGCACCATCACTGGGGGCCATATGCAGCATGGGAAGGGGCCTTGTACCAGGATGGTGGGATATATATGGCAGGATGGGATAGTTATATATTATATTATATATATATACACACACACACACACACACACACACACACACACACACACATATACATACATATATATACACCAAGAAAAAAATGTCTCTGCAGCACACAGCTACTACCAATATCGTACATATGCTAACAAGCAAAAAATGAGAAAAAATTTGAAAAATTACGTTTTTTCAAAAATCTCATTCTTAATTTTTATATTCTGGGGGTCTTAGTACATACATTGGCCAATGTCTGCTTGCTCACCAACCACGTCACGGTGCCCCCAGGTCTGAGAGTCCTACGATGACATCCCTGGAAAAGAAGGACAGGGATGTCAGCGTAGGACTCATCATACCTGGGGGTACTGTGACGTGGTTGGTGAGCAAGCAGACATTGGTCAATGTATGTACTAAGACCCCCAGAAAATAAAAATTAAGAATGAGTTTTTTGAATAAAACTTAAGTTTTTACATTTTTTTCTCATTGTTAGAATATGTACGATATTGGTAGTAGCTGTGTGCTGCAGAGACATTTTTTTCCTGGTATTTGACCCAGTGTCACTGCTAGCACCAGTTCACATTGTGTCTTGAGTGCTGTGCAGTTTTTTTTTACTTTGTATATATATATATATATGTATATATACACACACACACTGTATATGGGTCATTCCATGTCAAGTGAACCAATGATTATTACCTCTATATTTTTAATTCTTTTGAGATTTTGTTATTTGATAATAGCATGTCAGACAATGCAAAATGTGAAGAGAAAAATTTTTAAAAAATTTTTTTTTTTTTTTAAATGATTTTCAAAGTTCGGAAAAAGTGTGAATTTCGCTGTTGCCTGCCTTTACGTTTCTCCTCATAACTAAGGCTAGGAATAAGATAGAGAGACAAAATAAACACCATTCTACTCAGAACTATACAGGCTTTCACCAGATATGTCACAAGAGGATCTTTGTTAATATTTTACCCATGTGATCGCAAGCGCAAAACTTTAAAACGTATTTCCGAAAAATCGGCGCGCTTTAAATATTTCAAAAACTGCCCATGTGTCTGCTTTGCTCTTAGCCACATCTGTACCAAATTTCAAGTTGGGATCGCAATGGGATCATATTTTAACATATTTTACTATTAATAGCGTCAATGGGTCATTCCATATCAAGTGATCTAAATATGAATATTTTTTTTTACCTGACGTCTTTAGATTTTTTTTTTTTTTTCCTTTATGAAGTACTACTTTAGTTAATTACAAATTAAAAGTTTGGAATTTTTTTCTTCATCAGTTAATTTTTTACAGATTTTTAAAGTTTAAAAAAAGGGTGAATTTTGGCCTGGTAAGACTTTAAATTTTTTTATCTCGGGCTAGAAATAAGATAGAGAAACAAAATAAACACCATTCTACTCAGAACTGTCCAGGCTTTCACCAGATATGTCACAAGAGTATATTTGTTAATTTTAATTTTTTACCTATGCGAATGCAAACGCAACATTTTGAAACGCATTTCCGAAAAAAACATTTTAATAAAAATTTTCCAAAACTGCCCATGTGTCTTTTATGATCTTAGCCACATCTGTACCAAATTTCAAGTTGGGATCGTGATGGGATCATATTTTAAAATATTTAACTATGGTTAATCTCATTTTTATTAAATTTTGAAAAAACATATGAAAGACATACATTCAATCTTTTAACAAAATCTTGAGACACCTCTCCAATACGTTGGGCGTCAATCTTACCCTGCAAGAGTGGTCAGCTGAATATAAGTATGCTCTGTATTGGAGAAATTCGAATCACTTAAGAGGTCTCGTAGGTTCTTTGAGTTGTAGCTCTGCCATCGGGGGCAAACCACCACTGGACAGAGTCTGTCCTACTCGGGTGTCATCCACAATCCGCCAACATAAAAATCTCTGCCTGTCAAATCTGGGTGGCAAAGATGGGTTGGAAAAAAGGGGAGTCAAAGGGCTAAGTCTGTCTTTTAAGCGGAGGGTTTTCGTCACTAGGTGCCATACCTTCAAGGTGTTTCTGGTCATGTCTGTCAAAGGTACTAGGTCTGTGGAGTCTTTAGGGGAAATCCAAAGCAGGTGTTTCAGCGGAATCCCCAAACCCTCTTGCTCCACCCTACCCATTTCTTGGAGGACGCATGATAATGCCAATCTAGAGCTCTAACAAGAGAGGAAGCCTCAAAGTACGCTCGTATGTTGGGTAGTCCAACCCCTCCTCTGGTGTCGGGCAAGGATAGGATATTCATTCGCAATCTGGACCTCTTGCCCCCCCAGACAAATCTAAGGATCATAGATTGCATTTTGGAGAGGAAACCTCTATCCAATAGAACAGGAACTGTCTGAAAAGTATATAAGAGTCGGGGCAAGACATCCATCTTGACTACGTTTATTCTCCCGAACCAGGATAGCTTTAATTGTCTATAGGAGGTAAATGCCGATTCCGCGTTAGTCAAAAGGGGTTGATAATTTAAATTGAATATTTGTTTAAGATCTTTTGGTATAAGGACTCCCAAGTACTTAATGGCTTCTACTTTCCATTTAAATGGGAACTGTTTAGATAGATGAGAAACCAATTCTCCAGGCAAAGAAATATTGAGTGCCTCGGTTTTGGAGCAATTCACTTTAAAGTTGCTCAATTGTCCGAACCGTTCAAACTCCATTAAGACCGAAGGGATGGAGACCAGGGGCTGGGAGATGTAAAGTAGCAGGTCATCTGCAAATAAGGCTAATTTGTGATGACTCTGTCCCAGCTTGACCCCATGGACGCATTCATTGGACCTAAGTGCAAAATATTTAACTATTATAGTGTCAATTCAAAAGTCACCAAGAACACAATCAGTCATTTTTTCACAATTGCCCGTCAATAGTTTGAATTTGATATAAAGAAACATAGTCTTGTAACATCTCAAATGAAAGCTGTTACCGTTCTGAGTAAAATGATGCCTCTCCCACTTCATTATCTTATTTCTAGCCTGAGATAAAAAAATTTAAAGTCGTACCAGGCCAAAATTCACCCTTTTTTTAAACTTTAAAAATCTGTAAAAAATTAACTGATGAAGAAAAAAATTCCAAACTTTTAATTTGTAATTAACTAAAGTAGTACTTCATAAAGGAAAAAAAAAAAAAAAATCTAAAGACGTCAGGTAAAAAAAAATATTCATATTTAGATCACTTGATATGGAATGACCCATTGACGCTCTTACTAGTAAAATATGTTAAAATATGATCCCATTGCGATCCCAACTTGAAATTTGGTACAGATGTGGCTAAGAGCACAGCAGACACATGGGCAGTTTTTGAAATATTTAAAGCGCGCCGATTTTTCGGAAATGCGTTTTAAAGTTTTGCGCTTGCGATCACATGGGTAAAATATTAACAAATATCCTCTTGTGACATATCTGATGAAAGCCTGGACAGTTCTGAGTAGATTGGTGTTTATTTTGTTTCTTATCTTATTTCTAGCCCGAGATATGATAGAAAATGTAAAGCCTTACCAGGCCAAAATTCGCACTTTTTTAAAACTTTAAAAATCTGTAAAAAATTAACAGATAAAGAAAAAAATTCAAAACTTTTTTTTTGTAATTAGATAAAGTTGTTCTTCAGATAGAAATTTTTTTTTAAAAATCTGAGGACGTCAGGGAAAAAAAATATTCATTTTTGGATCACTTGACATGGAATGACCCATATACAAGGATAAGGGACATACTATATATACTGATTGTAAGACGAACATGGCATTATAGGACATGTATTCCCAGTGCCAGATTCGAGTTTTAGTCCTTCTTTATTGGTGGAAATGGAATAATAAACATCAATTCTTCCCTCGCAGTGGGTCAGAATGCACCAGATGCGTTTCATGGGAGCCCCCTTATCTGTTGGTGAGTATAAAATGCAAAAAACACACTTCATATACAATCTAAAACCGAACACCTTTAATTGATTTGAAATTAGACTTTTAACCCCTATTCAAATCTTTTTATTGAATTTTTGAAAGAAAAGAAAATCACAGGTTACATATTATAGATGTTACAGATGATTTGTCCAATCATACAAATGCATTATAATACAAGACTACAGTGTTGGCCAAAAGTATTGATACCCCTGCAATTCTGTCAGATAATACTCAGTTTCTTCCTGAAAATGATTGCAATCACAAATTCTTTGGTATTATTATCTTCATTTAATTTGTCTTCAATGAAAAAAAACACAAAAGAATTGTCCTAAAGCCAAATTGGATATAATTCCACACCAAACATAAAAAAGGGGTTGGACAAAAGTATTGGCACTGTTAGAAAAATCATGTATTGCTTCTCTAATTTGTGTAAGTAACAGCACCTGTAACTTACCTGTGGCACCTAACAGGTGTTGGCAATAACTAAATCACACTTGCAGCCAGTTGACATGGATTAAAGTTGACTTAACCTCTGTCCTGTGTCCTTGTGTGTACCACATTGAGCATGGAGAAAAGAAAGAAGACCAAAAAACTGAGGACTTGAGAAACCAAATTGTGAGGAAGCATGAGCAATCTCAAGGCTACAAGTCCATCTCCAAAGACCTGAATGCTCCTGTGTCTACCGTGCGCACTATCATCAAGAAGTTTAAAGCCCATGGCACTGTGGCTAACCTCCCTAGATGTGGACGGAAAAGAAAAATTGACAAGAGATTTCAACGCAAGATTGTGCGGATGGTGGATAAAGAACTTCGACTAACATCCAAACAAGTTCAAGCTGCCCTGCAGTCCGAGCGTCCAACAGTGTCAACCCGTACTATCCATCGGCGTCTGAATGAAAAGGGACTGTATTGTAGGATACCCAAGAAGACCCCACTACTTACCCCGAGACATAAAAAAGCCAGGCTGGAGTTTACTAAAACTTACCTGAGAAAGCCTAAAACGTTTTGCAAGAATGTTCTCTCTTTTTGGGCAAAGGCATCAACATAGAGTTTACAGGAGAAAAATAGAGGCATTCAAAGAAAAGAACACGGTCCCTACAGTCAAACATGGCGGAGGTTCCCTGTTGTTTTGGGGTTGCTTTGCTGCCTCTGGCACTGGACTGCTTGACCGTGTGCATGGCATTATGAAGTCTGGAGACTACCAACAAATTTTGCAGCATAATGTAGGGCCCAGTGTGAGAAAGCTGGGTCTCCCTCAGAGGTCATGGGTCTTCCAGCAGGACAATGACCCAAAACACACTTCAAAAAGCACTAGAAAATGGTTTGAGAGAAAGCACTGGAGACTTCTAAGGTGGCCAGCAATGAGTCCGGACCTGAATCCCATAGAACACCTGTGGAGAGATCTAAAAATGGCAGTTTGGAGAAGGCACCCTTCAAATATCAGGGACCTGGAGCAGTTTGCCAAAGAAGAATGGTCTAAAATTCCAGCAGAGCATTGTAAGAAACTCATTGATGGTTACCGGAAGCGGTTGATAACAGTTATTTTGGCTAAAGGTTGTGCAACCAAGTATTAGGCTGAGGGTGCCAATACTTTTGCCTGGCCCATTTTTGGAGTTTTGTGTGAAATGATCAATGTTTTGCTTTTTGCTTCATTCTCTTTTGTGTTTTTTCATTGAAGACAAATTAAATGAAGATAATAATACCAAAGAATTTGTGACTGCAATCATTTTCAGGAAGAAACAGTATTATTTGACAGAATTGCAGGGGTGTCAATACTTTTGGCCAACACTGTATTATAAGGTTATATGAGTTGACAATCTTACTTCTAAGATAGAGCACTGCAATGAGCAATAAATAAAAGAAAAGAGATAACAGCACAAATGACATGAGCTTTTCTATCATCTACCTTCAGAATGATAAGTTATAGTAACTGAATGTCTGACTTAACCCCTAACCCGCAGCTTCTATTGTATTTAATAATAAGTACCATCAGGGCCGTATTTGGCCTTCATGCTGCCCATGCAGTTTAAGTGGTCACATTCCTTACCGCCAAATTTAAGTAAGGCGGCCGTCACACACTTCAATGTTATGCACGATATCGCTTAAACAATCTGCTTTTTGATCATATTAAAAGGCTTGTTAACCCCTTCCCGACATAGGACGTTGTACAATGTCCTGGCAGATTTGAGCTGCTGCAGCTCCTGTGAGTGGGGTCACTCAAGAGTCACAGATGCTGCTGCTCTGTGACAACCTGTAGATTACCCCACAGGGGTAATGCCCAGGACCCCTCCGATTGGCAGTTTAAAAGTGAAACTGCCGATCGGAGGGAATCACAGGGATTCACCCCTCCAGATCTGATTGGAGCTCTCCAATCAGATCTGGAGGGGCGGATTGGCAAGTGTCCACCCCTCCTCACCCCCTCCCACTCCATGACTCACAGGGGGGGCCCCTCCGTCCCCCCAACCGCCCACCTTCCTCTATTATGTATATGCCGGTGGGCTGCACCCGCGTGTGCCCTCCGGTCACAGTGCCTGGCCCCCCGCTCCAGTGCCCCCCCAGGCTGCCCCCACCTCCGGGCCCTGTGCCTGGCCCCCCCTCACCTCCTGCGGCGGGCTGCACACCTCGGTGCACCCGCCGCGGCAGCTGCCCTGCCTCCGCGTGTGTGTCTCTTGTGCCCGCCGGTCGGTGGCCCCGCCTCCTCTCCCCGCCTCCTCTTCCGGCCTCCTGCTCATCGATGGATCGAGAGGGTAAGTATGTATGTATGTATGTATGTATGAATGAATGAATGAATGAATGAATTGATGGATGGATTGATGGATGGATGGGTGAATGGATAGATGGATGGGGGGTGCATGCGTGGACGTGTGCGTGCGTGGACGTGAGTGTACATGAGTGTGCGTGGACATGAGTGAGCGTAGACGTGTGTGTGAGTGGACGTGTGCGTGCATAGACGTGTGCGTTCATAGACGCATGCGTGGATGTGTGCATAAATGGATGTGTGCGTGGACGTGTGCGTGGAGGTGCGTGCGTGGATGTGTGCATGGATATCAGCGTGCATGCGTGGATGTCAGCGTGCGTGGATGTTAGCGTGCGTGCGTGGATGTCAGCGTGCATGCGTGGATGTTAGCGTGCGTGCGTGGATGTCAGCGTGCGTGGATGTCAGCGTGCGTGGATGTCAGCGTGCGTGGATGTCAGCGTGCGTGGATGTCAGCGTGCGTGCGTGGATGTCAGCATGCGTTCGTGGATGTCAGCATGCGTGCGTGGATGTCAGCGTGCGTGCGTGGATGTCAGCGTGCGTGCGTGGATGTCAGCGTGCGTGAATGTCAGCGTGTGTGCGTGGATGTCAGCATGCGTGGATGTCAGCGTGCGTGCGTGGATGTCAGCGTGCGTGCGTGGATGTCAGCGTGCGTGGATGTGTGCGTGGATGTCAGCGTGCGTGTGGGGATGTCAGCGTGCGTGCGTGGATGTCAGCGTGCGTGAATGTCAACGTGCATGGATGTGTGCGTGCGTGGATGTGCGTGCGTGGATGTGCGTGGATGTGCGTGCGTGGATGTCAGCATGCATGCGTGGATGTGTGTATGCGTGGATGTGCGTGCGTGGATGTGGATGTGCGTGCGTGGTTGTGTGCGTGCGTGGATGATGGGTGAATAGGTGGATGGATGGGTGCAACAAGGGATCAAGTGTCCTCTTGTTGTAGTCTCTGGGATCATAGTCATGGTGCACTGTATGACAGATCATTGCCATACAGTGCACCATAACTCTGACCCCAGAGACTGTAGGAAGAGGACACTTGATCCCTTGCTGCAGTCTCTGGATTGAGCAGAGGTGATCGAGTGTCTTGGGACCTTCGTTGTGGACTACGTCGGATCTTTATAATAAAGATGGAGTCCGAATTTTGTTTGTGTTTTTTTTTCAAATAAAAAGATTTTTCTCTGTGTGTATTTTCTGACTATTTACCAGAGATTCCTAATGGCGGGTCTAACATTGGCCCTATATTATGAATCTCGGGCTTAGTGCCAGCTGCCAATAAAAAGCTGGCATAAACCCCTTTATTACCCAGTTTGCCACCGGCACCAGGGCAACTGGAAGAGTCTGGGTACAGCGCCAGAAAATGGCGCTTCAATGAATGCGCCATTTTCTGGGGCAGCTGCGGGCTGCAATTCGCAGCATGGGGGGCCCAGAATGCTTGGGCCTCTCCATGCTGCGGATTCCAGCCCCCAGCTGCCTAGTTGTACCTGGCTGGACCAAAAATATGGCGGAGCCCACGTCATTTTTTTTCTAGAATTAGTTCTAGAAGAAAAAAAAGGGCTTTGCTGTATTTTTGGTTGCCAGCCAGGTACAACGAGGCAGCTGGGGGTTGGTGGCAATCCGTAGCTGCCAAGTTGTACCTGGCTGGACCAAAAATATGGCGGAGCCACACGCCATATTTTTTCTAGAATTAGTCCTAGAAAAAAAATAAAAATGGGCTTCGCTGTATTTTTGGTTGCCAGCCAGGTACAATGAGGCAGCTGGGGGTTGCTGGCAGTCCGTAGCTGCCAAGTTGTACCTGGCTGGACCAAAAATATGGCGGAGTCCCACGCCATTTTTTTTCTAGAATTAGTCCTAGAAAAAAAAAAAAAGGCTTCGCTGTATTTAGATGCATAGTGAACACTGAATCCCCAAGTGCTTCACAAATGGATCCGTAAAAATGAAAAAAGAAAATTTGTGTGAAAAAAAAGTACTTTTTCCTTATTACGGATCAATTTGTGAAGAACCTGGGGGTTCAAAGTGCTCACTATGCATCTAGATGCATTCCTTGGGGGGTCTAGTTTCCAAAATGGGGTCATTCCAATAGTTAGCGGACACCATGTTGCGTTTGGAGAGCCCCTGTGTGCCTAAACATTGGAGCTCCCCCACAAGTGACGCCATTTTGGAAACTAGAGCCCCCAGGGAACTTATCTAGATGGGTAGTGAGCATTTTGAACCCCCAGGTGCTTCACAAATTCATCCGTAAAAATGAAAAAGTACTCTTTTTGTCCACAAAAATTTTCTTTTAGCCTAAATTTTTTCATTTTCACATGGGGAACAGGATAAAATGAATCCTAAAAATTGTTGGGCAATTTCTCCTGAGTACACACGATACCTCATATATGGTCATAAACCACTGTTTGGGCACACAGCAGGGCTCAGAAGTGAAGGAGCGCCATTTGACTTTTTGAATGGTAAATTAGCTCCAAAAGTCAAATTGCGCTCCTTCCCTTCTGAGCCCTGCCGTGCGCCCAAACAGTGGTTTATGACCACATATGAGATATCGATGTACTCAGGAGAAATTGCCCAATAATTTTTAGGATCCATTTTATCCTGTTGCCCATGTGAAAATGAAAGAATTGAGGCTAAAAGAACATTTTTGTTGGCAATATTAAAATGACCATTTTCTCCTTCCACTTTGCTTTAGTTCCCGTGAAGCACCTGAAGGGTTAATAATCTTCTTGAATGTAGTTTTGAGTAGCTTGAGGGGTGCAGTTTTTGGAATGGTGTCACTTTTGGGTGTTTTCTGTCATGTAAACCCCTCAAAAATACTTCAAATGTGATGTGGTCACTAAAAAAAATGGCTTTGTAAATTTTGCTGGAAAAATGAAAAATTGCTGATGAACTTTGAACCCTTATAACTTCCGAACAAAAAATTTTTTTTTTCCAAAATTGTGCTGATGTAAAGTAGACATGTGGGAAATGTTATTTATTAACTATTTTGTGTCACATACCTCTCTGGTTTAGCAGAATAAAAATTCATAATTTGAAAATTGCAAAATTTTCAAAGTTTTTGCCAAATTTTTGATTTTTTCACAAATAATCGCAAAAATTATCGACCTAAATTTAATACTAACATGAAGCCCAATATGTCACGAAAAAACAATCTCAGAATCGCTCGGATCCAATTAAGCGTTCCAGAGATATTACCTCATAAAAGGACACTGGTCAGAATTGACAAAAATGGCCTGCTCATTAGGGTCAAAATAGGCCCGGGGTGAAGGGGTTAAAGAGTCAATTATGACTTTTAGGAATGCTACCCTTATTGGGTGGCAGAGTTTTTTCACTTCCTCTCTTAAGTGATAATTTGGAAAAAACATATGCTGCACACGGATGGCATACATGTATGCTATCCATGTGCTGTCTGTATTTGACATTACAAAGTATAGGAAAATCTGAACATTGCACGGTGCACACGCTATGTGGATTAACAAATCTGCAGTCACAGGCTATTAAATATATGCTGATCAGCTACATACAACCAGTAGGCAACAATTGTTAACAATTAGATCATGGTACCTTATTGGGTGACATCTTTTCTGATATGAAAATAAAGGCCACATCACACGCTTCAATCTTGTGAACGATATCACCTGAAAAGTCACGTGATCGAGATCGCTAGAACAATTTATTGATATCGTTTGTGCGGTGTCACAAGCATAGATCTCATTAACGATGTTAAATTTGGCAACGCGCCAGCGATCATGCGCACTACTCAGCAATCGACACGATCTAACGTTAAGAATAGGCGAAATCGAGAATGGGATCGTTTGAGAGGTGTCACACAGCACGATGCAGCAGGTTGAACGCAGGTTAATTGAACCATTAATTGAACGACGGATTTGAGGTCCTGGTCACAAATCTTCCACCAAACAATCAAGCTATTTTTCACTGAAAGATCGCTCGGTTACACGCACAAACACAAATGATATCGCTCAAGCGATCAAAATTCCAGATTGCTTAAGCGATATCGTTCAGAAGATTGAAGCGTGTGATGTGGCCTCAAAGATGATTCCTCTCTCTCATGGCCAGACAGCATGAGGACACGATTCCCTTAAAAATAACACTGTCATTACTATTGTACTTAAATAAAAAATATGATCACATGCTGTGCATCTGAATAAACACTAGCCCTGCTGTTCTTCCTCCCCAAAAAGTGACCTCCACACTGAACCTTCCTATAAAATATTGCTTTCATACTAACCCCCTTAAATACTTTAACATCATCTTTTCCTCTTAAAGTATGGCCGCCACGCTGTGTTTCTTTAGGAACAATATTTGGCAAATAATTCCCCCCTATGAACCATGGCCTATACACTATCCAAACTACACAATGTACCTGTGATGGGAACTATGGCCTCAACGCTGTCCACATCCTCCGTGCCCCTCTCCATCCTTCACGCTGTCACTCGTATGCCGCTTTCCCCATACTGTGTGCTCACACTGTTTGCTTTTGTATATTGCCTCCCAAACTGTGACCTCACTTTTTATACTGAGTGAATACCCTTATTCCCCTCCACACTCTAGAGGTAAAAGTTACTAGCATCTTCAGCTCCACTATGGAGCACTAAATTTCTCCCATGTCTTGACCTACTTTATGGTGCTGTCTCTCAAACACCCTGCACCCTCCATCTCCTCCTGTCTTTGTACCCCTCTTCTCACAGCCTGCACCCTCCATCCCCCTGCACAGCCTGCAACCTCCATTCCCCTGCACAGCCTGCAACCTCCATGCCCCCCTACACAGCCTGCAACCTCCGTGCCCCCCTGCACAGCCTGCAACCTCCGTGCCCCCCTGCACAGCCTGCAACCTCCGTGCCCCCCTGCACAGCTTGCAACCTCCGTGCCCCCCTGCACAGCCTGCAACCTCCGTGCCCCCCTGCACAGCCTGCAACCTCCGTGCCCCCCTGCACAGCCTGCAACCTCCATGCCCCCCGGCACAGTCTGCAACCTCCATGCCCCCCGGCACAGCCTGCAACCTCCATGCCCCCCGGCACAGCCTGCAACCTCTATGCTTCCCTGCACTGCCTGCAACCTCCATGCTCCCCTGCACAGCCTGCAACCTCCATGCCCCCCTGCACAGCCTGCAATCTCCATGCCCCCCTGCACAGCCCGCAACCTCCATGAACTCTGCACAGAATGCATCCCCTATGCCCCTCTCCACCCTCCATGCACCCCTGCACAGCCTGCATCCTCCAACCCTCTACACAGCCTGCACCCCCGTATGCCACCTGCACAGCCTGCACCCCCAATCTCTTTGCACAGCCTGCATCCCCCTATGCCAGATGCACAGCCTGCATCCTCCATCCTTCTGCGCAGCCTGCATGCTCCATCCCTCTGTACAGCCTGCACCCCCCCCTCCATGCCCCCTGCACAGCCAGCACAACCCCCATGCCTTCTGCACATCCCCGTGATGAACTTCAGGAGACTTGCCACCAACACTTAGTACAGGATAATTTTTGAGCAATAACCACCACATATAGGTCAACGAGACCCTCTCCCCACATTGTCTCTAACATAGTATAGACAAGCCAGAGCCAAAATGAGTCAATCATGTTGGGGGGAGATACCAATGTCAATTAATTTTCTTTAAATTCTCCAAGTTATGAATACATCTGGTCACCCTCTGCACCTCAATTAAGCTCGCCCACCAGTCCTCCGGGAAGACCGAGAAACCCAAATCCTTCTCCCACCTTGTCATGTAATTAAGTTTAGAGTTCACAAAGTCAGGAGAGCTTTATAAATTCCTGATAGACCTTCGGTGTGATGGGGGTCCGACAATAGAATTTTCTGTAGGACCGAAGTTTTTACAGAAGTCATTAGGATTTTCAGGTAGGGGACCAGTCTTATAAAGTCTCTCAGCTGAGAGTACTGGTAAAACAAAGTGATTAAATTTAGGAAATTTTTGAGTGAGACACTCAAAAAGGAGGATGCCCCCCTCCTTGTTCGGAATGAAGCATCCAAGGCTTGTAGCCCCCTTGAATATAATCTCTTTTCCATAGTAACAAGCGCTGCCTGATAGTCCACAACCCTGGAACAATTTCTTTTAGCTCTTATAAACTACCCTACTGGTAGGTTTTTTATTACATGTCTAGGGTGGCAGCTATCAGCCCTGACTAGAGTTACCGCTAATGGGTCTCCTGTATAACTTGCAATCTACCTGCCCTGTCGTTTTGTTTCCCATTAGCGTTAAATTCAAAAATGGCGCCTCAGCACCATATATCTCCAAAGTAAAGGAGAGATTATAATGGTTTTGATGAAAAATCTCCAACAGGGAGTAAGGAGTAGGTACAGGAGATTATCAGGCGGTACGTTTCAAATACATCGACGATATGGTCCTTATCTCCTGTACCATCAAATGTATTCCACAAATGGAACTTCAGGATTAAAAATAAACTCCTCCCCCCATTGATGCATATAAAGATTAGCCAATGACGGTGAAAGTTTGGCTCTCATAGAACAGCCATATTTGTGAATGAAATAATCACCGTCAATCTTAAAGTTTCTTTTTAAAAGATGTTCCAAACTTGCTATAGGAATCTCTCTTTCCGCATCTTCAAAAATCTCAGTTTTTAGAAGAATATTAGAAACAGCTGCAATAGCTTTATCATGGAGTGTAGAGGAATATAATTACTCCACATCACATGTCAGCCACAGAGTGTTCATCCCATTTGATAAATTGCAAACTTTTGACTAAGTGCTTCATATCTCACGGTGGCTCAAGTGGTTAGCACTGCAGCCTTTGCAGCGCTGGGGTCCTGAGGTCCTGGGTTCAATTCCCACAAAGGACAACATCTGTTTCCTGGTTCCAGGTCATGGGGTCTGGTCACGTGATAGGCGATGGGCGTGGAGTTGATCGCGTCACCGCAGTCCTTCAGCCTGGTGCGGTGATGTAAGGCCCTGAGCTGCTCCTACCGCTCTCCCAGATTGAGGTGTGTACACAGGGGAAAAGGGTTATTGGTGGTCTCCATAGTGCTAGGAAAAACAGGTGACAAGATATTAAAGTATGTTTGCAGGCACAAACCTTTATTAAAGATCTGAGTGCCACAATGCGTTTTGATAGCCAAGTACTATCTTTCTCAGGTGGTACAGAAACCCAAAGACTTAACATATTTAAAGGGCAATGTAACAATAGAAAAAGAGTAACAATTCGTGAATTGATTCAGGCACCCTTTAAGTGTCAGTGCTAAAGCTACTAATATATGGTTGTGGCATAAAACATATACAGTACAATATGCATACAATACCAGAAGTTTAAAAATTACAATAAATCTACAATAACTAACATATAGAATAGATGATACTAAAAATAAACATAGATCAAAACCAAAAATTATGGTAAAAAATCTATGTATGTAAAAGTAATAAAAAAAAAAGTACTAAAACTGGATCCTATATACACTTATTAATGCAACAAAGCTGAAGCTGCTAAGAAGGGTGAATAGGGGAGAAAGAAGGAGCATAAGGGTTTTATCTATGCCCTGCAATGTTCTCAAACATTAAAGAAGACGTCACTTCCCCTGGTGCATGGCAATCTAAATGCACCACTGAATGCAGCATGGCTGCTGCCTTCAGAGAAGGGGTCCCCATGTCTATAGCTCCCCTGGGCACTGAGATGTACACTTTATAAATCTTACATTTTCTGAGTCAGGAGGGCATTCCTTCTTCTGGAGTCAGCGCCGGCAAAGAGGTTTTTCCCTGCCTCCGGCCGTTCTGCGCCGGCTCCTACTGCTCTGTTCCTCCTCTTTATTGTGTCTGCCCCCCTCCTCGCCTGCGCCGACGTCTAAGCTTTTGTTCTCACGCAGGCGCACAGCGAGGCTATGACGTCAGCAGCAAGCTCCTGTCCTTGTGGTGCGCCTGCATGAGAACAGAAGCTTAGACGTAGGCAAGGAGGGGGCGGACACAATAAAGGGGAGAAACAGAGCAGCAGGAAGTGGTGCAGAGTGGTCGGAGGCAGGGAAAAACCTCCGTGCCAGCGCTGACTCCAGAAGTAGGAATGCCCTCCTAACTCAGTAAATGTAATGGTACCGTCACATGCCGCAATCTCGCCTGACGATATGTGGCGCTCTAACGTGCGCATGCACGTTTTTCCATGGTCGACTCGGATCGCCGATGGCGGCATCACACACCGCAATATTGCCCTGAAGGTAAGGAGATGTGTCGCTCCGGAAATCGCCTCACCTACAGCGGAACCAATCTTGCCTCATTCCATCGCTGCTTCACACGCCGCAATCCTAAAGGCAATGTGGGCATACATGTTCAACGCGGCGAGGAGATAGGCGTGCCACAGTGGTTTACACCGTACATGCTCATCGGACAACGCAACAGCGTTACAATTGGTCAGACTGGTCTGGAGGGCTGTCTAATACATTACGCCATTGTCTATCGGAATTTGTCACAAATACATGCTTGTGTCATCAATTGTGGCTCCAGCAACATACTTTGGAGGCGCAAAAGTGACCGCTCTCGTGCAGTGCACAGGAGCGGTCTTGTGCAGTACAGTGGATTACACTAACAATGGCTAGGTGTGCGTCTGTAGGTTATTGCGGTAAGCTACCAACAACACTATGGACATATGTGCCTGCATTGGTCCACGCCATGCCCTAGCTGCCATGGCTGAACTGAACATCTTTGCATGTGTGTACTGAAGTGTACCAACATCCCCCACAAACACTATTGCATTCTCCATGTGTGTGGACACGGTCCCATGTGGTCAAACACATCATAATGTACATGTACAATGTACACACAGTCACGGCATACAGTGTGGCCCAAAGGGCTGGACCTGTGTACTGGACATTAGCATACAATGCTGCATGGACCCATCTATACAATTTAACTTATCACATACCTCTGTGCACAGCATAAAGCTATGTGCAACTGCAATGTATAGAAAAGTAACAACACACACAGGTATTTTTTGGTTTGTTTGTTTGTTTGTAATTCAAGTTTTTGTGCACACAAATTATAACAAAAAACACACACAAAACATTTAGAACACATTGTGTCAACATGACACAAATAAATACAAAAACCAGAAACGGAATGCTCATAACCAAACAGAGTAGTGAACCCAAAAAAGCAAAACTAACTAATGTTTAAACACCCCCCAAAACATTTGTCACGGTGCAACCACCCTGGTGACTCCACCCTCCTCCTCATGTTGCTGCCTCACAACACCAGCCACCGTGCACCTGCTGGTGCTACCAGGCCACTGCCCCAGGGCCATTAAAGTAGGAGCAGTATGCGTCTCTGTTGTTCCTGGCATCCTGTGGAGTCCGACCCTAGCTCAGCAGCTGGAGTGGCGCCACACCATGGTCGGCAGCACGCCAATCCCCGTGACGGACCTCCCCTGTTGTGGGGTCCACAGAATCCACATAACTTGCTGGCGTGTATGATGACCGATCCCTACGATGCAGGAAGTTATGCAGCACATAGCAGGCTAGCACTACAACATCGATAGATTCCAGTTTCATATGCAAAGGCGTATGAAACACACGTAATCTATTGGCCATGATCTCAAACGCATTTTCAACCACACCCGGGATAGCCGGTAATTGAAAATGCGCTGCTCAAAAGTAACCATCCTCTGGGGATATGGCCATAGTATGTGAGCCTGAAGTGGGAAGTCTTCATCCCCCACAAACACAAAGTTAATATGACTGGTTGTCTCATCATTTGAGGGCAAGTTCAGAGCACCTCTCCTTAGGTCTTGGACCAAGGAGGTGAGTGCAAACACACCCCCATCTGAGACACGCCCGTTCATGCCAACGTCCACGTAGAGGAACTCATAGTGAACATCCACCAGGGCCATGAGGACCACGATAAAATATCTTTGTAATTATAATACAAGGACCCCGTGTTGGGGGGTTTCGTGATCCTCACGTGCTTACCGTCCAATGCCCCGCCACAGTTTGGAAATTGACATTGTTCCTCAAAACCTCTGGCAACATCTATCCATCCTGCGGGGGTTGTTGGAAACTGCATGTAGGATGGCAGCAGACAACTCCAGATGGCCTCACACGTCTCGGGGATCAGGCGGCTCAGCAGTGGCCGTGAGACTGCTGCAGAGTATTGCAGGTCTATCCTCGAATGACCTGTTGCCAGGAACCTCAAAGTTACAGCCAAACGCTCCTCAGGTAGCACAGCTCGACGCATCAAAGTGTCCTGTCAGGCTATCAATGGCTTAATGCGTTCCAGGAATGTGAAAGTCCTCGGACATACGGAGATAGTACTTGAAATCATGCTGACTCCTATCCTCCAGCTGATGCAGCAGGCGAATGTGACTCTGGTCGTCCCATTGCCGAAGCCAACCCCGAGCCCACACATGCCGTGGTCTGCGAGCCCCCAACCTCTCAGCTCTCTCCTCCAGCCACAAGTCCTCTTCCACCAAGGCAAGAGCCACGATAACATCTCCATCAGGGTCCATGATCATCTCACCTACCAACCCCTGCAAAAGGAACAAAAAAACACTTTCATCAAAAGAACACATTATCAGGCATCCAAAATAACCACTACCTCCTTCCCTACACATCTCCTAGCCAGTTACCCACATCCTGACAGACTCTGCTCACATGGCCACCCACATAGATATATTGCACCATTGAATGGTCACAAACAACATTACACTGCTTCACCACAACACCTGTTATCACTACACCCATGGGCCTCCTCCCCAACTATATCTCCATCATCCAAATTGTGACATCATTACCATACTCCCATATAGCTGCTCATAATGTATCTGTACGACCACAAGGGCTAGGAAAATACAAAGCTCCAACACACAGACAGATGCTTAGTGACAAATAAATAAAAGAACATGCTAAATGTACCAGAGCCATGTGCTACTGACAATTCATCATCCCACGCAGCTGACAATCGCATAGTCATCATTTCCAACACACATCCCTGTGGTGGTGATAAGGCCAGATCTTCACAGGCAGACATTCCCAAGCCACATGGGCCACTCCACATCTCAGTATGGGCAGATTAATTCCATTCAGTGTGGTAAAGGGCAGTACTATGTGGACACATTTGACATGTGAGACTAAACTAACCACAGAGCCCTCCTTGGAACATGATCCTGTATGGTGAAGGCAAATTGGATTGTCAATGAGGATGGTGTTTTGTGGCAACGAAAGCCATCCATCCATTTGGCGGCACAGAATAGTCCATCAAACACATCATTCCAACCAACATACACCAGGACTTGCGCGTCTGCTACAGTACACAACGATTTGTGCGTGACCTCCTAGCCATGTACCAGGACCATGAATGCCGGTGGCGGGTGTTGTTGCCAGACTACAAGAACCAGGAGGCAAGGGGTGTGGCCTACCGGCACCTTGTCGAGCTGGCAAACCGGCTCGACCAAAGTAAGACCTGGATAGTGCCTATGGTTGTGGAGAAAATCAAGCACCTGCGCACCGTGTTCACCAAGGCCCATAATAAATGGATGGACGCTCGGTCCGGGGCTGGAGCTGAGGAGGTCCTTAAGCCACGTCTGTGGTATTATGACCTCCTCACCTTCACCCTGGGCCAGGAGGCTCCTCGGCCAACACGGTGCAGCAGGCGCCTTGCCCAACCATCCTCGGCCATATCCGGAGAGTCTGCCCAGTCAAAGGAGGTGCGTAATTGTGGTTTTGAGACCTATGTACACACCTTGTTGGTTGCACTGAAGTGTGGGTTCCTGCACATGTAGAAGGCACAATCGTGTTGTTCTTTCACCATTCTTCTTCTGTGTGTTCTGCTGTGTGTTGCCTTGTGGCTGTCAGCACAGATTGTGCTGTCTTATGTTGGGTCACTTACCTGAGGTTCCAAATTGATATGGCGAGTACAGAGCACGGGTCTACTTCTTTCTTCATCTCTGTTTCCAACCCTGCTACTGTTCATTCTGGTGTTTGGCATGCTCAGATATGCGCAATGTTGTGCTGGGTGGTTGGTTGTGGTAATTGATGTCAGTACATTGCTACTCTTGTTAATTATTGTTTATTCTCTGTTTGAGAAGTCTGGCTCCATTGCCGAGGACCCACCCGTTGGCCAGGCTCAACCATCAACATCTTCTAGGGAGCTGATGCCTGAGCGCAGTGGTGCGGGGCTGTGGCCAGGGCCCAGCTCAGGAATCCAACGGCGCCGTATGCCTACCCCACCCAGCACTGAGCTGGGTACCTGGCAAAATGTCTTCTCTTGGACCGACAGAGGACCCCAGTCACTTCGATCGGGCACATGGCCAGTGAGTGGTTGTGTAGAATGGAGCCAGAACAACGTGCCATCGCCGAGAGGGACATGGGTGGCTACATTGCCATTCCCAAAAAAACACCCCCAGTGCCCCATGCACCTCAACAACCCATGGCTAGAGGTCGCCCAGATCAGGATCACCCCACCCCCCATGAAGACAACAACCCAGAAGGTCCCCCAATGAGTGGGAGTACGGGGATGAGGGGGAGGAGCCATTGTCTGAATCAGCAGAGGACGAAGACGCAAGACGCTACTAGACAATGCACTACATTGCATCAATGACTGTTTATGTTTTTTCCCCACAAAACCAAGTGTATTATTTTTGCTTTTTTTTGGTAACCACCCTTTGATTTGCCATACCTACGTCCACATATGTGTCTAGTTATGCAGTATGGTTGTGTGTGTAGTGTGTTCTGGGTGTAATGGTGATGTTTATGTGGGAAATGGAGAGCCCTCATGTCCACAATAACATATTTGGGTCATTGTAGCAGACACGAGCCTATCCCTAGGTGACAAGTGTGAGTATGGGGAGATTAGGAGTCTTCTGTGGCCGACATAGGCAAGTCTGTGTGTGTGTTTGTTAATCTGGGTGTGATATTGGAGAGAGGGATGTAAAATACGGCTTCATCCGTGGTCCAATGGTACAGTATGGTCAGGTCTTTATCATATCACACTGCACACGTACGGCAACTCATTAGCCATGCGTTGTGTTTCACAATTTATCCGGGACAAGGTGTCTCTGTGTGTGCACAGACAAGGGATCACACAGTATAATTTTGGTCAAGAACATTTATTTTGTGTTTTTAATTTTTTAAAATATGTTTTTTCAGATTAGTAGTAGGCAAACCATACTACCCACTTTCCCAATGTGGTATATTATAAGAAAAGAGGCCAATGGGGCCGGACAATCAAGGGTGCCAACATGGCAAAAGTCACACAACAAAGGTCCAACATGGACAACCAAATATAAGGGCTATTGCCAACATTATTGGGGGGATATGGTGAACTAGGGGCAATAGTGGACTGGGCTGCCTGGAGAGCCTTGATCATTGCCCGGAACTGGTCCAGGTGCTCCTGGGCCTCGGTGTGTGCTGCAGCATTTTGTCTACAGTTGGTACATCTGTATAGGAAAAAACAGCCATTAGTCAGTGACATATGTAGGTGTGGGTGGGTGGGTGACGTCATTGGTCTGGTGTTCACTTACAGTCATGGCCAAAAGTATTGACACCCCTGCAATTCTGTCAGATAATCCTCAGTTTCTTCCTGAAAATGCTTGCAATCACAAATTCTTTGGTAGTATCTTCATTTAATTTGTCTTCAATGAAAAAACACAAAAGAGAATGAAGCAAAAAGCAAAAATTGATCATTCATACAAAACTCAAAAAATGTGTCGGACAAAAGTATTGGCACCCTCAGCCTAATACTTGGTTGCACAACCTTTAGCTAAAATAACCGATCAACCGCTTCCGGTAACCATCAATGAGTTTCTTACAATGGTCGGCTGGAATTTTAGACCATTCTTCTTTGGCAAACTGCTCAGGTCCCTGATATTTGAAGGGTGCCTTCTCCAAACGGCCATTTTTAGATCTCTCCACAGGTATTCTATGGGATTCAGGTCTGGACTCATTGCTGGACACCTTAGAAGTCTCCAATGCTTTCTCTAACCATTTTCTAGTGCTTTTTGAAGTGTGTTTTGGGTCATTGTCCTGCTGGAAGACCCATGACCTCTGAGGGAGACCCAGCTTTCTCACACTGGGCCCTACATTATGCTGCAAAATTTGTTGGTAGTCTTCAGACTTCATAATGCCATGCACACGGTCAAGCATTTCAGTGCCAGAGGCAGCAAAGCAACCCCAAAACATCAGGGAACCTCCGCCATGTTTGACTGTAGGGACCGTGTTCTTTTCTTTGAATGCCTCTTTTTTTCCTCCTGTAAACTCTATGTTGATGCCTTTGCCCAAAAAGCTCTACTTTTGTCTCATCTGACCAGAGAACATTCTTCCAAAATGTTTTAGGCTTTCTCAGGTAAGTTTTGGCAAACTCCAGCCTGGCTTTTTTATGTCTCGGTGTAAGAAGTGGGGTCTTCCTGGGTCTCCTACCATACAGTCCCTTTTCATTCAGACGCCGACAGATAGTATGGGTTTACACTGTTGTACCCTCGACTGCAGGGCAGCTTGAACTTGTTTGGATGTTAGTCGAGGTTCTTTATCCACCATCCGCACAATCTTGTGTTGAAATCTCTTGTCAATTTTTCTTTTCCGTCCACATCTATGGAGGTTAGCCACAGTGCCATGGGCTTTAAACTTCTTGAAGACACTGCGCACGGTAGACACGGGAACATTCAGGTCTTTGGAGATGGACTTGTAGCCTTGAGATTGCTCATGCTTCCTCACAATTTGGTTTCTCAAGTCCTCAGACAGCTCTTTGGTCTTCTTTCTTTTCTCCATGCTCAATGTGGTACACACAAGGACACAGGACAGGTTGAGTCAACTTTAATCCATGTTGACTAGCTGCAAGTGTGATGAAATTATTGCCAACACCTGTTAGGTGCCATAGGTAAGTTACAGGTAATGTTAATTACACAAATTAGAGAAGCATCACATTTTTCTAAGGGTGCCAATACTTTTGTCCACCCCCTTTTTTATGTTTGGTGTGGAATTATATCCAATTTGGCTTTAGGACAATTCTTTTTGTGTTTTTTCATTGAAGACAAATTAAATGAAGATAATAACACCAAAGAATTTGTGATTGCAATCAGGAAGAAACTGAGAATTATCTGACAGAATTGCAGGGGTGTCAACACTTTTGGCCATGACTGTACGTTGCAGAGCCCCATCCCTGGTTCCATCTTCCGGCGATGGGGATGCGCCGACATCCCATCCAGCAGCGTGAGCACTTGCACCTTGATAAGGAGAGGAACAAAAAAAAACATCATCACTCACGTACTGATGTCAGGGACACACACCAACACGTATATTAGAAAGCTTGGAGGCCATTGATAACACTTACCAACAATACCAACCACAGCAGGCTCAAGGTGACGGTGTGGCCCACGGGAGCTGGAGATGCTGGGGGAGGTGGAGCCGGGGGTTGGGTTTGGGACCCACACGACCGCGCTTCCTGGTCCGTCCCCATACGGTGATGCTATGGTCCCGGGGGGGGGGGGGGGCCCCTGGAAAGGGGATGCTGGTGTCCCGGGGGTAGCTGGAGTTGCTGGGCCCTCCATGGTAGGTGATGGTGGAGTCCCGGGGGAGGGGGGGCCGAAGTAGCTGGGCCCTCCATGGCAGGTGATGGTGGGGTCCCGGGAGGGGCTGGACTTGGTTCTCCCTCCATGGCAGGTGATGGGGTGGTCCCGGGTGGTATAGGGGACTGTTGCGCCTCCTCTGACTGGCAGTCATCCTCATCTGTCATTAATAAATTGACAAGACAAGGATTTGAGAAAAATAATACACCATAGGGCTAACACGTACTGTGTGTGTATCAATGTCATTAGGGCGTGCAGGGTCAGCTGAAATTGTTTGGTCTGCATCGACACTATGGTTAGGGGACAGTTTTTTTTGGAACCAGACCATAACACCAGTGAGCACATATTTAGGATGTGAAACACCCTTGGATTAGCAGATGATGGATGTTTAAACAAAACCCAAGAGCAGACAATAAGCATCTGGTGGTGCCACCATGGGGGCAAATACATGGTAGTCAGCTTGCAGTCACTTGTCCAGATTGTGATCAATGTGTTGTGAAATGCTATGTGTCAAAGTGCGCACATATGTACTGCCAGGTGTGATGTGGCCCTTCTAATTAGAATTAATATGTTGATGACGACCTGTGTGTGGCCAAACATAGGTGTATAATGACACCAAAGTTAAGGACCACTATAGCCGTCAGCATTAGCAAAACATATGAGTGTATTCTGCACCTTTATGTTGCAGTGTGACCAAATGCAAAAGAACATTGATGACAGATCCACATGGTGGTTTATGTCAGACTATGTGCCATGGCACAATACCACATGACGGTTGTGTAGTATTTGGAGTAGGATGATAGGCATGTGTGTGTTCAGCATTGCCACATACTCACCACGCAGCCTGGCAATCTGGGCACGAATCTCCACAATCCGCCCTGGGGACTTGTACTTAAGGTCCGCCACCTTCTTCTGTATTTGCTTGTGGGTCTTCTCAACACCCACTTTCTGGAGCAGGGCCCGCTAGATCCTACTCAGAATGCTCTGCTTACGCAGGCGTGGGTGCTGGTTATGCTCGTGGCACCAGTAGTCATGCGGGTCACAAAGGTCTATGAGGATCATAAGTTCTGCTAGACCCATGTGGCAGTGCACTGTGCGGCCGCCATGACTCTTCTCCTATGTGCAGGGGAGGGGCAGGCACCTGGCAGGCAGGGAGGAAGGAACAGAAACGTGATGACGTCACCACGCACACTGGCGCCGCCAAACAAATTTGAGGGCGCTAACAAGGTCCACGTCCGCGGAGTGGGAGCAGCATAATGTACCCAGCGGCGTCACCAAATTCACACATATACAGCCATTGCAGTGCGGTGCCTATGGCACACTTCTACGATGTGTAGGCCAACATCTGAGCTGTCATGTGTGGCACTATACTCGACACAGCACAACTTAATACACGCGGACAACCTAGCTTGCGCTATTCAATGGCACGCATAATTGCACTTGCACTGATTTTGCGGACGGTTGTGTAGCTGAAGATGTGTGTGGTGCTGTACGGACAGCTCTTCAAATATGGCGCCCTGTCAACTGACAGCCAATGGGAACACATTAGCCAACACCAATAATCGCAGACAGGGCGCGGACTACAGAACGCTTGAG
The DNA here is from genome assembly GCA_033576535.1 of Allobates femoralis. Taxonomy (NCBI): domain Eukaryota; kingdom Metazoa; phylum Chordata; class Amphibia; order Anura; family Aromobatidae; genus Allobates; species Allobates femoralis. Next base: position 416,429,935 of record JARQOC010000001.1, read on the forward strand.
GCACGCCTACAGGAAATCATAGGTAATGCTCATTCCATCATTATCGCCCTGTCACATGCAACAACATGGAAATCTCGCCTTAAGGATTGCGGCTGATTACTGAGCACTGTTCAGGAATCAGGTGACGGCCGAGGGGCGATTTATCGCCGTGGAAGTCCCAAATCACACGCCGCAATCGTGAGGCAATTTCACGGCGATTGCTCCGGGGCGACATATAGCCTTTATGATTCCCAGCCGAAATTGCGGCTTTTAACAGTACCCTAAGATTTATAAAGTGTAAAAGTGTATATCTCAGTGCACAGGGGGGCTAGAGACATGGGGGACCCCTTCCCTGAGTGCAGCACGCATGCTGCATTCAATAGTGCATTTAGATTGCATTGCAGTGGGGTCTGTGCTTGTTGAGACAAGAATGCATGCATTGAATCGTGCGGGCCACGTATGGTAAGTCACATGTGCATTCAAGTAAGGCTGGTTTAACACTGCCTGACCAGGTACCATACGGTTTGTGTGTGTGAAACCAGCCTAAATAGACCATGTAACTGAACTGGCAGTTAACCCCATGGTTGATTGTGAATTACTTCCCCGTGTTATTGGATGTAAATGTTTTCACACCATCAGTGATTGTATGACAGCACATACATTTTGGAGCTTTGCATGCAAAGCACCCCGCATCATTGATCTTAGTTTTGTTCAAAAGTGAGGGTTTTTGTGATCTATTACTTGGGGCAACTAAATTCCCCAAGTTACCATTCCATCTGAACACTAGTTTTGGTTTGTTAGGAATGTGTCCAGACAGGATCGGATCTCCCTTTAGAATGAACCAGTATTAAGTGATTTGCGAATAGAGGAATAGGATTGGTTATATGTAGTAGCCAAACTCCATTTGGCTAAATTATCAGTTTTCATGGGGGAACTCTCATTAGTCATATCAGAATCAGAAGGGATATCAGATATATATAGATATGCAAACATACTTTTATATCTTGTCCCCTGTTTGTCCTAGCGATCCGGAGACTGCCAATAACCCTTTTCCCCTATAAATATTTTATAGGATGCACAACCAATACTTTATAAAAGAGAATGACTAAACATATTTCTGCAGCCAATCCGAACTCTAATACGCCAAGCACTAGTATGTGAGGTCTTTCTAGACATTTTTAAGATGTGCATGGAGGAAACCTTTCAACATTGAGAGTGAAAGGTTTAGAGAAAGTGTTAGGCTACGTTCACACATTTCGCATTTTTGAGCGCTTTTTTGCACCCGCTTTTCAAAAATGCACAATGTGGCCAGAGTCACATCTCCGTTTTTTTAATAGAATCCTGATCCGGTTTTGAGCTTTCAAAAAGCTCAAAACCGGACCAGGAAACGCTCCTCATAGGAGCCAATGCAAAACACCGGATGGCTTCACAAGCCATCCGGTGGCCGTCTCCGACACTGCTGCCTGTGTTAATAATCATGCAGGCAGCAGTTTTCACAGCGGTTCCCTGTACCGCACAGCAGTAACCAGATGGCTCAGGATGTGTAATCCTGAGCCATCCGGCAACTGCATAGTTTGCTGATCCCGGCTATTGCCGGGATGAGCAAACTGTCCTATGCCTATTAAACAGTTAAATTTACTACCTAAAGTAATGTTTGAGGTCTCTAGGGGGGGCTTAGACCCCCCTAGAGACCGTCCGCCCACTCCGGTGGGCTTCTTCTACAATATCCCCAATGGCACGGGCTCCTCCGAGCTCCGTGAAAGTCCCCAAAACTCCCGCCCCCCGTATCACTATACAGGGGTGCCTGCACCCCTCTTGTATAGTGATTCCTGTATGTGGGCACAATGATTTATTAAAGTATAGATGTTAGGTCATATTTACTTGTTCTCATCGGCACTCGGCAGTGGTGTTGGAAATCCATGGGCGGGGCTGTTTGCTGCAGCCTCCGCCCCCTCATTCATTATGTCCGCCCCCTCTGTGCTTCATCCAGTGTTGTGAGGGCGGCCGCGTCATGAAAGGGGCGGGGCGAACTGCGTCACACCGTTCGCCCCGCCCCTTTCATGACGCGGCCGCCCTAACAACACTGGATGAAGCACAGAGGGGGCGGACATAATGAATGAGGGGGCGGAGGCTACAGCAAACAGCCCCGCCCATGGATTTCCAACACCACTGCCGAGTGCCGACGAGAACAAGTAAATATGACCTAACATCTATACTTTAATAAATCATTGTGCCCACATACAGGAATCACTATACAAGAGGGGTGCAGGCACCCCTGTATAGTGATACGGGGGGCGGGAGTTTAGGGACTTGCACGGAGCTCGGAGGAGCCCGTGCCATTGGGGATATTGTAGAAGAAGCCCACCGGAGTGGGCGGACGGTCTCTAGGGGGGCCTAAGCCCCCCCTAGAGACCTCAAACATTACTTTAGGTAGTAAATTTAACTCTTTAATAGGCATAGGACAGTTTGCTCATCCCGGCAATAGCCGGGATCAGCAAACTATGCAGTTGCCGGATGGCTCAGGATTACACATCCTGAGCCATCCTGTTACTGCTGTGCGGTATTCAGCACACATTTTTGGAGAAAAATTTGTGTGACCGGCATTGCGTTCACCGCATCCGGATACGGATGCGATGAATGCAATTCATGTTTTAAATGTGACCCTAGCCTGTGTCTCTGTGTCTGCCAGCAAAGAGAATGTGAAATTCACTTTGCCGTACAGACACAGCGTAAAAATACGCAGTGCTTTTATGGGAGAAAGCGCAGGCGTAAAAAGAATTGACATGTCAATTCTTTGCGCACCTGCGTCCATGCTTTCTCCCATATTGTGCCCATAATTCCCGCTGGAATTACACATCACTGTTCAGATGATGCGTAATTCCAGTGGGAATACGCCGGCGCTGATGTCACAGAGGGGAGGAACAATCCTGTTCCTATTCCCCTCTGTGACATCTGTCACAGCCCCATTTGATTTCACAGTGCATTATACACTGCAAAATCAAATGTAAAAGAATGTAAATGTATTAAATATAATAAAGAATTTTATACTTACTCATCCGCCGGGTGTTTGGGAGTCGGGAGATCTTCAGCAGATATCGACCTGCTGTGACGTCCTATGACGTACATATCACATGACTGCGAGAGGCCAATCACAGCGCCCGATGACATCACACAAGGCCCTTGCAGGTTGATGCCTGCTGCTGCTCCTGGCTCCAGAACACCCGGCAGAGGGAAAATCTTTATTATTTTTAATACATTTGACATTCTTTAACATTTGATTTCGCAGTGTATAATGCACTGCGAAATCAAATGGGGCAGTGACAGATGTCACAGAGGCGAAGAGGAACAGGATTCTTCCTACCTCTGTGACATCATTGAAGAAGTTGCCCCATAAAAACGGTGTGTGAATGCACCACATTTTTTTACGGGGCTTTTTTTGCGCAAGTGCAAAATGCTGAAAATAATCGCCTGCGCAAAAAAGTGCAAGAAAGGGCTGTGTGTGAACAAAGCCTTATGCCCATATAGGAGCAGGGACCGGGAGAAGGTATTATACAATCGACAAATATACCGGATTGAATTTTAGAACAGACATGCCAAATTTTTATTGATATGAATATGCGAAGAAATATATAAATATATGCACAGTAATGTTGGATAAATATATGGTTTTAATATGACCAATCATATACATTGGTGTTTTTCTGTAACATCGTCATGTATACAAATAATGCTGTTAAATTATCTTTATGGTACGTATTATTAAATACAATGGAATGTAGCTGTGGGCTTCAGGCGGGTTAGGGGTTAAAAGCCTAATTACAAATCAATTACAGGTGTTTGGTTTTAGATTGTATATGAAGTGTGTTTTTGTATTTTATGCTCACCAACAATTAAGGGGGCATCCCCGAAATGCGTCTGATATGTTCTGACCCCCTGCAAGGGATGAATTGATGTTTTTATTCCATTTCCACCAGTAAAGAAGGACTAAAACTCGAATCTAAGGAGATGATGGGAGTACAGGTGTGACACGGTCCGCGCTGCTCCAATGTAAGAACTCACCAAAAGAGTCACAAAGTCATCAGTAGGTTTTATCTTTTTAATCCTCCTTCCTCCTACGCGTTTCAGCGCCCCACCTGGCACCTTCCTCAAGGATATTACAATAGACAGTACATTGGGGGTTTTTATAGCCCCAGAGCTTTACAAAAAAGGGTGTTGTCTGTTTGCTAATGATGTCACAAATGGGAGTGTCACAGCCTTTTGCCGCTCTTTTCTCAAAAAACAAGAAATAGAACTCAAATATATCATAAACAACACTCAATGCCATCATAAAATTATAACCAAAGCCCACAGGATCTGATTTGCAAAAAATGGCTAAGGGTTCTGCAACCAAGTATTATGCTGAGGGTGCCAATACTTTTGTCTGGTCCATTTTTGGAGTTTTGTGTGAAATGATCAATGTTTTGCATTTTGCTTCATTCTCTTTTGTGTTTTTTTCATTGAAGACAAATTAAATGAAGATAATAATACCAAAGAATTTGTGATTGCAATCATTTTCAGGAAGAAACTGAGTATTATCTGACAGAATTGCAGGGGTGTCAATACTTTTGGCCACAACTGTATATATTATATATTGGGCAGGAAAAAAAAAAAAGAATCATATTGTCATTAGGGATGAGCGAGCACTAAAATACTCGGTCTCTCTAGACTCGTAACGAGTAGGTCCCGATACTAGTTACTCGTTACGAGTATAACGAGTCCAATGTAAATCAATGGAGAAGCGAGTAATTGCGAATAATTCCTCTGATGCTGGACCCCATTAGGAGATAAAGAGGTCTGGCAGCAGAGGAACAACCTGCAATTACCTGATTCATTGTTTAGAGTCCTGCAGTACAGTAAAAAGCCGGTAGCTGTTAATTGAAACCGGATTCTCCCGGATTGTCCCTTTCTGGTTCAATCCGGTACCATTAACAGCCATGTTAAATTGAACCGGATTAACCTGGACCGGGTCAATCCGGTTTAATCCGGTTAAAAAAATCTGACAAAACCTGTCCGGGTCAATCCGGTTTAATTTAACATGGCTGTCTATGGTACCGGATATAACCGGAATCATTTCAAAAACCGGACCGGTTCCCGGATTGGTAATGCTTGACTGCGGCTCTGCCACTGTTGTTTTAGGAGCACCTCCTACCCCACCTCCCGACGCTATTTTGCTCTTTGGGCAGATTTCCCAGCAGGAGCTATTGTAGGACACTACAGTGTTTCCAGCTTTTTGCATCTGCTAATTCTGGTGAGTACAGAGTGTGCAATGTTCAGAATAGTATGTATTTATATGATTTTTTTAAATTACGGTGGCTTGCCTCATCTCGGCCAAAATGCAAGCCAGCATGCCGGCCCATGTGCGTGCTCTGCTTGCAGCATGCGCAGGCGTGCATGTTTTCATGCATGCACACACCCTGCTTGCAGCATGCACAGGCGTGCATGCATGGACATGCACACGGCCTGCTTGCAGCATGCACAGGCGTGCATGCATGGACATGCACACGGCCTGCTTGCAGCTTGCACAGGCGTGCATGCATGCACACGGCCTGCTTGCAGCATGCACAGGCGTGCATGCATGGACATGCACATTGCCTGCTTGCAGTATGCACAGGCGTGCATGCATGCACACGGACAGCTTGCAGCAAGCACAGGCGTGCATGCATGGACATGCACACTGCCTGCTTGCAGCATGGACATGCACACTGGCGTGCATGCATGGACATGCACAGTGCCTGCTTGCAACATGCAAGTTTTCATGCATGGACAACTGTCAGCCACAATAGCTTCATGGCCATGAATGCATGGGCAACCTCATGGACCTTTACCAATTGTTTTCTCTTAATTTGTTGTTGGATGCTTGCTTTATTTGTTATGTTAATTAATTTTATAATGTTGCATAGGCATTGTTGTTTCCTCTGCAAGTGTGTGTGTTTTTCGCTGTGTGATGTCTGTTTCTTTATTGTTGTACCACTTTGTTGTTTTGGGGTGCCTTTAAATGTTCTTTATGCTATTGATATTGTACTCTGTGTTTCCATACATGGACATTTATCGTGCCTGCCTATTCATAGATGTGTTTAATGTATTTGCAGATATCTAGGCTTGTTTCGAAGGCAAAGTCGACATGTCTCGATCTCGGCGAAACTTCAGACTTGTTCAGGTGGGTGTTGTGTGGTTGTCGTCCTTGTTTTTTCCTTTTTTTTCTGTCTTGTTTGCGTAGTGATTTTATTTCAATTTGCCCTCCACAGTATTCATCAGATTCTGAATGGCGTCCGGAAGATGAGGAGGATTGGGCTGGTGCCGGAGAGGAGAATGTAAGTACCCTCATGTGGTTCCCCCTAATTGCCAGCATTTGTATTGTAGTTGGCACCTGAGAGCACAAGACAAGGCTCGGCGAGGTTGTGGTCCGAGAAAAACACCTCATAAATATGCCCACTTGCTCCACTTTCTGAAACCATGTATGTTGGCAAGAGGGTACGTGTTGGAGTAAATGCAGAATTGACAATGATTGTGTTGCTGTCCATAAGTTTTTGGTCTGAGTAGTTAAACCAAAACTTTCAAAATTAGCAATTTTGGTAATTGAAAAGGGGTGTTTTCAAAGGTCTCTGGGTGGAGTAATATTCATTTAAAACTGACAATGACATGATTTTCTGTTTTGATAACATTCATTTTACAAACACAACACAAAAACTTGGACCTAATAGAAAAATCTTAGTTGCGCGAAGCAAAAGATTAGCCGTCACAAAAAAAGGACAGTGTTAGTTAATTTGTTAATGCTTAAAAATATATTATCCAAAAAACTTAATGTGCCTTTACTTTGCTTAACCATCACTCTTCCCCAATTGTGATTGATCTTTGGCCGGTACCCATCTTTGCTAATTTTGCTTTTTCTATCTCATCCACACTACACCAGGCCGTCCCCTGCTGGACCCTTCTTCTACTGGCTCCCAGGCACCGGTAACGGTTTCTGAACATGACAGCGGAGACAATTTTGGCCAGGCCACACGACCATCAGGAGCCCAGCATGCTGGCTCTGCTGCAGGCTCCCGTCAACACACGAGCCATGCACAAGCCAGTGCGACAGGTTTTCCCCTATCTGAACCCTCTGACTCAGGTGCAACCGGTCGAGCTGGTCATCGGCATGGACGCCTGAGCCAGAGAGGAACAGATAGGAGTAGTCACCCTGAGGAGGTACATATGACAGAGATCCCTCAGGCGATGTGGAAGGAGCTGTCTGTTCAAATTACCGAGGGCTTGCAGCGCCTCCACATTGACTTGACGGATCTCCGGACAAATGTACAGATACAGTCCAATACATATCTGAACACACTGTCCAGGGAGATGGAAAACATGTCAACTGAGCAGCAGGCATACGAAATCGCGTGCTGTCAGTAGGTTGTGCGTACAGCCAGAATGATAGGCCCCAATATGCAGGAAGCCCAACAGTCTAGGGCCACCCAGCACCCTTCCCACAGTCCTCCTCCAGAAGTAAGCTCTGAGCAAAATCTATCTTGCTCCTCACCATCTGGGGCACATACCATAAGTGGGCCAAGTGGACACCACACCATGGAACAAATCGGGTCAAGGCATGATGTGAACCAGCCACATACAAAGTTTAATTTCCTGGAACATTGAGCATCCACAACGTGGCTATATGGGTTATGTTTCCCAAACCAACACAACTACTGCAGCCATGACCATTGCCAGGGCGCCAACCATCCCTACCCAGGCACAAACATTTATTGCCTCATATGGGTACCCCTACCCTCAGGGAGAGGCCCCCTCAACATTTTCACAAATGCCCATTAGCACCTACAGTATGTGTTCCTACCCCAAGGACCAAGGAGTGCAAGTGTCCCCCTGCGTGCAGAAACCACCACTGCATGGTACAATCAGCCAGAGAGGTGCTATGGGAGGAACACAGAGCCCGAGTCCTCCTTTTCTGTCCCCACTCACACTCGGGCTTCAATGAGTGTCTTGGAAGTGCCATGTATATCATGGATTCCACCAAGCCCAACAATTGAAGTCTGCAGTCCACCCTACAGATCTGCAAGTAATGTTGCCACCACTTCATTGAGCTCTGTAAGGTTTAATGTCCGTCAAGACCCGAATACAACACAGAGCATTATCCACGCTGCACCCCCTGTTGTGGACCAGGGACATTGCTCCCCACCCAGGGAACTCACAGATTGTTGAAATGTTTGGTGATAATTAGAAAATGTATCCCGTTACTACGTGTACTCCTTCCAGTACTTTTTGCATAGCACAGTGTGCAGGCACAGGCTTGTTGCCTCACTAATTTACCCCAAGGGGCATGATTGTACCGTATTAATGAAGTAGGCCTCACGGGCCAGTTCATACTCGTGCTGGGATTGAAAGCATACTCTATGCATTTGATAGTTTTTTGCCATTGGCTTGTCTTGTTGCCTCACAAAAAAATACCCCAAGGGGCACGATTGTACTGTATTAATGAACCAGGCCTCACGGGCCAGTTAATACTCGTCATAGGATTGAAAGCATACTCTATGCAATTGATAGTTTTTTGCCATTGGCTTGTTGCCTCAAATCGTTAACTAAAGGGGCTGTAGTATCATACTTTATTATGTAAGCAAGTATGATTGTGGTTTTTGAACCTTTATGTTCATGCCTTTAGTCTGTGTACATGAAAAAGATTGGTTATATGGTTCAGATATCTATTATAATAAAACCCTAAGGCTACTTCCGTCAGGATGTAACGGTATGCTACGTCACATCCTGGCTGAAGTTGCCTGTACACCCACCCTGGGTGTTCCAATATGGCCACCCGTTGCCGGGAGTGGGGCTTCCAAAGACCCAGTCCCGCCATTGGTACAAGCTGCGACCCCACACATACACTCCGGTCACACTCCCCACTCCTCCACACACCCTCCGACACTACACTTCTCCACACACACACCCACCCTCAGCTCCCACGTCCACACACACACGTCCCCCCCTTGCACTCTCCTTGCGCCCCCCTCCTCGCTCACCACTTCCACACTCATAACCCCACTCATACCTCAATGCACTCTGTCGGCCATACTTACCACCGGCCCATCGTCTTCCCCGCCGTCGCCGCCGTATCTTCGTTCCGTCGTCCCCACCATCTTGGCTCCACTCCTCCATCCCGGCGACATGTTTCTTCCAAAATGGCGTCCGGGAACTCTCGCGAGACTTCCCGGATGCTATCTTGGACGAAGTATGTCGCTGCCACAGAGGACTGGATCCAATATAGCGTCCGGGAAGCCTCGCGAGAGTTCCCGGACACCATTTTGGAAGAAACATGTCGCCGGGATGGAGAAGTGGAGCCAAGATGGTGGGGACGGCAGAGCGAAGATGCAGCGGCGGGGAAGACGGTGGGCCGGTGGCAAGTATAGCAGGCAGAGTGCCTCTGTCCTCTGCTGACCACTCAGCCTCTGCACCGCGCTGACCACTCTGCCACCATATACACTAGTAACCACTGAGCCACCATACTGTGCTAAACACTGAGCCACCGTACAGTGCTAACCACTGAGCAACCATATACTGTGCTAACCACTGAGACACCGTGCAGTGCTAACCACTGAGCCAACGTATACTCTGCTAATCACTGAGCCCCTGTATACTCTGCTAACCACTGAGCCCCTGTATACTCTGCTAACCATTGAGCCACCGTACAATACTAATCACTGAACCACAATACTGTGTTAACCACTGAGCCACCATGCAGTGCTAACCACTGAGCCACCGTACAGTGCTAACCACTGAGCCACCGTACAGTGTTAATCACTGAGCCACTGTACAGTGCTAATCACTGAGCCACCGTACAGTGCTAATCACTGAGCCACCATACAGTGCTAATCACTGAGCCACCATACAGTGCTAATCACTGAGCCACCGTACAGTGCTAATCACTGAGCCACCGTACAGTGCTAATCACTGAGCCACCGTATGCTCTGCTAACCACTGAGCCCCTGTATACTCTGCTAACCACTGAGCTGCCGTAAAGTCTGCTAACCACTGAGCCACCGTACAGTGCTAACCACTGAGTCACCGTACAATACTAACCACTGAACCACCATATGGTGCTAACCACTGAGCCACCGTGCAGTGCTAATCACTGAGCCACCGTACAGTGCTAATCACTGAGCCACCGTATACTCTGCTAACCACTGAGCCGCCGTAAAGTCTGCTAACCACTGAGCCGCCATATACTCTGCTAAGCACTGTTCTGCGGGCAGGAGGGCCCCCTCCTGCGCGCACCTGGCCGCTGTTCCCCGACCCACTCCTGCCCGCATCCGGCCACTGTCCCCCGGCTCCCTCCTGCCTGCACCCGGCCGCTCTTTCCCAGCCCCCTCCTGCCCGCGACCCGGCCCCCTCCTGCCCGCTGTCCTCCTGCCCACACCCGGCCGCTGTCCCCCAGCCCCCTCCTGACAGCACCCGCCCATTGCCCCCTCCTGGACTCCGGCACCACAGCACACTTGCACCGCTGCACATCGGTACTGCTGTAGGTATCTATTATAATAAAACCCTAAGGGTACCTTTACACGCGGCTACATTTATAGAGTGGCTACAGGTAACTTACTGGTTGCAGTGAAATCATGGAGAGATTATTCCATTTGTACACAGCAACAAGATAGAACCTTGTCTCCATGATTTCACTGCAACCAGTAAGTTACCTGTAGCCACCCTAGAAATGTAGCCGCGTGTAAAATCGGACAGCATCAGATCTAAACTGATCCCTGCAATCGGATGCCAAATAGGCATCCGATCTGACATTCTACAGGATCAGTTGCTGTCACCGGTCACAGCTGTTCTCCCCTGTGTGTCCCCCTCATCTACCCTGGTGCTCCCCCCTCTTCTCCCTTCTGTTTCCCCCTCTTTCTCCCTCTTCATCCCTGTGTGTTCCCCCTCTTCTCCCCTGTGTCCCCCCCTCTTCTCCCGTGTGGCCCCCTCATGTCCCCTGTGTGGCCCCCTCATGTCCCCTGTGTGGCCCCCTCATGTCCCCAGTGTGGCCCCCTCATGTCCCCAGTGTGGCCCCCTCATGTCCCCTGTGTGGCCCCCTCATGTCCCCTAGTACTCCCCCTCCTTTCCCATGTCCTCCAGAATATTCCAGCGATCTTCTTCTGATCCTAGGACCTCTCGTGATGTCACAGTCACCGCGGTAACCGGTCATGTGACTCCGACATCACGGCAGGTCCTACAGGCAGGAGATGCTGGAGACGCCGGGTGGATCGTGGACAGGTGAGCATAGATTGTTTATTATTTTTAACCCCTGCCTTACTTAATTTTACTTCCGCAATGTATGTAAAATTAGATGTTTAGAGCAGTTTTACTGTACTGAGCATGTACTGAGCATGATCAGTACAGTAAAATCGGGTCCGAGGACACATCCGATGTTTCCTCGGACCCTGCTCCAGAGGGCCCCATGCTAAAAACATCGGACTAAATCGGATGTGCACTAAATGGCATCCAATTTGGTCCGATCCGATTTTGTCCGATTTTATTTTCGGTGCAAAAATCGGAGCATGCTCAGATTTTTGCGCCGATAAACAAATTGGACAGAATCGGATCGGATCCAAATCGGATGCCATTTAGTGCACATCCGATTCGGTCCGATGCCCATAGGGATGCATGGGGGCCAAAATCGGTCCGATGCTGTCCGATTTTTATCGGACAGCATCGGAAATCAAAATTCCGTAATGTGAAACCAGCCTAACTCCTTCTGCACCATATTGCTTATATATTCTCCTCAGTTAACCTCTTCAGTGCTGTCACTCCTGCTGAGTATACCTAAGACGCTGTGAACATTTAACTCCATCTGCACCATATCTATTATAATAAAACCCTAATGGCCACTTTACACGCAGCTACAGGTAACAGGTTTTCCACAGGCAACTTACTGGCTGCAGTGATAATCATGGAGACATGGTTCTATCTTGTTGCTGTGTACAAATGTAACTATGTCTCCATGATTTCACTGCAGCCAGTAAGTTACCTGTGGAAAACCTGTTACCTGTAGCTGCGTGTAAAGTGGCCATAAGGCTACTTCCGTCAGGATGTAACGGTATACTACGTCACATCCTGGCTGAAGTTGCCTGTACACCCGCCCTGGGTGTTCCAATATAACCGCCCGTTGCCGGGAGTGGGGCTTCCAAAGCTCCACTCCCCCCATCGGTACAAGCTGCGGCCCCACACACCACTCCGGTCACACTCCCCACACTACACTTCTCATCACACACCACGTCCACACACACACGTCCCCCCCCTTCCACTCTCCTTGCGCCCCCCCTCCACACTCAGCACCTCCACGCTCATACCCCCACTCATACCCCCATGCACTCTGCCTGCCATACTTACCACCGGCCAATTGTCTTCCCGCTGCCGCCGCCGCATCTTCGCTCCGCCGTCCCAACCATTTTGGCTCCATTCCTCCGTCCCGGCGACATGTTTCTTCCAAAATGGCGTCCGGGAACTCTCCCCAGAATTCCCGGACACCATCTTGGACGAAGTATGTCACCGCCACAGAGGACTGGATCCAATATGGCGTCAGGGAAGTCTCGCGAGATTTTGCGGATGCTATCTTAAATGCCGCGCTCCATCCTGCGCTGACCGCCGAGCCTCCATCCTGCCCCCCCCCGGCTCCATCCTGCCCTCACCGCTCCATCCTGCCCCGCTCGCTCCATCCTGCCCCCCCAAACACAATCCTGCCCCCCTGCCGTCTCCATCCTGCCCCCCTGCTCTATCCTGCTCCCCCGGCAGTTAGCGGTCATATGATCAATCAGCTGATCAATTTCCCAGGCAACGACAGGGCCTAAAGGCCTGTAGGACCTAGAAGACGGAGGTGGAGCGAGCCGGCGGACAGGTGAGTATACTCACTGAGGATTTTTTTACTTTTACTGTGGAGGAGCGGGGGGCCGCGGGGAGCGGAGTATCGCCATATATCATAGTGCTGCTATACATGTACTGTAATGTACCGCCATATACTATAGTGCTGCTATACATGTGCTGTATTGTACCACCATATACTATAGTGCTGCTATACATGTGCTATAAAATACCACCATATACAATAGTGCACCTGTACATATACTGCAATATATTGCCATATACTATAGTGCTGCTATACATGTGCTATACTGTACCGCCATATACTATAGTGTTACTTTACATGTACTGTAATGTATCGCCATATACCATAGTGCTGCTATACATGTGCTGTAATGTACCGCCATATACTATAGCACTGCTATACATGTACTGTAATGTACCACCATATACCATAGTGCTGCTATACATGTACTGTAATGTACCACCATATACCATAGCGCTGCTATACATATGTTGTAATGTACCGCCATATACCATAGTGCACCTGTACATATACTGTAATACACTGCCATATACTATAGTGCTGCTATACATGTGCTATACTGTACCGCCATATACTATAGTGTTACTTTACATGTACTGTAATGTACTGCCATATACCATAGTGTTGCTATAAATGTGCTGTAATGTATCGCCACATACCATAGTGTTGCTATACATGTGCTGTAATGTACAGCCATATACTATAGTGCTGCTATACTTGTAATGTAATGTACTGCCATATACCATAGTGCTGCTATACATTTACTATAATGTACAGCCATATACTATAGTGCTGCTATACATGTGCTGTAATGTACCACCTTATACCATAGCGCCGCTATATTTTATATATATATATATATATATATATATATATATATATATATATATATATATATATATATATATATATATATATATATAAATAAAGCTGAATGTATGTATGTGTGTGTGTATGTGTGTATCCGGGATTGACATCTACAACGTCGCAACTACAGCCACAAAATTTTGCACAGTCACACGTCTCGACCCCGGGAGCGTCATAGGCTATGTTGTGAGGTGAAATTTTAACCCCGCGCATTCCAATTCACCAAACAATTTTGCCCCTATCTACATAATGGGGAAAAAGTGACAGTTACCAGTTGACAGTTGTGAATGAGAGGGGCTTAATGATAGCGCCAAAGACTAACAGCACATACCAGCATATAGTCACTAAGGTGGGGCCCCAACATGAGATATTGACCACGCACAGTGACATGTATACACACCACACACACACAAAGAGTAACAGCAAGTGTATAGTCGCTAAGGTGCAGCCCCAACATTGGATGCTCACCATGCACCCAAACAAACACACACACACCACAAAGAGACACACACAACACAGAGACACACACACACACTCTATAGCGACACATGCACTCACCCCACAGGGACACACACACACACCACAATGAGACACACATGACACAGACACACACACCACACAGACCCCCCCACAGGGACACACACACACATACACACCCTATAGGGACACATGCACTCACCCCACAGGGACACACACATACACACCCCAGGGACACACACACCACACAGACACAGATGTGCACAAATCACCTCACACAACTCGCCTCATACGTGTGCTATCTTTATTTTCCAAACATAAACATCTGATTAAAAACAGCCAATGTGCGACACATGTGCCATATAGGGAATTAAGGCAGATGTCAGTCACATGAGCTGTCCATTATGTGTATGTGTGGAGGTAACATATACTGCCCGGCCAGGGGGAGGGTTTACTGTTGGCTGGAGATTTATTAGGCTGCCTATAGCAATCAATCACAGATCAGCTTCTATTTTCCTACAGGTCATTAATAGGACATATTCAAATTCTATTTTGTTATAGCTAACAGCATTTATTTATTAACCCGGGCGTAGCTGGGTACTACAGCTAGTATATATATATATATATGTAGTTCACTCATGTTGACTGAACAAGTTCTGTCAGTCACAGTATGTCATCTACATACATATTGTAGAAAACCTGATGCGTTAGAATCAGGCCACCATCTAGTAATTTATAACACTCTTCTGTAAATATTCTTACATTTGTTCTATGGTTCAGATGTTATGTACTTCTTCCTGGATTTGTACATTTGTTCTATTGTTCCAGTTACATGGATATCAGGCTTCACTTATGGAAATAATTTTCCATTTGTTGTATGGTTAAAATAAAATGGATAACAGTCTTTACTTCTGTAAATATTTTTCAGTCAATCAGAATTTACAATAAATTTTGTTGGGAAACAGACTGTCAATGTTGTTCTTTACTTTTTTCATGTTGTTTGTGAAGTACACTCAAAACAAAATATTACACCTGTCTTTGTTGTCTTTGAACTAAATGGTAGAGAGGGAAAATACAGTCAAACCAACGTGAAACTGTGGCGCCCCACTAAGAGTGCGTCACAGAAGGGTACTACACCCCTGACTGAAGGTGTCGTATTTTCTGTTTCAGTGATGAGTAGAAGAATTCTGAGGCTCCAACACTACACACACACCTAGTGATAGGGGACCAATCAGACACCCGTTGCTAGGGTAACAGGTCCCGGTGGGAGGAGAGCTAGGTTATATAGTGAGTAGAAAAGTAGCAAGGAGTTAGACCAGGAAGTAAGAACAGTGGAGAGACAAGAACAAGGGAAGTCAAGTCGTGACAGCAAAGACAGCTAACAGGGAGGGCACCGAGCACTGGTGACCCAGAAGGAGAAAGGGGCCAAGATAGAACGGGTGATTGAAGACCCGAGCCCAGTCCAGAACCCGGCGTACCGGCTCTGAGGTGGTTCAGACGACTCAACCCTGCACCACAGAACCCGGAGTGGTCGAAGGCTTCATAGGAGCCCGATCCACAATCTTACCATCACCGCAGCTATACCAGGGGGGTACCCATCTCTGAGGACCAGGGGCCCCGTGAGTAGGGCCTAATCGGGAACCCCAGTCGAGGGTCCTCAGTACCCTGGCAAATTATGCTAAAGCAGCGAAGAGAGGCACAGTCAGGATAGAGAAGGACACCTGTGAAGCCTCAGAGGGACACTTTTCATCACAGGGACCACTCGGTCCGTTACGTGGCATTGAGAACTGTTTCACCTGTCTGCCATTGAGCATCTAAGTAAATACCCGTTCAGAGGAGCAACGTAACATGTCTGAGCCTTATTCCGGGACTACCGTTT
This sequence comes from Allobates femoralis, assembly GCA_033576535.1. Classification (NCBI taxonomy): domain Eukaryota; kingdom Metazoa; phylum Chordata; class Amphibia; order Anura; family Aromobatidae; genus Allobates; species Allobates femoralis. Next base: position 416,446,044 of record JARQOC010000001.1, read on the forward strand.
AATTGCCTTGCCTTACAGAAACAACCGAGCTGCCCTATTACCCTACTGCAGCTTTCGACTCCGGGGACCCCGCTCGTCCTGTAGGGAGCGGTTCCATCCTGCTGCCGCCCATCACCCCGGAGGTCCAAGCAGCGCCGGTGCCATCACCGAAAACCTACAAGTGGCGTCACAAACTAATAACTTTATCTCCTTTATTATTTTACTTTCCTCCTTTTCTACTGACTACCGGGCCTACAGCTTCAGGCGCCGAACCATGACCTACAGCCTACGCCTGAGACCGGAGACTCTGGCACCCGGTGAGTCAAAACAATACTCTGTTTTTAAGACTACCAGTAGAAAATATGTATGTTAGACAAAAATTTATATAAATTAAATAATACAGTGTGTATGCTCACCCCTAATGTAGAAACGTTTACACAGCACATGGTGTACATGTATCTAACATGTGTGCAGCTGCTCATAGCCAGGACGAGTGTCCAGAGAGTGTTGGAAGTACTGTCAAGTCTTGCCTGAAAAACTTGGCTAGTATGGCAGGTAAGAATTGAGCTAACATAAGTGGCTTAGTAACAAGTAATGATGTAGGCAATGTAGTGACAGGTCAGTGTGTAACTATAATTAGGAGGCTAGCTAAGTGCCACAGGGTTGGGGGATCGGGTAACGCATGAAAAAAAAAATTATCCTTCCTGTGTAGGCCCTCAAAATTCTCTACAGTTTAAATAGTGTCCTTGTTGTTCCAACATCACAGGTCAATGGGCAAGCAAATTCTTTACCAAAATTTCCAAAAGGGCCTGTGTTTTACTTTTTAACGTAAACAGGCCTCAGGGCCCAGAGATTCATGTTCCTAGTAATTTAAGCACAGTACATGCAATGTCCACTCTGCAGGCATACGCTTAGCGCTTCAAAAAATTAGCCCAAGGGGCTGTATTGTGCTTGATCACAAAACAAAATGGTGATTCATCATCACAAGCGGATCGGCTGGTAAATTTAAAAGTAGAAAACTTATTGTGTAGTTTTCACATCCTGAGGAAAATGTTGCAGGAACATGAGTAGGCTATTCGTCTGAGATGATGGACATACTTCTTGTCCGCAAAGGGATGAATGTTAAAACTGGAATAATTATATCATATTTATTATGATTATGTGACTTTAGCTTTGGCTACTGTTGTCTGGAGGACTTAAAAACTGTGGTGAAATCCAGTCCTTATTGAATTTTATCAGAGTCAGCCTTTCGGCATTCTCTGGAGTAAGCTGTGTCCTTGTATCAGTGATGATACCCCCAGCGACACTGAAAACCCGCTCAGAAGTCACACTAGCAGCAGGGCAGGCCAGCACCTCCAAAGCATACAAGGAGAGCTCTGTCCAAGTCTGAAGCTTTGAGACCCAGTAATTAAACGGGACAGAAGGGTCAGTAAGGAAGCTGGTACTGTCACTGACATACTCATTGACCATGTTGGTCAATTTCTGTCTCCTAGACACGGTAACCGGAGCCAAAGCCGTTGTTGATTCATTGTTTTATTGAACATGGCCCAGTTTCTGAACATCCCACCACCTCTTTTGGACATTGTGGACGTGTCTGTCCCGATCAATGGCTGCTGTTGCAAAGAGCTGCTACTTCTGGGGAGAGTGGTGTCTGATGGTGATATTGTCAGCAAATTTTCAACAACAACCGTCCTGAAGTAATCTATTGTTAAGCCCCTTGGTGACTGCAACAACAGCGAAGTAAATTTGTCTTTGTACCATGGGTCCAGAAAGGTGGACAACCAGTATAGGTTGCTGTGATAGATGTGAATCACGCGTGGGTCTTCTGACAGACAATTACACATGAAGTCAGCCATGTGTGCCAAGCTGCAAAGACTCAAATGTTCGGTGTCACCAGAAGGGTGAACAATACCCATCGTGGCCTCCAAATCTATCTCTGCCTCCTCCTCTCCATCCCACCCATGCTGTACCGACAAAGCTGGGGTTGGGAGTACCATCAGGGTTGACATCGGTACCACCTAAAAATAAATCCTCTTCTTCATCGTCTTTGTCACGTTCTTCTTCTTGACCCAATGTTGCCTGATGATATTGGCCTTGCTGGCTAGGATCAGCGATGTTTAAAACTGGCTCCATAGCGATCCGCTGGGCCCTCAAAGCTTCAGTTTTAAGATTCATTAGTGATTCTTTTAGCAGGCATGGCATGGGGATAGTGACACCGATAATCGACTGATCTCCGCTCACAAGTTTGGTGCAATAATCAAAGTTATCTAGCACCTCACAAATGTCAGCGATCCACACCCACTCCAGAGTACTAATGTGTCTTGGCTGAGTCCCGGTCTGACGGGCATGTTGAAGTTGATATTCTGCAATTGCCTTCTGCTGCTCAGTAATCTGTACTAACATATGAAATGTTGAGTTCCAGCGTGTGGGCATGTCACAAATTAGTCTGTGGTTGGGCAAATTAAAGTGCTTTTGAAGCGCTGAAAGACTTCCAACAGCTGTTGAGGAATATCTGAAATGGGCACAAATTCATCGCATCTTATCCTGTAGGTCTGTTAACTCTGTTGAGGGGAGATTTTAGGATCAAACACTTAATTAACCTTAAGACGTAAAGGCTTGAGAGAAATGACTCATAAAGTGTATTATTTTCACCTTACATAAGTTTGTATCAGACAAAGATGGCTACCATTTCCTCTTCTACATCACCACATGTACTGAGACAAAGCTGCAGTCAAGACAAAGAGTGATCAATCACAGAATGACACCTCATCAGATGGCTTCACGGATCAAACTAACTTTTGGAGACCCGAAGGACTAATTTACCTTGATGACCTCATGAACAATCCCCCTCCATGGACTAGACCATGTCCCACCAATAAATGCATTCCATTTGTCTCCATTGTGGAACCGAGCCCCTTAAAGAGCTTTGTTAAAACCCATGTGTGATCAAAAAAAACTCACTTTGGAGCTATGCCTTGTGGAGGGCTGAAGAGAGCTTACACCTGATTGTGTTATCGGTGTTTTTCTTTCATCGCATGCAACAGTCCATATCAATCAGGACAGGGGCAGGCAACTCATTAATATTATAAAATATTATTCCGTGAGAACTCTGGGTATGTTTTAAGAAATTTCTGAACTACTAGGTTCAGCATGTGAGCCATGAAGGCACGTTTACAAGGTTACCAAGGTTTAGTGAGCCACGAGGTTACGACCATTATTGCTGACGACAAGACTGGTTTGAAGTTGCAGTGGGGAGAGCCACTCATCAGTCTGTTGCTTTAGAGCTTTCAAGAGCTCTGCTGCAGTGTGAGGTGTGTGACCTAAACAGATCAGCTTCAGCAGAGCCTGTTGTCGCCTTGCTGAAGTGCTGCTGCAAAGCTCCCAACTTGGCTGCGATGTTGATGGCAAGTCAGGATTGGCCGATGAAGTGGAAGAGGCAGATTGTGTACTGGACGTATATGATGAGGTGGACACTCTGAATGATGTTGTGCCTGCTATTCGTGGCGTTGGTAGTATCTCTGATGGTCCAGTTTGAGAAGTTGGCACACTCTCCACCAGGTTGATCCAGTGTGCCGTCAGTGAGATGTATTGTCCCTGTCCACTACTACTTGTCCACGTGTCCGTTGTTAGGTGTACTTTCCCCGTTACAGCATTGGTGAGTGCACGCTTTAGGTGGTTTATGACGTGCTCGTGTAACGCGGGGACAGCACAACGAGAAAAATAGTGGTGGCTGGGAACTGATTAGCGTGGTTCTGCCACAGCCAACAGCTTCCGAAAAGACTCGGTACCCACAAGCCTAAAAGGCAACATCTCCACAGCTATCAACTTCGCTATGTGTGCGTTAATTTTTTTGTCAAAAGGGTGCGAAGAATCGTATTTCCGCTGCCTTTCATAGCTCTGTGTCACAGACAACTGGACCGCTGGCACTGACTGAAAAGTGGCTGGACTAGTGTTCAGTCTCTCTTCAACCGCAGATTGGGAGGAGTATGTATGAGCAGAACCTGCTTCATCTACACTAGATTGTGAGGAACGGATCAGAGGTAGCCTGGCAGTGTTTGGATCAGAAGCAACTATTTTGGAACCCTTGTGTTGCGACCACTGAGTAGGGTGCTGAACTGCCATGTGCTTCCGCATACTGGTGGTGTTCATGTTGCCTTTGCCTTGGCCTCTGCTTAGCCTTGTATGGCAGATGGTACAGATGACAACATTTTGTTGTGAAGGGCTATCCTTAAAAAAATTCCACACAACGGCTGACCGACCTCTAGGCTTGATAGGTGGCAATGAGGGATTGCTCTGTGCCACAGTTGACACATTTTGGGTCAAAGTGGACACATTTTGTGCAACAGTTGTTGTGACAGTTTGCGTTCTGTGAGAGGAGTAGGCCTTGGTGCCTTTGCAGATGGTACATAGACACTTTCTTCCTCCGTGCTGCTCTGCTGGCTCTGCATGCCAACATTCCAGGTGGGATCTGTGTCTCATCATCCACACCTTCCTCTTCAAAGTCTTCCGGATAACGTGATGGATTTGGCTGGCCAGACGACAAGTGTGTCTCATCATCATCATCGTCCACCTCCTGAGACGGTCTATTACTTTGTTGAAAGTGGCTTTCTTGTGGCCGTTGTGTTTCAAAAATGTGGCCCTGAATAGAGAATTCCTCCTCTTCAAGTATGTCGTTAGGGTTTGAGGCAGATAGGCCTGATTCAAGCAAGGGGTCATAAGAAGCAAACAAATCCTCAGAGTGCCCAAGGTCGTGGTCCAAATTTTCCTGGGGCTGCTGATGGGTTGAGGAAATGGGAAGAGGTGGAGGATTTGATGGGCCAGTGTTGTCTCTACCAAGAGTAGACTGTGTGTTCAAGGAAGATTGTGTGCTGCAAGAACCAGTCGTGGTTGAGGTCTTATCAGCCATCCAAGACATTAGCTGGTCTTGCTCTTCCGTCTTCAAGACTCTTTTTCGTTCAGTAGTGGGAAATCTAGACAGGAGGAAGGTCGATCTATCAACCCTCATCTGTCTGCCTGACTCTGTGCCTTGTTGGGCACGACTGCCAAGACCACGACCTTGTGCCTGTCCCTTTGCAATAGTTTTTTTTGGATTTGGTTGTTTTTGTGACATGGTTTAATTTGATTAATATCAGAGTTTGTAAAAAAGAGTAGCAGGTACTATTTCCTATAAAGAGTACAGTACAGGCTGCTACTGCTTTTTGTGACAGATGTAAGGTACAGTGCGAGCTGGAGGTGGTATGACAGCAACGCACTGGCCCAGAAAAAAAATTACGCTGCAGGGGTAAATGTGACCCCTAAATTATCTAGTGAATAAAAAAAAGAAAAAGCTTAGGATTTCAGCTCTGAGGAAAGCTGACTGAGCTAAACTAGGAGGTCGGTGCTGTGTGGAACTGTAAGGCTGCTCCTGCCTGTCTCCCTGCCCTACAGTCCCTTACAGAACTCCTCCGTCCTGGTAGCTCTCAAAAGAGCTTTTGGGTTAAATTTTAGGAATGTTGAGGTGGTTTTCCTACACTCACTGACACTCCCTAGGATCTGCTCCAACTCTCCCTACACTAGCTCAGATCGTCAAAGGAATGTGCCCAAAATGGTGGGGGCAAGGCTTATATACAGGCTATGAAGTGTAATCTGGGCACACCAGTAAAGAAAAATGTATTGTCCACGTGTGTTTCTAGTGCACAAAACGTGTTATTTTATTAATGTCACACAGTACATACACCAACGTTTCGGCCATCGGCCTTCTTCAGGGTACTAGTACAAAAATGGTACATGAAATTAATACAGAAATAAGTAACATAAATTCATTAAATAGTATTGGTGAAAACACCCCGTGTAATCGCTGAGTGGTGACAAAAAAGGGGGAAATAACACTTGGTGTCCGTGTAGACTATACCTAAGTAATTCAATACGAGTGCAGTGAGAAAACCTGAGTCATCAAGTATGATGTTATGTGACTAAGGTGAAGCAATCCGTACTAAGGGGACATGAGGTGTGTATGAGTCGAGGTAAAAAAAGGGGGGGAAAAAAGGGGAGAGGGAAGAACAGAGTATTGAAAAAACGGAATGATTACCAGAAAAGTACTGGTAGACGGAGTCCTTAGGGAATTGAAGAATCAAAGGATATAGTCCAAAATTAAGCCTATGGAAGAAGAGATAAACATATATATATATCTTACAAGGAGAAAATCAAAGAAGCAGTAGCTGGAAGGGATGCCAGGAAACATGGAAGGGAACTGTGTGTGATTGTATAGAGTCATACCATAGTCTTAGTCTTGGAACCGTGCAAATTACAAGTAAAAAGGTAAAAACGGAAAAAGAGCAGCGAGAAAAAGGTGATCATGAGGTTACGTCCACTACCGAACGTGATAGATTAACAAACCTAGAGGGGAGGGGAGAGAAATTCAAGGAACAGATTATTCAGGTGTAGGAACAGGATGAGTGCTCCAGGTTAGAAGGTTGTAAGGTCAGGTTAAAGATAGTGAGCGATAGCCGTAACATGAAGAGAATGTGCATATACCTCAGGTGGGGTGAGGAGGTCATGCATCAAACCACTGTTTTCATCACAGCTGGCTAGATGCCAGATGCTGGTATACTCTGCAAGGAGATATAATATGAGTTCATATATGCCAGTTCAAACGGAACTGCTGGGCGAATCCCTAAGTAGAGATTAGATATTACCTTAAAGCAGAGTATGAAGGAAAAAAGGGGGGGCACATCTATGTGGAAAAATCCTATAAAGCATAGAAGGGAAAAAAATATAAAGAGACTATAAACAAACAAATGCAGGGGTTATGTAGAGATACACACCTGAAGGTAAAGAGACAAGGCTCAAATGCTGGTATTACAGCAACGCACTGGCCCAGAAAAAAAAATTACGCTGCAGGGGTAAATGTGACCCCTAAATTATCTAGTGAATAAAAAAAAGAAAAAGCTTAGGATTTCAGCTCTGAGGAAAGCTGACTGAGTTAAACTAGGAGGTCGGTGCTGTGTGGAACTGTAATGCTGCTCCTGCCTGTCTCCCTGCCCTACAGTCCCTTACAGAACTCCTCCGTCCTGGTAGCTCTCAAAAGAGCTTTTGGGTTAAATTTTAGGAATGTTGAGGTGGTTTTCCTACACTCCCTAGGATCTGCTCCAACTCTCCCTACACTAGCTCAGATCGTCAAAGGAATGTGCCCAAAATGGTGGGGGCAAGGCTTATATACAGGCTATGACTTATACATGACATAGGCATGACGCTGGACAGCAGCCAATCATAGTAATGCCACAACCAACATGGCTGCGGCATTACTAAGTATGATTGGCTAACATGCTGGGCTGGCTGTTAACATTTTACATATTCTATATTCGACGAATACCGAATACGGGAGTAGACTTGCTCATCCCTATCACTCGCTGATAACAGCGGGTGTCCGGTAACCGGTCCGGTTTTGTACAGGCTTATCCATCCCAAAACATTGCTTTTAGGGATTAATTTAGCTCTCTATAGGCAGGAGTAGGTTGTAGCATAAATTAGGATGCGCCAAAAGACTCTGTACTCTCGTCAGTGTTTGTGTCTGACCAGTCCACCTGCAGGGCCTTAATCTCTAATCTCAGTTGTCCAGCTAAAAACCAACTCTTGTCTGCATTCATTTAGCATCTTAGTGCAGCAGGAGTGGCTTGTAGCTCCAAGTAGTATACGCCAAAACACGCTATACGCGTCAACGTTCGTGTCTGACCATTCCAGCTGCCGGGATTAAACCGCTGTAATCTGTAATCTCAGTGTGCAGCTAAAAACCATCTTTTGGACATTTTCATTTAGCTGTATACAGGCAGCACAACATAGAAAATGCGCAAGGCCGGTGGCAAGGGACAAGGAACTGGACGTGATGGTGATGCAGGCAGAGGCCAAGGGCGTGTGCAAGCTCGAATTGCACCACGACAAACGCCCACATCATCTTGCTCGACCTTCCTGTCCCAATTTCTAGGGAACCGCAGCAGTACACCACTATTAAACCAAGACCAGTGTCAACGGGTTGTTGGTTGGATAGCGGATAATGCTTCTAGTCAGTTTGGCACCACCACAAATACCCTGTCTTCCACACAGTCAAGTGTCAGTAGCCGCGAGACTGGACTGCACATTCCACACCCTGATCCTCCTTCTTCCCACCATGCCGAGTGCCCAGACCTGGACATAACTGATCCGACCCTTGGACACTCTGAAGAGCTATTCACTTATCCATTCGTAGAATCTGGCCTCTCGCCAGCTCCACTTGAAGTGGGTCATGAGGAGATCGTGTGTACCGATGCACAAATATTTGAGCAGCCACGGTCTTATGAAGGCAACGGTGGGAACATGTCTCAACAAGAGGTGGACAATGATGAGACACAATTGCCAGAAAGTCAGGAGGAGGACCAGGGTGTGGAAGTGGAAGACGACGTGGTGGATGATCCAGTAACTGACCCAACCTGCCAGAAGGACATGCAGAGCGAGGACAGGAGTGCACAGAGGGAGTTAGGCGTAGCATTACAACAGGCCGGAAGATGCAGGGTGGTGGCCGCAGGCAGAAGGCAGGCAACCGTTCCCTGGAACAACAACACAACAGAAGTTGCCAGTACAACTGTTAGGTCTTCCCGAGTTTGGCAGTTTTTTAAGGTGTCTGCAGATAATTCCATAAAGGTCATTTGCAACACCTGCAATGCCAGCATCATCAGGGTAGCAAAAGTAGCAGCCTGACCACCACCAGCATGATCAGGCACATGTCAACAAAGCACCTGACTTTGTGGGATGTACACCAGAGTCCAGGAGCAGTGTCTGCGGGTGACACAGACACTGCTGTTGTGCATGCAAGACAATCCCCTGTCCATACTGCATGCGAAGATGCCTCCTTCCCTTCACCTGTAGTTGCACAAGCAGAAATAGCACCATCATCAATCATGTCCTTGTCCCAGTGCAGCGTTCAGTTATCCATACACCAATCTTTGGAACGCAGGCGCAAATACGCTGCCAACGCCCCACATGCCACAGTTCTAAATGCACACATTTTGCGACTGCTTGCGCTGGAAATGTTGCCTTTTAGGCTAGTGAAGAAGGAAGCATTCCGCAACCTGATGCCGGTGGCTGTCCCACGTTCCTCGGTCCCCTGCCGCCACTATTTCTCCCGATGTGCCGTCTCCGCATTACATAAGCACGTGTCACAAAACATCATACATGCCTTTAACAACGCAGTTTCAGGCAAAGTCCACCTAACCACGGACACGTGGACAAGTGCTTGTGGGCAGGGCGGGTACATCTCACTGATGGCACACTGGCTTAATATTGTGGAAGCCGGGACCCAGTCTGAGCTTGGGATGGAACATGTCTTTCCGACACCAAGGATTGCAGGCCCTAACTCAGTCAGGGTTTCACCCACAGTGTACAGCTCCAGAACATCATGCTCCTCAGCCTCCTCCTCCACTTCACCCACCACACCAGTCCTAAGCTGTAAGCACTGCAGCACTGCCTCGGCTAAGCGGCAGCAGGCTGTGCTGAAGCTAATCTGCGCAGGTGACAAACCCCACAATGCTGAAGAGTTGTGGACAGCTCTGAAACAGCAGGCAGATCACTGGCTCACACCGCTGAACCTACAGCCAGTAGGGATGGGCGAATCTACTCGCTAGGACTCGTTACTCGGCGAGTAGTAAGGGACTCGCAGGACTCGGTACTCTGCGAGTTTCCCAGTGATTACTCGCACGAGTCCAATGCAAATCAATATCAATCCTAGTTTTGTCAGAAACGCTGACAAAACTAGGATTGCCATTGTTTGCATTAGACTCGGCTACTGTGCCAGTGATAGCAGGGAAACTCACAAATAACTGCTGTTACATTGCGAGCCGAGTCCAGCTGTCTTCTCTGTGCAGCTCCAGGGTCCTAGAGCCCGCCTGCTGCCTGATGTAGCAGTGCTGAGATTGTTCTCAGTCTGCTCATTCCCTGTGCATAGACATCTATATTTATGCACAGGGGATGTAGCAGAGAGGACATCGCGTTTTGGACTGCGTCGGACGGAAGAGGATTTTTTTAATTAAAGATGGAGTCCCTAATGGCTTTTTTTTTTTATTTCAAATAAAAAATTTTCTCTGTGTTGTGTTTTTTTAACCCTTTATTGGAGATTCTTAGTGGCTGGGTCAAACGTGGCCTGACATTAAGAATCTCGGGCTTAATACCAGCTTGTATAACAAAGCTGGTATTAACCCCTTTATTACCCAGCGTGTCACCGCCACCAGGGTCGCTGGAAAAGCGGGGTTCAGCGCCAGAGGATGGCGCTTCAATGAACGCGCCATCTTCTGGGGCGGCTGCGGGCTGCAATTTGCAGCGGGGGGTGCCCAGAAAGCTTGGGCATCCCTGCGCTGCGGATTCCAGCCCCCAGCTGCTTAGCTGTACCTGGCTAGACATAGAAATTGCGCGGAGCCCCACGCATTTTTTTTTAAATTATTTAATGAATTTCAGAGTCAGAGGCTCAGAGTCAGAGTCTCGTAGTCGGAGTCTCCTCAGAGTCGGAGTCTCCTCAGAGTCGGAGTCTCAGAGTCGGAGTCTCAGAGTCGGAGTCGCCTTAGAGTCGGAGTCGCCTCAGAGTCGGAGTCGTCTCGGAGTCGGAGTCGTCTCGGAGTCAGAGTCGGGGTCGGAGTCGTCTCGGAGTCGGAGTCGGAGTCGTCTCGGAGTCGGAGTCGAGTCGGAGTCATCTCGGAGTCGGAGTCGTCTCGGAGTCGGAGTCGTCTCGGAGTCGGAGTCGTCTCGGAGTCGGAGTCGTCTCGGAGTCGGAGTCATCTCGGAGTCGGAGTCGTCTCGGAGTCGGAGTCGTCTCGGAGTCGGAGTCGTCTCGGAGTCGGAGTCGTCTCGGAGTCGGAGTCGTCTCGGAGTCGAGTCGGAGTCGTCTCGGAGTCGGAGTCGTCTCGGAGTCGGAGTCAAAAAAATGCGTGGGGCTCCGCGCAATTTCTATGTCTAGCCAGGTACAGCTAAGCAGCTGGGGGCTGGAATCAGCAGCGCAGGGATGCCCAAGCTTTCTGGGCACCCCCTGCTGCAAATTGCAGCCCGCAGCCGCCCCAGAAGATGGCGCGTTCATTGAAGCGCCATCCTCTGGCGCTGAACCCCGCTCTTCCAGCGGCCCTGGTGGCGGTGGCACGCTGGGTAATAGAGGTTAGGGCCAGCTTTGTATTATCAGCTGGCCCTAAGCCCGAAATTTATGGCGGTCACGCCAATATTAGACATGACCGCCATGAATTTCTATTAAATTGTTTAAAAAAAAAAAACACAACACAGAGAAATTTTTTTATTAGAAATAAAAAAAAAAGCCATTAGGGACTCCATCTTTAATTAAAAAAATCCTCTTCCGTCCGACGCAATCCAAAACGCGATGTCCTCTCTGCTACATCCCCTGTGTGTAGATATAGATGTATATGCACAGGGAATGAGCAGACTGAGAACAATCTCAGCACTGCTACATCATCTCTGTGCACAGACATTCATGTCTGTACACAGGGAATGAGCAGACTGAGAACAATCTCAGCACTGCTACATCAGGCAGCAGGCGGGCTGTAGGACCCTGGAGCTGCACAGAGCAGACAGGACTCTTCTCTTATCTGTGCGAGTTTCCCAGCGATTACTTACAATGTAAACGAGCAATGCAAATAAATGACAAAACTAGGATTGCTTCAGGCTGAAGCTTCCGAGACACATCTGCGATTTGTAAACCTCACACTACTCGCTATTACTCGCTTCCCCATTCATTAACATTGGACTCGCTAGACTCGCAACGAGTAGTGAGTCCTGGGCTCGGACTCGCTACAGTCAAGCGATTCCGAGTAATTTAGGATTCGCCCATCACTAACAGCCAGGCATGGTTGTGTGAGACAATGGCCGGAACCTGGTGGCAGCTCTGAGACGAGGCGAGGTGAGCTAACATGTTCAATGCGTGGCCCATGTGCTCAACATCGTGGTTCAGCGGTTTATTAAATAATACCCGAAGCTGTCGGATCTGCTCGTCAAAGTACGCCACCTGTGTGCCCATTTTAGAAAGTCACCTACTGCTTCTGCCGGCCTTGCTGGCTTTCAGCGGCGTTTGCAGCTTCCGGCTCACAGACTGGTGTGTGATGTACCCACGCGTTGGAATTCCACACTGCACATGTTGGTCGGGATTTGTGAGCAGAAGAGTGCAGTTATTGAATACCAGCATCAACTAGGCTGTCGGTATATGGTTCAAACTTCACACAACACCTCAGGAGTGGACATAGATGTCCGACATATGTACCGTCCTCCAAAACTTTGAGGACTCCACCAAGATGGTGAGCGGCGATGACGCCGTCATTAGCGTCACAATTCCGCTTCTCTGATTTCTAAAATGCTCTCTGCTCAAAATCAAAGATGATGCATTGCAGGTGGAGCACGATGACTTGCAGCAAGAAACCGTACTGGGTGATTACACACAGCCCAGCCTCATCTCATCCCAACGTGCATTGGAGGACTATGACGAGGAGGAGGAGGAGGATGAAGAAATAGAGCTACTTTCATGCGGAATTGACGGTAATACATGCACAACCGTCAGACCGTCAGTTCAGTGTGGATGGCCAGAGGACAGGGGAGAGGAGGAGGAGAAGGATGATGATGAGGCCAGCATGGACAGTCATGCTGTTGGTGAGGACCCTGAAGTCTTGCCTGTTAACAGTCTGGCGCACATGGCTGACTGTATGTTAAGCTGCCTGTCTCGTGACCCTCGCGTTATCAACATCTTGGCAGACACTCATTACTGTTTTGTGACACTATTAGACCCACGCTAAAAGGAGAACTTTATTTCTCTTATTCCCGAGGCGGAGAGGTTTACAAAAATGCTGAAGTACCAGAATGCCATAGTCGCGGAATTAGTTAAAAAATTCCCTTCTGAAAACGCTAGCGGCAGAGGTCACGATTCGGTGGACAACTAAGGCATCCGGCCGAGAGAGGCACAATTTCAATCCAGCAGAGGTAGGGGAACACTCTCAAAGATCTGGGACACTTTTCTCAGCACCTCCCGTAGCACAGGCCCTGAGGTGCGGGGTAGTGTCACAAGGACTGCAAAGTTTGTGAAGATGCTGAGGGAGTACCTTGCCGATCGTTCAAAAGTACTCCTAGATTATTCTGTGCCTTATAATTATTGGGTATCCAAGCTGGACACGTGGCAGGTATTGTCTCTCTACGCCTTGGAAGTCATAGCCTGCCCTGCCGCTAGCATTTTTTCAGAGCGTGTTTTTAGTGCCGCAGGTGGAATCATTACAGATAAACGCACCCGTCTGTCAACTGAAAATGCTGACAGGCTGACTCTGATCAAGATGAACAAGGGATTGATTGGGCCTGACTTCACCACACCACCACCAAATGATAGCGGAATTTAAATTTTGTGTCTGTAAATTGCCATGCACCTCCGCACACCCACACATGGGTACACACTTGATGACTTTGGCTACTTGTTGTACTGCTCCTCCTTCTCCTCATCCGCCACCATCATATGATCAGTGTGAGCGTGGTTCATGATGCCACAAAAACAATTTTTTTACATCATATTTATGATGTTGATGACCCTAACCGTTCAAAAGTTAGGCAGTAGTTTCATGTATACCCCCCAGGGGTAAATGTTTTAGTTCATGCTCACAGAATGGGCATTACAAGTACAGGAGACCCACTCCTTTGTAATGGAAACAATATTTAGAGGCTCTCCTCCATGTTTCTTTCCAGGGGCATTGAAGTGCCTCACAATTTTTGGCAGCCCTGTCTTGGGCAATACTACAATAGACCCACTTCCTTAAAATGGGCACATTATTTAAAGAGGCCCTCATGTACGTCTCTATCCAGGGGCATCAGAGTGCCACTCAATTTTTGGCTTCCCTGACTAGGGCAATACTACAAAAGACCCACTTCCTTATAATGGGCACATTATTTATAGAGGCCTTCATGTACGTCTCTTCCCAGGGCCATGGGAGTGCCACACAATTTAGAAAAAAAAAATAAATCTTTTATGTAATCCAAAAAACTAACATACACCAACTCTGTCTCACAAGTGGGTATGAGCCCTTAATATATTCTCCAAGAAAATCCATTTTGGTTTCATTTTGTAACGTTTTCTTGACAGTCCGTAAAAGTGGCGTAATAGTCTGACAACATTGTTCACAGCAGTGACCTTGGAGTCTGAAATGCTTACAGGGGTCTTCCCCATGCTGTTCCCATGTCATTTGAGCACTGTTCTGATACTTTTGTGACATTTTTAGGGTTTATCCATGCTGCCGGGGGTCATGCCAGAAAATTACTTGGGTCTCCCATAGGATAACATTGTGTTCTGGCCGAGTACACGAGTATCTTAGGATGCGCAGCCCGAGCCTCGAGCACCCGAGCATTTTAGTACTTGCTCATCTCTAGTGATTAACACTGGTGTTGTTGTGCACATTTGTAGATGCAAAATGACAGATAGCGCTATACACAACATAGTGCTTTACAGGGGTGAGAATTTTTTTTTTTTATACCAAGGGTCCACTTGAGAGACCATGACTGTTGTGGAGGCTGAACCGATAGGGTGAAATTAATTCTGCTGAATATTACTGACCTATTTATTACAATTATTTTATATTATCATTAATTGTATCACTTTTTATTGATGAGAATTAAAGGGGTTGTGCCATCAACAGCTATACATTTTAATGAATAGATCTTAGATTAAAAGTAAGTTCCACAATTGAATGTTAAAAAAAATGTTTCTGTCCCGAGGTACTTTGATAAATGTGCCCCTGTATAAAGTATGTGTCCGACCATGCAGAAACATGGTTTTACATACCCCCAGCTCATGGGTGGGGAAGGAAGTAAGGGCATATACAGACATTACACCTGGGGATCCCAGTGGCATATCTGATCAGACACATAGGACATGCCCCATACAGTCATACAGTTCAACAGTGCAGTAGATGGTATAATGGCAAATGCTCCGGGTGCTGCAAATGGAATTTCTGGCTGTAGATGGAACCCTCCTTATGTTCCTTTCTTTGACTTTCTTTCCTTGCCTCCCAGTGGCAATGATGTCTGATCTCTTAAAGATAATCTGACCTCCTGCTGCTTTTCTAGTCTCCTCTCCCTCGTACCCGTTGGGTGCACCTTTTACTTGTCCTTCGCAGGATCCGATTGCAGGACTGATTCCCCTCCTTTGGGCTCTTTGGGAGTCGGGCCATATCTATAATATCCCCGATCTTCGGATTCTCTGTGAGCCGTAAGGAAATCACAGGTGCGGACTCCGGTACCCGGTTTCCTTCCTATGGGGCAAACTCTTACTCAATTCCCCATTAGCGTGGACTTTGGCCTTAAGTTTCTCCCACTCTTGCTTCCTCCTATTTCTGGGATCTCTTCTATCTTGGGGCCCTCAGCCGAGGAGACCCTCCTTGCTCCAGCTCTTACTCCATCCCTCTGTCGTCTCACTAATTCCCCCTAGAGGCCACTATATATATCCTCCCGGGGCCCTCCCACCTACTATTCTAGTGTGTGGGTGTCAGCTCTAGGGTTCCACCTAGTGACCATTGTTCCAATTGCAGTGGGGTGGCTATACCCCTTTTCTGGGTGTAGTACCCCTTTTGTGACACCTACATGGTGGGGCGCCACACATACATTACATAGGGGCACATTTATAAGAACACTTTTGGACAGGAACATTTATTTAAAACACATACGATTGTAGAACTTGTTTTTATTCTAAAATATATTAAACTGTACAAATATTTGTAGCACAACCCCGTTAAATATGCTGACACTCCCCTATATACAGTATGAGCCAACACATAGCTTCCTATATACAGTATAGGACCTAACATAGACCGCGTATAAACAAGAAGATAAAAAAAAGTGTTCAGCCCACCATTCTTTAGAGCAGGGATGAAGAACTCCAGGCTTCAAAGGTCGCCAACAGGTCATGTTTTCAGGATTTCCTTATTGCACAGGTGATAATATAATCAGGATTCCCACCTCTGTGCAATGCTAAGGAAATCCTGAAAACAAGAACTGTTGGCGGCCTTTGTGGTCTGGAGTTCCCCACTTCTGCTTTAAATAATAAAAATTAAAAACCAATACCACAAAATGTACAAACACATCATAGGTATCAAGAATTATACATTTCTATGGAACAGAGATAAACATATATCACAAGCGGTAAGATATAGTATGAATCAAATTATGAAGAATCGCAGTGCATAAGGAAATAAGGAAGAAAAAAATCGATAAAAGGGAACATTATATAATGTGCCACTGGATGAAAATAATAGTGCCACTGATAGTATATACAGTTGTGGCCAAAAGTATTGACACCCCTGCAATTCTGTCAGATAATACTCAGTATCTTCCAGAAAATGATTGCAATCACAAATTCTTTGGTATTATTATCTTCATTTAATTTGTCTTCAGTGAAAAAACACAAAAGAGAATGAAGCAAAAAGCAAAACATTGATCATTTCACACAAAATTCCAAGAATGTGCCAGACAAAAGTATTGGCACCCTCAGCCTAATACTTGGTTGCACAACCTTTAGCCAAAATAACTGCGATCAACCGCTTCCAGTAACCATCAATAAGTTTCTTAAAATGCTCTGCTGGAATTGTAGACCATTCTTCTTTGGCAAACTGCTCCAGGGCCCTGATATTTGAAGGGTGCCTTCTCCTAACGGCCATTTTTAGATCTCTCCACAGGTGTTCTATAGGATTCAGGTCTGGACTCATTGCTGGCCACCTTAGAAGTCTCCGGTGCTTTCTCTCAAACCATTTTCTAGTGCTTTTTGAAGTGTGTTTTGGGTCATTGTCCTGCTGGAAGACCCATGACCTCTGAGGGAGACCCAGCTTTCTCACACTGGGCCCTACATTATGCTGCAACATTTGTTGGTAGTCTTCAGACTTCATAATGCCATGCACACGGTCAAGAAGTCCAGTGCCAGAGGCAGCAAAGCAACCCCAAAACATCAGGGAACCTCTGCCATGTTTGACTGTAGGGACCGTGTTCTTTTCTTTGAATGCCTCTTTTTTTCTCCTGTAAATTCTATGCTGATGCATTTGCCCAAAAAGCTCTACTTTTGTCTCATCTGACCAGAGAACATTCTTCCAAAACGTTGTAGGCTTTCTCAAGTAAGTTTTGGCAAACTCCAGCCTGGCTTTTTTATGTCTCGGGGTAAGAAGTGGGGTCTTCCTGAGTATCCTGCCATACAGTCCCTTTTCATTCAGATGCCGACGGATAGTACGGGTTGACACTATTGTACCCTCGGACTGCAGGGCAGCTTGAATTTGTTTGGATGTTAGTCGAGGTTCTTTATCCACCATCCGCACAATCTTGCGTTGAAATCTCTTGTCAATTTTTCTTTTCCGTCCACATCTAGGGAGGTTAGCTACAGTGCCATGGGCTTTAAACTTCTTGATGACACTGTGCACGGTAGACACAGGAACATTCAGGTCTTTGTAGATGGACTTGTAGCCTTGAGATTGCTCATGCTTCCTCACAATTTGGTTTCTCAAGTCCTCAGACAGTTCTTTGGTCTTCTTTCTTTTCTCCATGCTCAATGTGGTACACACAAGGACACAGGACAGAGGTTGAGTCAACTTTAATCCATGTCAACTGGCTGCAAGTGTGATTTAGTTATTGCCAACACCTGTTAGATGCCACAGGTAAGTTACAGGTGCTGTTAATTACACAAATTAGAGAAGCATCACATGATTTTGCCAATACTTTTGTCCACCCCCTTTTTTATGTTTGGTGTGGAATTATATCCAATTTGGCTTTACGACAATTCTGTTTGTGTTTTTTCATTGAAGACAAATTAAATGAAGATAATAATACCAAAGAATTTGTGATTGCAATCATTTTCAGGAAGAAACTGAGTATTATCTGACAGAATTGCAGGGATGCCAATACTTTTGGCCACAACTGTATATGTATAAAATTTAGGCTATATTGCAAGGTCCACTGAGTGAAGATGATGCCACTGATTGGAAGGCACTGCGGCTGCGTATGTGTCGAGACCGGGGGTACTCGGGTATCAGGCTCAGAGGGGTTTTCACGGGGATGTCACGGGTGGCAGCGCCTGAGCCCGTGGCCTGTGTGACACTTCAATAAGGGGTTATGTACAGGGGATAAGAGTTATTGTCACGTGACGCCACTTGTAGCACCTGGTGATGGGTCACCAGCACCGCCACAGTCCTCCAGGAGGGCGATGGTATTGCGGCAAGGATGGCAAAGCTCCCTACAGGTGAAGCTGGTCCTCTGGGGCAGCATAGAGAAAAGGAGCAGCTTGGAGTGGGACTTGAGGACAGGGTAGGAAGCAGTAAGGCAGTCTATAGAGAGGCTGGGGACGCTGGGGACGGAGAGGAAACACGCACACACTCTGAAGAAGTCTCTTACCTTTTACTGATGGTATGCACAGGTGAAGATGTCCAGAGCACTGTTGAGTGACCAGGTGCACAGTGAATCTCCACAGCAAGTGGGTATAAGGCCTCCTCAGGTTCCCTGCTGTCGCTAAAGCCCTGTCTGTATGCAACACGACTAGCCGTCTCACTTTCTCTGGTCCTCTCTCTCTCCCCCTGCGCGGTCCACGGGTTACCCTCTATGATCACTGCTGTTTGGCCTTTCACTATGGTGTCTGGCTCCCTCTTTCTGGGTACGCAGGGGGACTGGGTGACTGAGGTCTCCGCGGTGTGCCGGGGGTTTCTGCAGTCCTGGAGTAATCCTGCAGGTGCGGTTCCCCGAAGTCTGGCACATCTTAAGTGTACTTCAACTAGTTCCTTTACTCCCTTGGCTAAGCTCTGTGCCTTCTGTCCCCACTTCTAGGCTTGGCTGCATATAACTGTCGAGCCCTGCTAAAACAACCCCTGCTCCTCCCTTCCGAGTAATGGGCACTGCCCCCTCTCCTCATCACTCTGCAGGCCCTCTCCCGGGCCTTAAAAGCTTTACCCCTCGCCATCCTCTTCCTCTTTACCGCTGGTAGAGGAGGGCGCTGGTGAGAGCCAACCTGTCACGGACGGCTGCGGCATCGGGCCTTTACCTCTCTGGTTTTATAAGGCAGATTTGTGCCTACGGTTGAGCAGCGGCCAGAACATTCCACCCCCTGTTTTCAATTACATATGAGTGGTGTTACGTTTATACCTTCAATAAAGTTGGAAAAGATATCCCACGTGTCTTCACTGCTCATTGTGCAGCGGGGAGAACTGACGTTTAGACATCGCTGAAACGTCACCAAATCGGTGACTTTGCAACGATATGGTTACCGATATCATTGTGGGCGACGGGCCCTTAAGTTATACCACAGAGGCGATGTTAATTGGCTACACCTATTTCCCATAACAATAGCTTGGCAGGAATGGTCACCTAGTTTTACATGAGAACAGTGGAGATAAATATCTTAAGCAGTTGCTGCTAGTAATATCATGTGACCGAAATTTCCGTGCGCCCTATTCGCATTTCGGATCCACCTTTTTCAGGGGGCGTGACCATGGTGAGTCAGGGAGGCTAAAATACTGTGCCATAGCCAATCACAACAAGGCATTGTTGCCTAGCTACAGACGCTGCTCCCCTGCTCCAATTGCGGATGCCGCATCATCTCACAACGTCAGGATGGGCGGAGAACAGGATCACAAGATCACTTCCTCCTCCACCATAGAGACGCTGGTAAGGATGGAGCGGCACTCAGGAGCGCAGAGCAGTGGCGACCTGAGGATGCCTACATCATAACTGTATATAACAACACTGATATTGTTACAAATTAAGAATATTATCATGGGAAACAAATGTCAATTAAGCTGGAACATCTAATATATAATTGGGTATCAAAAAATAAAAAAATAAAAAATAAAAAGTATAAAGAACTATAAACCCTATATGTAAATATATGGTATGATCATGGTATATAGTATATATCAATATAGTCACGGAGAATGCACAGGCATTTTATAATCATAACAAATAATATAATCCCAATAAGTTTGCTACATCTATCAATATAATTTGTTGTCAATCACAAAACATATAGGGCTCATGACTTAAAGCGATAGTCATGTTTCCACTAGGGATGGGCGAATCTACTCGCTAGGACTCGTTACTCTGCGAGTAATAGTGGAATCGCAGGACTCGGTACTCTGCGAGTTTCCAAGCTATTACTCGCACAGTAGCGAGTCCACCATCTCTCCGTCTTCCCCGCAGCCTCACCTCCTGATCCTAAGTTAGGACCGGGCGTGGGGAGCAGGTGCAGGGACTCAGGACTCAGGCGGGGAAGCCGGCGGTGAAATTTGCTGACTGCCGCTTCCCCCACTGAGTCCTGACCAGGGTAGGGCTTGGGGGGGGAAAGTGAGTGTGCCGGACTGGCCGGCTACTTACCCCTGCCTCCGCCGGCGCCGGCCGCCGCCGCAGACTCGCTCCCCGAGTCTCGCTGCTTCTGTTTCCGGAGATTCCCGAACGGTGACAGAAGCAGTGAATAAATTAACTTCCGTCACCGCTCAGGAATCTCTGGCAGCAGAGCGAGTCGGGCTGACAGCAGGGTTCAGCTCAGGTCATAATGACCTGAGCTGAACCCTGACTGTTTAGTCAGTTCTCAGCTCTGCTACATCCCTGTGTGTCTATGCACAGGGATGTAGTAGAGCTCAGATTACGTTTTGGACTACGTCAGACGGAAGAGGATTTTTTAAATAAAGATGGAGTCCCTAATTGTCTTCTGTTTTATTTCTAATAAAAAAAATTTTCTCTGTGTTGTGTTTTTTTTTTAATATTGATTACTGGAAATTCATGGCGGTCATGTCTAATATTGGTGTGACCGCCATAAATTTCGGGCTTAGGGCCAGCTGATAATACAAAACTGGCCCTAACCCCTTTATTACCCAGTGAGCCACCCGCCACCAGGGCCACTGGAAGAGTGGGGTTCAGCGCCAGAGGATGGCGCTTCAATGATCGTGCCATCTTCTGGGGCGGCTGCGGTCTGCAATTTGCAGCGGGGGGTGCCCAGAAAGCTTGGGCCTCCCTGTGCTGCAGATTCCAGCCCCCAGCTGCCTAGCTGTACCTGGCTGGACATAGAATTTGCGCGGAGCCCCACGCATTTTTTTTTTTTATTATTTCATGAAATTCATGAAATAATAAAAAAAGGGGACTCACCTGTATTCTTGTGTCCGGCCAGGTACAAGTAGGCACCTGGGGGTTGGGGGCAGCCCGTTGCTGCCTGCTGGATCCGGCTGGTTACAGAAATACGGCGAAGCCCACGTCATTTTTTTTTCTGAAAAATCAATAAAACAATCCTTTTGGGCACCCCCCGCTGCAAATTGCAGCCCGCAGCCGCCCCAGAAGATGGCGCGTTCATTGAAGCGCCATCTTCTGGCGCTGAACCCCGCTCTTCCAGTGGCCCTGGTGGTGGGTGGCTCACTGGGTAATAAAGGGGTTAGGGCCAGCTTTGTATTATCAGCTGGCCCTAAGCCCGAAATATATGGCGGTAACGCCAATATTAGACATGACCGCCATGAATTTCCAGTAATCATTAAAAAAAAAAAACACAACACAGAAAATTTTTTTTTAATTAGAAATAAAACAGAAGACAATTAGGGACTCCATCTTTATTTAAAAAATCCTCTTCCGTCCGACGTAGTCCAAAACGTAATCTCAGCTCTGCTACATCCCTGTGCATAGACACACAGGGATGTAGCAGAGCTGAGAACTGACTCAACAGTCAGGGTTCAGCTCAGGTCATTATGACCTGAGCTGAACCCTGCTGTCAGCCCGACTCGCTCTGCTGCCGGAGATTCCCGAGCGGTGACGGAAGTTAATTTATTCACTGCTTCTGTCACCATTCGGGAATCTCCGGAAACAGAAGCAGAGAGACTCGGGGAGTGAGTCTGCGGTGGAGGCAGGGGTAAGTAGCAGGCCTGTCCGATGCACCCCCCCCCCACCAACCCCCTCTCCCCCGGTTCAATCCTTTATTTTTTTTTTCTTTTTACTATTCTTTAAAAGCCAGCGGCTTTTTGCAGCTGGCTTTAAAAGAATAACATGGGGATTTGCAGGTTTTTCCTCTGCTGCCAGACCCCTTATATGGTCCGGCAGCAGAGGAGTCGCTGTAATACTCGTTCCCCATTCATTAACATTGGAATCGCTAGACTCGCAACGAGTAGCGAGTCCTGGACTCAGACTCATCAGAGTCTAGCGATTCCGAGTAGTTTAGGATTCGCCCACCCCTAATTTCCACCAGTTCATGAGTATGGCATAAAATGAATAAACAACATTAAAATCATGACAATATGGGGCAAATATCGCCTCACAAATATGGGGCAAAACTTAGGCTTTTGTTAAGGCCAAGTGGGTGGATGGTCTTTAATGTTCATATCAACTTGGTCTCTATTTGGGCTAATGTTTTTGTTATTTTACCTCCCCTAATTCCCAAATCCAGACAGTCGATCCCACATACTCTAAATCCCCTACTATCACAGGCATGATGCTGCTTACAATGTTTGGGGATTGTTTTTAGTATGGAATCATCAATCTCCTTTGCAGCCGCCTCGATTCCTAAAACATGTTCTCTTATTCGAATCTTTACCTGCCTTGTGGTAAGACACACACAGATTTTTCAATAAGGGCAGGTAGCGTAGTAAATCACTGCCATAGTTTCACATGTGATCCTTTTTTTTATTCTATAGGTCTTATTACCACTGGAATCAGATGAGGAGTCAGCCCTATCAACATTCGGACACGCGACACATTTGACACATGGTGTGCACAGCCATATTTTGGTTGAAATTTACTCATAAAATTAGATTTATTTTGGCCCTCATAATGACTCCGAGTCAAATGGTCATGTAAATTACGACTTCTCCTTGTCGTTATTGTAGGATATTCCGGGAGAATTTTGGCCAATGTAGGGTCTGCTCTCAGGACATGCTACGATCAAACAAGCGCTTGTTTCATAGAGTCAAAAGCAGAATTATATTCAGTAATGAATCTTATTGAATTCTCTGCCTTAAAAGGCTTTGTAGAGAATAGTAGAGCATTTCTTACAGAATATTTTGCTCTATTATATGTTTATTTAATGGAGTGTTTACTGTATCTTCTTCCACAAATCTGTTGGTAAGTTCAGCCACTTGTACCTCAAAGTGTGTGTCCCTTGAGCATAGCCTACACAGTCCAAGAAATTGCCCAATGGGGACTGCGTTAATTATATGTCTTGGATGGGAGGACGTGGCACGTAACAATGTATTCGTATCTGTAGGTTTTCGATAGAGATTTGTTTGTAAGACATCCACATCTTTGAATAATGACACATCCAAGAAGTCTATTGACTCTGAGGACCACTGGATTTGGGAATTCAGGGAGGTGGAATACCAAAAAAGTTAGCCCAAATAGAAACCAAGTGAATATGGACATTAAAGACCGTCCACCCACTTGGCCTTAACGAAAACCTAAATGCCCAGTTACACACACAGATAATTGTGCAGAGATTGTTTGCAGATCTCTGGTTGCAGTGAAATCATAGACATATTGTTACAATTTGTGGCCGTGTACAAATGTAACAATGTGTCCATGATTTCACTACAACCAGAGATCTGCGAACAATCTGCACAATTATCTGTGTGTGTAATTGGGCCTGAAGTTTTGCCCCATATTTGTGAGGCCATGGGACGATATATTGTCATGTTTTTAATGTTTTTTATTCATTTTATGCCATACTCATGAACTGGTGGAAACATGACTATCGCTTTAAGTCATGAGCCCTATATATTTTGTGATCGACAATGAATTAAATTGATAGATGTAACAAACTTATTGGGATTATAGTATTTGTTATAATTATAAAGTGCCTGTGCCATGTGTATTCTCCATGGCCATATTGATATATATACCATGATCATCTAAATATATAATCACGAATATTATGTGTCACACTACTTCTGGCACTTGTGTCGCTATCCCACAATGCACCATGGCACCATTGAGGAATAGCGACACAAGTGACAGAAGTGAAAGTGATACCACTGTTACCGTCGGGAGATCAGCGGCGCTAGCCACTGCTAATCTCCCGCCGCACGGAGGCCAGCAGGAAGCAGCCGGGAGATGAGTGGAGGCAGCCGCTCATCTCCCGGTTGCTCGCAGTGGAAGTTCCCCGACTGTCATATTGGAACACGCAAGTTATGGGTATTCCAATATGGCGGTGGTATTCAAATTCCCTGCCAAGCCGTGCGCCTCTTCGTTGATTGGTTGCAGTGGCAATCAATCAGCGCTGTTGGCTCGTGATTTAAATCCCGCTTCGCTGACCGCGGCAACCAATCAGCGAAGCGATGCGTGGCTTAGCGGGGGATTTCAATCCCGCACCGCTCATTGGCTGAGCGGCACAGGATTCAAATCCCCCGCCACAGTCTGTGGCACCGATGATTGGCTGAGCTGCCACCGGCTTTGGTGGGGAATCTGAATACCGCGCCGCTCAACCAATCAGCGGTGCAAGATTCAAATTCCCCACCAAAGCCGGTGGCCGCTCTGACAATAACGCGCCAACAGCGCTGATTGGTCACTGTCGACCAACTGTTGACACGCGATTTAAATCCTGCTTTGCTGATCAGCAAAACGGCGTGCAATTTGGCAATTTGAATCCCGAGCCGCTCATTGGCCGGCTCAGTTAATGAGCAGTGCCACAAAGCTTTGGCGGGGGATTTGAATCCTGCACCACAAACCCATCATATTCTGTGCTAAGCACTGAGCCAAACAGTGCTAATCACTAAGCCACCATACAGTGCTAACCACTGAGCCACCATACAGTAGTAACCACAGAGCGACCCTATAGGGTGCTAACCACTAAGCCACCATACAGTACTAACCACTGAACCACCATATACAGTGCTAACCACTGAGCCACCATATACAATGCTAACCACTGAGCCACCATATACAATGCTAACCATTAAGCCACCATACAGTGCTAACCACTGGACCACCATATACAATGCTAACCACTGACCCACCATATACAGTGCTAACCACTGAACCACCATACAGTGCTAACCATTGAGCCATCTAACCACTGAGCCACCATACACAGTGCTAACCACTGAGCTACCATACAGTGCTAACCACTGAGCCACCTAACCACTGAGCCACCATATACAGCGCTAACCACTGAGCCACCACATACAGTGCTAACCACTGAGCCACCACATACAGTGCTAACCACTGAGCCACCACATACAGTGCTAACCACTGAGCCACCACATACAGTGCTAACCACTGAGCCACCATACAGTGCTAACCACTGAGCCACCATATACAGCGCTAACCACTGAGCCACCATATACAGCGCTAACCACTGAGCCACCACATACAGTGCTAACCACTGAGCCACCATATACAGCGCTAACCACTGAGCCACCATATACAGCGCTAACCACTGAGCCACCATATACAGTGCTAACCACTGAGCCACCATATACAGTGCTAACCACTGAGCCACCATATACAGTGCTAACCACTGAGCCACCATATATACAGTGCTAACCACTGAGCCACCATATACAGTGCTAACCACTGAGCCACCATACAGTGCTAACCACTGAGCCACCATACAGTGCTAACCACTGATCCATCATACAGTGCTAACCACTGATCCACCATACAGAGCTAACCACTGAGCACCTAACCACTGAGCCACCATATACAGCGCTAACCACTGAGCCACCACATACAGCGCTAACCACTGAGCCACCACATACAGTGCTAACACTGAGCCACCATATACAGCGCTAACTACTGAGCCTACCATACACGCACTAACCACTGACCTATCAATACAGTCTAACACTCAGCCCCGTTACAATACTAACCACTCAGCACCTACAGTGCTAACCACTGAGCAACCATATACAGTGCTAACCACTGAGCAACCATATACAGTGCTAAAAACTGAACCACCAAATACAATGTTAACCACTGAGCCACCATATCATGCTAACCATTGAGCCACCATATAGTGCTAACCACTCAGCCACCATATAGTGCTAACCACTCAGCCACCATATAGTGCTAACCACTCAGCCACCATATACACTGCTAACCACTGAGCCACCATACAATGCTAACCACTGAGCCACCATATACACTGGTAACCACTGAGCCACCACACAGTGCTAACCACTGAGCCACCACACAGTGCTAACCACTGAGCCACCACACAGTGCTAACCACTGAGCCACCACACAGTGCTAACCACTGAGCCACCACACAGTGCTAACCACTGAGCCACGACACAGTGCTAACCACTGAGCCACCACACAGTGCTAACCACTGAGCTACCACACAGTGCTAACCACTGAGCCACCACACAGTGCTAACCACTGAGCCACCACACAGTGCTAACCACTGAGCCACCACACAGTGCTAACCACTGAGCCACCACACAGTGCTAACAACTGAGCCACCACACAGTGCTAACCACTGAGCCATCGTATACAGTGCTAACCACAGAGCCACCATACAATGCTAACCACAGAGCCACCACACAGTGCTAACCACAGAGCCACCACACAGTGCTAAACACTGAACCACCATATCGTCCTAACTACTCAGCCACCATATAGTGCTAACCACTGAGCCATCGTATACAGTACGAACCACTGAGCCGCCATATACACTGGTAACCACTGAGCCGCCATATACACTGGTAACCACTGAGCCGCCATATACACTGGTAACCACTGAGCCGCCATATACACTGGTAACCACTGAGCTACCACATAGTGCTAACCACTGAGCTGAGCAGTGCCGGGACAAGGCATTTTGGTGCCCTAGGCAGGTAAGGCAAACGGCCCCCCCGCCCCCCCGAAATATGTTTAGGATTAAAAATGTCAACACGCATGAAGTTGCAACATCGTAGGATCAACGGTGTTTATTCCCTCTTCATGTGGTCTTACATGGTACGGGTGGGAGGACGGGGGGTTCTCAAAGGCGATGGCCGTTTCACACTGCAAGTGGCACTTCAACAGGCATATAGTCCACCATATGCCTGTTGACTATATGCCTGTTGAAGCGCCACCCCACGAAGAGTGCATAAACACCGCTGATTGTGTGTTGCAACTTCTTTTCTATAACGCTAAACACAATAGCTGTATATACAATAGAGAATACAGAATAGAGACAGCTGCGGACCGTATATACAATGGAGACTGCTGCTGGCTATACATACAATAGAGAATACACAATAGAAACTGCTGCTGCCCATACACAATAGAGAATGCACAATAGAAACTGCTGCTGGCCGTACACAATAGAGAATACACAATAGAGACTACTGCTGGCCGTACGCAATAGAGATGGCTGCCAGCCATATAGACAACATCCCAACAGCTTCCCTCCATTCCGACAGCCTCCCTCCATCCTGATAGGCTCCCTCCATCCTTCCTCCATCCTTCCTCCATCCCGACAGCCTCACTTCATCCTTCCTCCATCCCGACAGCCTCACTTCATCCTTCCTCCATCCCAACAGCCTCACTTCATCCTTCCTCCATCCCAACAGCCTCACTTCATCTTTCCTCCATCCCAACAGCCTCACTTCATCCTTCCTCCATCCTGACAGCCTCCTTCCATCCTTCCTCCATCCCAACAGCCTCACTTCATCCTTCCTCCATCCTGACAGCCACCCTACATCCTTCCTCCATCGCAATAGCCTCCCTCCTTCCCATCAACATCCCTCCATCCTAACAGCCTCCCTCCATACTTCCTCCATCCCAACAGCGGTCCTCCATCCTGACAGCCTCCTTCTATCCCAATAGCCTATTCCATCCTGACAGCCTCTCTCCATCCTTCCTCCATTCCAACAGCCTCCCTCCATCCTGACTGCATCCCTCCATCCTGACAGCCTCCCTGTCTCCCCACAGCCTCCCTGTCTCTATCCCCCACAGCCTCCTTGTCTCTATCCCCACAGCTTCCCTGTCTCTATCCCCACAGCCTCCTTCCCTATATATGGCCCCCTATTCTGTACATTGCCCCATCCCTACACCGGACCCAGCATAATTTACCATTGGGGGTGCTGTGGATGCGGAGCAGGGGTGCCGGAGCCCGGAGGGCACATCTGCAGGACTGGAGCTTCCTGCGGGGAGTAGCTGCGGGCCTGCGGCAGCTAGCGGTGGGCGCCGCCATGTTCTTTGTGGCCGGCGCCCACTAACAGTACAGCCGGTCGGTGGAATTTGAGACTTCAACAAAATGGCCCCGGCTAATTGGAGACCGCGGTCGTTGTGCAGAAGTCTCAACCTCTATTGACCGGCTGTACAGTTAGTGGGCGCCAGCCACAAAGAACATGGCGGCGCCCACCGCTCCCTGCCGCAGCTTCTCCCCGCAACTCCAGGGCCCGGCGGTGGTGAATAATGGGGGGGGCCCGCATCAGGTCACCTGATGACTGCTCTCGGGGTTACGGGTCCGGACTCCCGTCAGGCTGGAATGCGCCCTGCACAAGATGGCGCCCTAGACGATTGCCTAGTTTCACCTAGCTGTCGTCCTGGCCCTGGAGCTGAGCCACCACACAGTGCTAACCACTGAGCCACCACACAGTGCTAACCACTGAGCCACCACACAGTGCTAACCACTGAACCACCACACAGTGCTAACCACTGAGCCGCCATATACACTGGTAACCCCTGAGCCACCACACAGTGCTAACCACTGAGCCACCACACAGTGCTAACCACTGAGTCACCACACAGTGCTAACCACTGAGCTGAGCAACGTTTAAATCTCCCGCCAATACTGCGTGGCTCAGCTGATTGGTCAAGCGCCGGGCAGCACGCGACCAATCAGCTGAGCGGCGCTGTATTGGCGGGAGATTTAAAGCTTGCTGAGCTCAGTGGTTAGCATTGTATGGTGGCTCAGTGGTTAGCACTGTATGGTGGCTCAGTGGTTAGCACTGAATGATGGCTCAATGTTTAATGTCGAGCCTCAGGCTCCGGGGTACTCGGGTATCAGGCGGCAAGGGTTAACTGTGTCATGGGGAATGGTGGCCGTGCCTGATCCCGTGTCCTGGGGGACTATTCTTTTAAAAAGGAGTTAATATTTACAGGTGATTATGTACAAAGTTTGTTGTTGTGACGCCACCTGTAGTTTTTGGTGATTTGCACCAGCACCGCCACAGTCCACCGGACGTAGATGATATTGCGGCTGGGGTTGTAAAGTCCTCCACAGGTAGGACTGGACCTCCGGGGCAGTTTGTAGTGGAGTTATGGCTGAGATGGGGAATGCTGGAGCAGTCTATGAGGGGCACTGGGAACAGAGGGAATGATGTATGGCACCCTGTGCAGGTCACCACAGGATCTCTTAAAGTCTAAAAAAGACAGCGTCACAGACCTTCGATGGTGAAAATTCCAAGCGTCCTTTATTCCATGGTCAACAGAAGCGACGTTTCGACCACTGCTGTGGTCTTTATCAAGCTCAGTATGTTTTACAATTGACCTCTTTAAATAGTGCTCCACCACACCCATAAACCAATGTAGACCAATCACAAACCACATCTATCAATTAATACAAAACACATAAAATACACAACAGTACATAATAAAATTACATATAAGGTGTTATATATGGTTACCCCATCATCTTACAAGATAAATTGTATAGTCTGGCAAGCATAATAGCAATAATCAAAAGTTTAAAATGAACATACAGGCACATGAACGGTTAACCTCAGTATCCAATCAGTATACATCTGTCAGTTACCATACCAACATCCATGTAATCAAACTTAGATGCTAATAAACTTAGATGCTACAACCTAGTGGGGCAATCGGTGGAATACACAAATTTACTGTCATATCCTATTGCACCATAGAGAAACACTCACTAACTACATCTATAGATGTTTATATCCTATGTGTGGAAACTATTCATACCTCCTCATTCCACAAGGAACTCATCCTCCGTGGACTATTACCTTAGCACCCGATCTAAAGTGACTATGCCCGACTTCCCCACGGGTCCATATCTCCAATCGCAAATCGGCATGTCACGCATCATCTCATGTGCACCGGCTACAAACACCTGTGATGTACAGAGAGCTGGGGACAAGCGCGCATATTCAATGCATTCCCGTTCTGCAACCAATCGCGTCTCCCAGCTCATCGCAAACCATTACTATCCTAATGGTAAAACTAAATCTGATAGGTCACTACAGCGCATGCGCCGCCTCCTTATCACCACAGACCAATCATGCTCGGCCATTCCTGTGTTTACATCACCTGACCAAACGTTCCATCACCATCTATTGGTTACTAGCTCGATACTATATCGTGCCTAGACCAATCGCTGGGCCTATTATAATCACCTGCAATCGACTCACCGATTGGTTCAGCGGTGTCAACGTATCCAAGGAGACCGCTCGTACTCTATAACCACCGAATATATCTCCTATCTAAGTACGATCATAATAGCTATTCTTACATATCTATAGTATTCACCCTATCTAATAGAACATGATGTATAGTATTTACCCCAATCCATTCCATTAACAATGGTCAGTTATCTCATATAAAGCATAAGACCATTATATAATAACCAATCTCACCGATTACCCCACCATGACCGTGCATTAGCCTCATGTTTATAATCATGTTGTATAAATCTCCTGGTTAAACATAACAACAATACGGATCATACTGAAGGTGACTGGTGTAAACCGAACTTATTAATTTATAATACCCGTAATACATGCTTAATAATATCTATACACAACCATGTTGAATGAAATCCTGAGTCCTGTATTAAATGTCCACAAAAAATGTCCATATTCCGTTCTTATCACTATTTCTCATTATTGAATGTCCAAATCAACAAATATATATCCATAACTTATCTCAAGGGGTACCCCAACACCTCGTTATACGAGTCAAGTGCAGCTAAAAGAGAATGCAAAAGATAAAAACAAAAACAAAAACAGAGTTATCAGCAGCAGGTTCCTATACACTGATTTACTTTAATAAGCAGCTTCTTTGATTGTATTCAATATTCAAACCCTTAGGGTGTAGTGTGTCCAGCTCAAATATCCACCTTCTTTCTTTATCTTGAAGGAGGGCCATCCTATCACCCCCTCTTCGTGGCATTGGGACGTCATCTATCACCCTGAATCGTAACTGATTGACCGAATGTCCACAGTCATTAAAATGTTTAGGCACCGGCAATTCCACCCTATTGGTCCTAATAGTACTTTTGTGTTTGGAAATTCTATCCTTAATTGCCATCGTGGTCTCTCCCACGTAGAAGAGACCACAAGGGCAGGAAATAAGATATATTACAAAGTCACTATTGCAGGTATATCTTTTTTTAATCATATATTTCCTGCCGGACCTGGGGTGAAAAAACATTTGTCCTTTTATCATGTTACCACATTGGGCACAACCCAGACACGGGAAATTTCCCAATCTGGGGATGCTCAATGTCCTCTGTACATCTCTTTTGGAACTACCCACATCTGTTTTAACAATCCTGTCCTTAATGTTACGATTTCTCCTGTATGAGAATAATGGTTGGTTGGAAAATTGTTCAATCTCACGACCTCTACTCAATAAAGGCCAGTGTCTACGTACAATACCACTCAATCTACCACTCAAATGATTATAGTTGGTAACCAATGGGATCCTCTTATCTTCCTTGATCTTTGTTTTAGGAGTCAATAACGTTTCTCTCTTCATATTCACGGCTTTTTCCTTATATTGCATCACAATAGCCCTAGGATACCCTCGTTTTAGAAACCTCTCGCACATAGTTTCAAGTCTTATATCTACCTTATCTTCATCAGAAACTATTCTTCTCACCCTCAATAGCTGACTCCAAGGTAAAGATTGGACCATCCTCTGTGGATGTTGGCTTGTGTACAGAAGGGTACTGTTCCTATCGGTCTTTTTAACAAAAAGATCCGTCTGTAGTCTGTTCCCATTCTTGTATACTAACGTATCTAAGAATTGTATATTATCGCGGGAACATTCCATTGTAAACTTCAACTCAGGAAAAATATTGTTAAGGGAGTCAAAAAAGACATTTAGGTCCTCCCTATCGCCCTTCCATACAAAAAAGATGTCGTCGATGTAACGTCGCCAACCTCTGACATGTCCCCACATGGGTGAGGTGTACACATGTTCACCCTCGAGGACAGCCATGTAGATGTTGGCATAAGTGGGGGCCACGTTGGACCCCATGGCTGTCCCTCAGCGCTGCAAATAATGATCATCCCCGAAAAGAAAGTAATTTCTCTCAAGGATGAACCTAAGCAGCGCCAGGGCGAACTGTGCACACCTCGGAGGCATGTCAGAGGCAGCGAGCGTCACATCGACGGCATTCAAACCCCTCTCGTGTTTAATGGAGGTATATAATGATACCACATCAAATGATACCAACCAAGATTCATCATCGACTTCAATGGTGTTCAAGGATCCAATAAAGTCGCTGGTGTCACGTGTGAAGGAAGGTGCTTGTATAGCATACTCCCTCAGGAGACGATCCAAAAAAATTGCCACCCTACTACATAAAGATCCCCTCCCGGAGACTATGGGTCTCCCGGGGGGGTCATTCAAGTTTTTGTGTATTTTCGGGATCGTATATAACATTGGTATAATTGGAGAGTCAGGGATCAAATATTCTGCCAAATTACGATCAATAATACCGTTCAATAGAGCCTCATCAACCATATTCCTCAATTCACTCAAAAATTTTTGTGTTGGATTAGAGCTCAACTTCTCAAAGACTTCGACGTCAGATAATTGACGTCTAATCTCCTCAGTATATTTGAATGTGTCCATCACCACCACAGCCCCACCTTTGTCCGCGGGCTTGATGGTGATGGACACATTCTGTTCTAACGTTTTAAGGGCCTTCAATTCTGTCCCTGTCATATTTGGATTTTTGTTATGAATATCCATACGTCTCAATTTAGATACATCATCCTTAACAAATTTAATAAAAGTATCTATAGCTGGATCTCTCACAGGAGGGTCAAAGTCACTCTTCTGATAGCGGTCCAGTTTTCCCAAACATAACATATCAGTAGGATAATTATGATCACATTTCTCCTTATCTGAGAAATAAACAGTCAACTTAAGACGTCTAAAGAATCTATATAGGTCATTGTCCAGTTCATACCAATCGATTCTACCAGAGGGGCAAAAGGACAATCCCTTAGATAACACTCTGGTTTGTACCTCATCAAGAGATACAGATGATATATTTACCACCAATGATTCATCGATTACCGTCTCCTCGTCCTGGATCTTGTCAGGGGTGGCACAGTATTTCCTCTTGTGTTTCCTCCCACCCCTGTGCTTCCTCTTCCGCCATTTTGAGGTCTTCCTCTTCCCCCTAAAAAAAGGGGATAATTTACCGAGCTGGTCCCTTCATCCGTAGAATCAGATTCACCGGTAAATCCAAAATCGGATCGTGGAGTGTTGGGTATTGCTGGTCCAGTTGGCACCCTTGAGCCCCTAGGTCTCCTTCCTCCTCGTGGAAAATTTGAGTTAGGTTTTTGTCTAGGCGTGGGGTAGTAAGAAGGTTTATATTGCCATCTATACACCCGACCATTGTTGTAATCCTCTAAATCTCGGAACCACTTATTCCTTTTGTTATCCTCCAAATCGGTCCGGAATTTATGCAAATTATCGATCATTTTAGTGTCCATCTCCTTCAATTCTTCCTCCTCAGAGGCCTCCACCAATTGCGCCCTAGTATCCTCCAATTTTATCTTCAGCTCCTGTATCTCCTTCTTCAGATATTCGATATTAAGGAGCATAATATCAAAGGCATATTTATTACTAATAGCCTCGAAGCGGGCACAAAATAGAGCATTATTTGGTAAGAGAGTAGGTTGCAAATTGGGTCTCAAACCCCTCGGGATCCTATGGGCTTTATGATATTCAATCAAAGTTCCCACATGCAATTCCAAGGAAACAAGTTTCTTATGCTCATTTTCCCATTTTTTCCGCAACATTTTAGTAGTAGGTTGACATAAATAAGTACTATCAACGTTCGTGTCAGCGAGGATCCTTGCTGCTTCCTCCTCTGTATATGAAAAAAGACCAATGGAACTGGGTCCTCCACCGATAGGACCCGGATTCTCCATATTAATATGTAAACCTCGGTGCAAATTGACCCGAACTCACAACGTATACAAAGAGGGTTAACTGATCACAGCACCATGAGGTAAT
Organism: Allobates femoralis; assembly: GCA_033576535.1. Taxonomy (NCBI): domain Eukaryota; kingdom Metazoa; phylum Chordata; class Amphibia; order Anura; family Aromobatidae; genus Allobates; species Allobates femoralis. The sequence goes on from JARQOC010000001.1 coordinate 416,480,186, forward strand.
TAGCAGGACCTTCAACCTTTCAGTCAGCACCTGGACGCACGTCCACCCCGGAGAGTTCACATCCAGTTATTATAAATCATTAAAGTCTAAAAAAGACAGCGTCACAGACCTTCGATGGTGAAAATTCCAAGCGTCCTTTATTCCATGGTCAACAGAAGCGACGTTTCGACCACTGCTGTGGTCTTTATCAAGCTCAGTATGTTTTACAATTGACCTCTTTAAATAGTGCTCCACCACACCCATAAACCAATGTAGACCAATCACAAACCACATCTATCAATTAATACAAAACACATAAAATACACAACAGTACATAATAAAATTACATATAAGGTGTTATATATGGTTACCCCATCATCTTACAAGATAAATTGTATAGTCTGGCAAGCATAATAGCAATAATCAAAAGTTTAAAATGAACATACAGGCACATGAACGGTTAACCTCAGTATCCAATCAGTATACATCTGTCAGTTACCATACCAACATCCATGTAATCAAACTTAGATGCTAATAAACTTAGATGCTACAACCTAGTGGGGCAATCGGTGGAATACACAAATTTACTGGGACATGGATGGAAAGTACACAGCAAGCAGACCCCACTAACAAGCAACACCTTTCACCTCAGACCTGTAGGGGGAGCTCCACTGGTTGCCTTAAGCCAGTTCCCCCTATAAATACGGGTCCTGGAGGGAGAAACACCGGAGTGTGCAGTCACTTCAGAACTGTAAGCAGCTGAGTAAGCTGACCTTGTACTTGAGCCACGCTAGGCCCATACCAGAGACACTTGAGAACAGTGGTAGATCCTCAGAGTAAGGGTCACAGGAACAGGTGAGAAGCAAGTACCGAAAGGGGCAGAGGAGTCATACCGACTCACCCTAACAGAGTTCCGGTCACTGGTTCCGAGCTACAAGGACACAGTATAGGCCTTGCAGAGAAACTAGCCCAACAAATAGGGTGTTTAGCTCCCCGGACACCCGAAGCACCACCAAATGAGAGCCCGGAGTCTAAGGCCTGACAGGAGTCCCATAGAAGTGCCCTCAGTGCAGCAAATCCGGGTGTGCAGAGTCACACAAGAAAGTGCAGTAACGGTTTGGTCGGGTTTCATGCCTACCAGACTCCAGCAGAACAGCGGACACTAGGAAGCCTATATATAACATTGCTTGCTGTGGAAAGTCCTGAAGTGTTTTACCTCATCCCCCGGTCGAGTGTACCCGTCAACATCAGTAAAGGTACCAAAGACTTTATGTGTGTGTGTCCCTCCTTCAAGTCGCACTACACCGACCGTGCTACCCCATTCCCCTCAACTCCAGTAACTGCCCCGGGGATCCCCGCTCGCCCTGTAGGGTGCAGTTCCATCTAGCTGCAGCACATCACCCCGGAGGTCTGAGCAGCGCCGGTGCCTTCAGTGGACACCTACAGGTGGCGTCACGAAACAAACTTTATTTCTTATCTAACTGTGCATTGACCACCGGGCCCTTACAGCCTCAGGCACCGAACCGTGACCGCAGCCAGCGCCTGAGACCTGAGAACCTGGCAACGGTGAGTCAGATGCACGCACACAGAAGAAGTGTCTTTTACCTTTTACTCATGGACACATTGTTACATTTGTACACGGCCACAATATGGAACAATGTATCCATGATTTCACTGCAACCAGAGATCTGCGAACAATCTCTGCACAATTATCAATTGACTTATCAGCAGCGGGAACTGCGTGCGCTGCACACAGGACCGGAGGGCATAATAGCCCCCCAGTCTTGTGTGCTGATCCGGTCCACAGCTGTCTGGGTCCTCCTGGACAGAACCCGACGGGATCATGCCGCAGTGTGAAGCGGCCCTTAGTCATTATAAAGACCCACTTACACACACAGATAATTGTGCAGAGATTGTTTGCAGATCTCTGGTTGCAGTGAAATCATGGATACATTGTTCCATATTGTGGCCGTGTACAAATGTAACAATGTGTCCATGAGTAAAAGGTAAAAGACACTTCTTCTGTGTGCGTGCATCTGACAGAACCGGACCGGATCATGCTGCAGTGTGAAGCCGGCCTAAGGCCAGCTTCACACTGTAGTTTTTCACTGATCAGTGTCCATCAGTGTTTGGGTGCCAAAACCAGGAGTGTCTCCAAAACTCAGAACAGGTGTCAATGTTTCAATTATAGTTTTACTCTGCAAGTTCCTTTCCTGGTTCCTCTCCTGGTTTTGGCATCCAAATACTGATGGACACTGATCAGTGAAAAACTGTAGTGTGAAGCCAGCCTTACTGGTCTATATGTGGGCAGATTAATGAGGTCTTGAGTCCTGTGTGATACACATACCTGCCTTGGATTTTGTATGAGGGCTATGGAGACGGACTGCAGCTTTGTGCAATAAATCTGGATATATACTCTGCCTGTTTGTGAGCTAATGAGTCACTGTGTGGATCATTATTCAAATAAATAATCAATTGGCTGTAGGAATCCTGCAATATAGCCTAAATTCTATACGCAGATATACTATCAGTGGCATTATCATCTTCACTCAGTGGCAAAATGTATAAGGTTTCCTCTGTAGCATAAGCATATGGCAGAAAAGGCTGGTTTCACACTGAAGTTTTTCCCTGATCAGGGTTCATCAGGTTAATGGCTAACTGAAAAGATGGTAAACATAGCAAGTTTTCAGGACACTGTGGCCCCTTCATCAGGCAGATAATGACACAGATTCTGAAGACACATATGTGACGAAATAGACTCATTCAATGCATAGCAAGGGTTAAATTCTTAAAATCTAGTATTTTGTTTACCCATTGTTCCTACAAGTCTTGTAGATGTTTGGTGATGTTGACGTATGTAATGCAATTATCTCTCCTCTGTAAGGTCAGAGGAACTTAATCATGTTAGAAAGCCATTGTATTACCATGTGGATTGTTGACTCTATGTAAATGGCCTCAGCCACCATTGTTTAATGTCTTCGATTGCAGGCTAAATGTATCCTGCTAGGTGCTAGGTAAACCATCTGCCTGTGGCTCTCCCTTGACAGAACTTAGGCTGCCTTCACATTTGCGTTCCCCTCCGCAGCGTTCTGCGGGGGGGATCCGCAATGTGACCGCATCACTGCAAGCCCCTATCTTTATAATGGGAGTGCATGGTGCTGCGTATGACCGTGCGCACCCATTCACTGCCATATGTGATCTGTGCGTAGGCGGATACCTGCGCACAAATCACCCAGTCTCGTCCGCACCACGAACGCGACATGTTGCATTTCTGGTGCGGATGAGACTCTGCACAGTTCACAGTTCACATATGGCAGTGAATGGGTGTGCACGGTCCTGCGCAGTCAAGCGCAGCACCGTGCGCTCCTATTATAAAGATAGGGGCTTGCAGTGCTGCGGTCACATTGCGGATCCCCTCCGCAGAAAGCTGCGGAGGGGAACGCAAATGTGAAGGTAGCCTTAATCCTACTAACATTCCATTGTACTGCTATGTCAATCAGTATGTGTGTCTCCCTTGCAAGGACTGCAATACTATTATAGATGTTTTATATGAGGCTTGAAATCGAGCCAATGAGAAGACAGTCTTATTCCACCAATCGTGACATCCCAATATCCTGCAATGGGTGATCAATGGGATATAAGCAGACCTGTTATTTAACCAGTGTGTTGGAAATTCTGTCTAGTGACCTCAGTCTAGGGATTTCGGTCCCGGCTAAAGGTGCACAGGATTTGATACAGGCAGCTAATCTAGGATCTTTGGGTCCGATTAGCATGCTATAACCCCAGGCCTAGGCATTTTGGTACCGACCGAGGGGATCAGAACCTGGATTATAATTCTACAAGGACTTCAGCATCGAATGTTCGGATTCAGTTGGGATAACAAAGACTGCATAAGGACGCAACCCAGGTTGGGACAATCCAGTCACCTGGCTACAGACTTTGCTGTGCTATATTCTAATCCCTGGTAAGGCAGCAGAAGGGTGAGACTCTGTTGCCTGTTACATGTTGTGTTATGCTGGTTATGTGTTATATGCTGTTAACTTTTTGGGGATCCAATAAAGCCTTAATATTGTGGTTCCCTCACCTTGTGTTGTCTGAGTAGTGTTCCGCCTACGGTTAAGGAGCTCAGGCGTTCAGTTTGGGGATGAACACTGGTCCAGGCTGTCTTGCTAAAGGCGGCTGGGCCAGCGGACAAGAGCACCCACTGACCCCCGTGTCTCCACAACATACAAATATATACATAAGCAAATGAAACAAAAAAACAAACAAACCAAAAAAAAACAACAGTCTTAGATGCTGTAGGAAATGTGACAGGTGACGTAAAGCAGAGATAGGGTAGGGAGGAAGAGAGGGGGCTGGGGAATTGAAACTAAAAGTCTAAGGCCGGCTTCACACTGCGTGTGTGATCCGATCCGTGCCTGTCCGCTTGAGGCAGACAGCCGTGGACCGGATCTGCACACAGGACTGGGGGGCTATTATGCCCTTTGATCCTGTGTGCAGCGCACACAGCTGTAGCCGCTGACAGGTCAGGACCGCGGCACCCGCGGTCCTCACCTATCAGCAGTGGGAATTGCGTGCGGCTGCACACAGGATCGGAGGGCATAATAGCCCCCCAGTCCTGTGTGCAGATCCGGTCCGCGGCTGTCTGCCTCAAGCGGTCAGGCACGGATCGGATCACATACGTAGTGTGAAGCCGGCCTAAGATAAGCAGACCAAATTGTATAATTGCTATATGGTAGTAGTCTGTGAAAATACTTAAATGAGTTGGGGAAAGCGATAAAAGGAAGCAAGGGTGTTCACATAAGAAGTGTCAAAAGTTCATTGTGGCTAAGGTCACACATGCCCATCCGCTTTTTTAAGCCCTTAGAAAAACAGATCCATTTTTTTAAGGGTGCCAATAGTGTCCCCTGAGGTTCTGGACGTTTTTTGCAATTTTTTGGACTTAGTAATTTTTTCCCAAAAAACATGCAAAAAACGCATGCGTTAACGCATGGTTCCTATATGTACCATGCGTTAACGCATGCGTCTCCCATAGGGCCCCATGTTAAAAAAAAGCATGCATTTTTTAATGCACCCAAAAATGCTGCTAGCAGTGTTTTTTGGGATGCTGCACAAAAACGCATGCGTTTTTGAAAAACGCACACACACACGTTAACGCTAGGGATGAGTGAGTCTATTCGCTACTATTCGGTACTCACCGAATAGTAGGGTACTCGGGCTACTCATTACTCTGCGAGTTTCCTTGCAAAGACTCGCAGAGTAATGAGTCCAATGTAAATCAATGGGAAATGCAATTCCTCTGCTGCTGGACCCTATAAAGAGGTCTGGCAGCAGAGGAAACCTTACAGTTCCCCAATTGATTGTTTAAAAGCCGGCGGTAAAAAGCCGCCAGCTTTAAAACAATGCTGAAGCCCCCTACTGGCTTCCCTGCCGCCTGACAGCAGGATTCTCCGCTCCCACCACCGCCTACCCACCCGATCCTGAGTTAAGAGTGGGCGGGGGGAGCAGGGGAGCAAAGGACCCAGGCGGGGAAACCGGCAGTGAGAAAACTTCACCGCCGACTTTCTCCTTCTGTTCTGCGCTCCCCGCTCCCTCCTGTCCCTCCCCGCTCCCTGGCCCTGCTCCCCCCGCCTGGTCCAACTTAGGATCGGGTGGGTAAGCTGTGTATGGAGTGGAGGATCGGGCTGTCAGGCATTGGGGTGCCCAGAAGGCTTGGATCCAGCCTGGGGTTTGGTGGCAGCCTGTCGCTGCCTGCTGTATCTGGCTGGATACAAAAATATAGCGTAGGCCACATCAAATTATTTTTCTGAAAAATTCAAAAAACAATACGAATGAAAGGGACTGCATCCCTTAAATTGTTTAAATAAAAACACAACACCAAGAAAAATTTATTTTTATTTGAAAAAAATACAAAAACACACTTAGGGACTCCATCTTTATTTTTAAAAAATCCTCTTCCGTCTGATGTAGTCCAATCCAGGGTTCTTATTTAGCTCTGCTACATCTCTGGTAGAGAACCTCCACCAGAGATGTAGCAGAGCTGTGCACCCGGGCGTGGGAAAGTTCATGTGAATTCATGCAGGCAAGCATGAACTCAAATGAACCTGACAGCACTGCTACTTCAATTGAACAGCTGACCTGAGTCAGCTGTTCATTTGAAAATCCCGGTGGGAAGGCGTCCGACAGCGAAAACCTGATCAAACCGTATTCTCCCGGATTGTACCGGTCCAGTGCAATCCGGCGCCCCATAACATGGAACTCTATGGTGACGGATTGCTCCGGACCGGGGCAATGTGGGAGAATCCAGTTTGAACTCACAGTTCACGACCGCAGACAGCTCCCTGTGTGCCACGGTTGGTTCTGTGCTTCCCCCTGGCTGACAGCCCGATCCTCCGCTCCCCGCAGCTTCCCCACCTGATCTTAAGTTAGGAGTGGGTGGAGCGAGCAAGGCCAGGGAGCGGGGAGGGACAGGAGGGAGTGGGGAGCGCAGAACAGAAGGAGAAAGCCGGCGGTGAAGTTTTCTCACCGCTGGCTTCCCCGCCTGGGTCCTTTGCTCCCCGCTCCCTGGCCCTTCTCCCTCCGCCCGCTTTTAAGTCAGGATCGGGTGGGTAGGCGGTGGTGGGAGTGGAGAATCCTGCTGTCAGGTGGCAGGGAAGCCAGTAGGGGGATTCAGCATTGTTTAAAAGCCGGCGGCTTTTTACCGCTGGCTTTTAAACAATAAAGTGGGGAATTGCAGGTTTTGCCTCTGCTGTCAGACCTCTTTGTAGGGTCCAGCAGCAGAGGAATTATTCGCAATACTAGCTTCCCCTTTGACTTACATTGGACTCCTGGACTCATAATGAGTACCGAGTATCGGGACCTACTCGTTACCAGTCTAGCGAGTCTGAATATTTCAGTACTTGTTCATCCCTAGTTAACGCATATGCGATTTTGGACTTTGAAAAAAAAAAAATTAACAAAATGATCCCAAAAATGGATCTAAGCCAAAAACGGATGGTATGTGTGACCCTGGCCGTCCTCAAAATGGAGTCTCTTGTAAGATGTGATATCCCCAAATGTCTTTTCAATTTATATAAAAACGCATGAATCTGTGATGTCCCCAAATGTCCATTCATGTTGTAAAAATAGCCATGAATCGATGTGATACATATATACATAAAACAGGATTAAATGTATCTTCAGAATCTGTGTCGTTATCAGCCTGACGAAGGGGCCAAAGTGTCCCGAAAGCTTGCTATGTTTACCATCTTTTCAGTTAGCCATTAAAAGGTATCAACCACCGAGGACTCTCAGATTCTAATATTTTTCTATAATTGAAAGATTGATACCTGTTCTGGATTTTAGAGACATTCCTGGTTTTAGCTCACAAACCTGATGAACCCTGACAGGGGAAAAACTGCAGTGTGAAACCTTAGGCTACGTTCACACTCTGCGTATTTGCAGAGTTTTCTTGCATTTACGCGGTGCTTCTTTACGCATGCTTAAATGCAGTTAAACGCAAGTATGGAAACGCAGTTCACGTGTTGCGCTTTTGTGTGTTTTTTACGCACGCGCGTTCACTGCAAAAGCGCTTGCGTAAAAAGAATAGACATGTGAATTCTTTTTGCGCTTTTCTGCGTGCTTTTCCCATTGCCCACATGTTAAAATGGGCTCCGAAAAAGTGTGCAGAAAAAAGTGCACAAAAGCGCACTTTGTGAATGCAGTTGTGCTTTTTACCGCGCATTCAAGTAAAAAAGCGCAACTGCATAATAAAGCTCAAAAAGTGCACAATATGTGAATGTAGCCTCACTGTGACAGAGCTCAAAGTGATTCACTGGTCTAAATTTGTCTTTATAAGGCTAAGTTCCCACATTGTTTTTCTAGCGCTTTTTTACACAGTTGTGTTTTTTTACGTGAATACGTGGCAAAAAGCACAACTGCATTCAGATAGTGCGCTTTTTTCTGTGCGCTTTTCCCGAGCCCATTTAACATGTGCGCAATAGGAAAAGCGCACAGAAATGTGCAAAAGAATTGACGTGTCTATTCTTTTTTCGCACACGCTTTTGTAGTGAAAGCGCGTGCGTAAAAAAGCACGCAAAAGGGCAATATGTGTCGCAATTCAGCAAAACCCATAGGTTTTGCTGGACTGAGTTCCATAACTGCGTTTTACTGCATTTAAGCGCGTGTAAAAAAAGCACCACGTAAATGCAGAAAAACACAGTAACATGCTGTAAATACGCATCGTGTGAATATAGCTTAAGATCTAGTAGTTAAATGAGGTTCTGAGTCCTGTGTGGTATACATATTTGCCTGGATTTATTATTAGGCTGTACAGTTTTGTGTAATAATTCCGGATAATATATCCTGCCCACTTTTGAGCTAATGAGTCACTTTATAGATTATTAATCAAAGAAATAATCAATTGGCTGTAGGAATCTTGCAATATAGCCTAAAGTTTATACATAGTACATATATATATATACATACATACATACATACATATATACAGTCATATGAAAATGTTTGGGCACCCCTCTTAATCTTACTCTTTTTTTTTTTTTTTTATTGTTTTTTGCAACAGCTATTTCAGTGTGATATGTAATAACTGATGAACACAGTAATATTTCAGGATTCAAATGAGGTTTATTGTACTAACCAAAAATGTGAAATATGCATTATTTCAAAAATTGACAGGTGCAAAAGTATGGGCACCTCAACAGAAAAGTGACATTAATATTTAATAGATCCACCTTTTGCAAAAATAACAGCCTCTAGTCACTTCCTGTAGCTGTTAATGAGTTCCTGGATCCTGGATGAAGGTATTTTTGACCATTCCTCTTTACAAAACAATTCCAGTTCAGTTAAGTTTGATGGACGCCGAGCATGGACAGCCCACTTCAAAACATCCCACAGATGTTCAATGATATTCAGGTCTGGGGACTGGGATGGCCATTCCAGAACATTGTAATTGTTCCCCTGCATAATTGCCCGAATAGATTTGGAGCGGTGTTTTGAATCATTGTCTTGCTGAAAGATCCATCCCCAGTGTATCTTCAACTTTGACACTGATTCTTGAACATTATTCTCAAGAATCTGCTGATACTGAGTGGAATCCATGCGACCCTCAACTTTAACAAGATTCCCGGTGCCGTCGTTGGCCACACAGCCCCAAAGCAGTATGGACCCTGCCCCAAATTTGACAGTGGGTAGCAAGTGTTTTTCTTGGAATGCTATGTTTTTGTGGCGCCATACATAACGCCTTGTTGTATGACCAAAATCAATCCACAGGGCCTTCTTCCAAAATGAAACTGGCTTGTCCAAATGTGCTTTTGCATACCTCAGGCGACTCTGTTTGTGGCGTGCATGCAGAAACGGCTTCTTTCGCATCACTCTCCCATACAGCTTCTCCTTGTGCAGTGTGCGCTGTATTGTTGACCGATGTACAGTGACACCATCTGCAGCAAGATGATGCTGCAGGTCTTTGGAGGTGGTCTGTAGATTGTTCTAGACTGTTCTCACCATTCTTCTTCTCTGCCTTTCTGATATTTTTGTTGGCCTGCCACTTCTGGCCTTTACAAGAACTGTCCCTGTGGTCTTCCATTTCCTTACTATGTTCCTCACAGTGGAAACTGACAGGTTAAATTTCTGAGACAACTTTTTGTATCCTTCCCCTGAACAACTATGTTGAACAATCTTTTTTTTCAGATCATTTGAGAGCTGTTTTGAGGAGCCCATGATGCCACTCCTCAGAAAAGATGCAACTAGGAGAACAACTTGCAAGTGGACACCTGAAATAGCTTTTCTCATGATTGGATACACCGGGCTATGAAGTACAAAGCTAAATGAGGTTACCAAACCAATTTAGTGCTTCAGTAAGTCAGTAAAAAGTAGTTAGGAGTATTCAAATCATGAAAATCAGAAGGGTGCCCATACTTTGGCACCTGTCAAATTTTGAAATAATGCATATTTCTCATTTTTGGTTAGTACAATAAACCTCATTTCAAACCTGAAATATTACTGTGTCCATCAGTTCTTACATATATCACACTGAAATAGCTGTTGCAAAAATCCAATTTTAAACAAAAAAAATAGAGTAAGATTAAGAGGGGTGCCCAAACTTTTTCATATGACTGTATATAATATTATATATATATATATATATATATATATATATATATATATATATATATATATCAGTGGCACAATTATTTTCATTCAGTGGCACATTATATAATGTTCCCTTTATGCATATGGGCAGATATGAACGTCATGATACATAGATGATTGAAAATGAAATAACAGTGGGTTGCCTGTATCAATATGTATGCAGTATTGCTTGATGGTAAGTGCTTGTAATGTCTATATGTGTTGTACAGTTCTCTGCTGGTGTACATGCTTTTCCCTGTGTTGTTTGTAATAAATAAATAAAGATCACTTTTGCACATTAAGAGGAGTATGATTGCTTCTTTCTTCTGTGGTGCCCCACTGGTCAGGACGCCACGGAGGGGTACTGCACCCATAGAAGAGTGTGTAGTATTTCTGTGGCTGAGGAATTGGGTTGCTGCATAAGGGACCCTCATAACACTCATTCACACACACACACCCTAGAGCAGGGGACTGTGGGTGGACCAGCTGTAGGGAGGACCGAGTCCCTAGGAGGAGCTCAGACACGTTAGAAAAGTGGGTGGGAGGAACATTAGGTCAGTAGGAGAGAGCGAGAGCTCCATTGGGGAGCGAGGAGTATAAGATGGAAGAGGAGCAATCAGGACTGAAAGGGAGCCTAGGGGCACTAGGAGTTGCAGTTTGCCCCAATGCGGATGCGGTATGATTACTGGCCAGAGGGGTTCAGTCCCGGAAAGGAGGACCGTCTCCGAGAGTGGTGCGGGTATTCACCCCCAAGCCGCCGAACCAAAGGCCCGAGCTTTTTTAGGAAGTCATGGCAGACACCCAGAAAAAGGTACCATATAAGATCCCGAGGGCTCAGAGAGAAGTCGCTCAGATAGAGCGGGAGCTGGCTTCCGAGGGAGCTGGCTTCAGGCTCTGCGCACGGAGGCGCTGAGGGAGACAGGAGAGAGCGCAGAAAGGGACCGGACAGGAATGGCAGGCATTCCACCGAGGGACCCAAGTGCGGCATCCTGATTTCCAGCAACTACCCAAGCAGACCCAAAAAGACTGTTTGAAGAACTGCCAGTAAACCTGTTCAATGATACAAAGTGTGTGTTGTACTTTATTCACTTGAGCCTGAGGAGCCGCGGACTGCAGCCTAAAGGCCCCGTTACATGAGACGACATCGTCAACGACATCGCTGATACGTCATGGGTTTGGAGGCGTACCAGCAACACAATTGCAACCTCGTTGCGTGTGACTCTGGCAAGTTGCTACGATAAATGGTTCGATCAGAGTTGTCCGGTTTACCAACAAGTTAGAAAACCTGACTATCTCAACTCCAGCAACCTGCTGCATCGTTCTGTGTGACACCGCAATAACGATGTCGTGGATGACTTTGCCCATTCAAAGCAATGAGCAGGGATCGTTCGTGGGTATTCCGAACGATACCTGCTCACAACATCGTTGGTAAGTTGTCCACGATATCTAGATGTGTGACATTTCACCAGCGATGTTGAAATGATGCCAAAAATGACCGTGCGCCCCCAAGATCATTGCAGCCATCGTTTCAACATCGTGCCATGTAATGGGGCCTTTAAAGGACAAGTAACAAGGCCTGGTGTGGCTGCTTCCCTGTGTAAATAAAAAAACTGTTCTATAACTCCCATCATTCCATACTGCCCCGGGGAACCCACTCCACCTATGGGGAGCGAAACCATCTAGCTGCCATCACCCCGGAGGTATATTCCGCAGCGCCGATAACATTACCGCAACCGTAGGTGGCGTCACAAATCATTTTTTATTTCATCCCTATTGACTCAAACCCCCTTTTCAGCGACCACTAGGTCCATGGAATCAGGCAACAGACCCCACGACATCCCCAGTAAACCAGCACCCGAAACCGGGTACCCCACGGCCCTGGGGCGGGTCAGTTCCTTGTTTCTTTAGACAATGGAAGCAGTTCCCTTCCTTGGAGCATGGACCAAGGTGTGCCGATCACATTTAAGAGGAGAAAGATGATAGCCAGTAAAACATCCAAGGTAAGTAAAATCAAAACATTTTTAGTAATGCATTAAAAACAGAGAAGAGAGGAATAGCAATTCCCAGTTACCCTACATGCATAAGTCCATATTCTATGCGTTTTTAATAGGGATTAGCGAGTAGTGACTCGCTCGCTACACTTGTAATGAGTAGGTCCTAATACTCGGGTACTCGTTGAGTAGCGAGTCCAATGTAAGTCAATGCGAAATGCGAGTACTTTCGCAGTGTATCCATACACACTACGAAATTTAAATAAAAGTTAATAAAAGGTGTTAAAAATAAAAAAATAACATACTCAGCTATCCGACGGCTGTCCAGGGACCCGAAAAGAACACATCTAATGAGCTGCCATGGGAGGACGTGATGATTTGAAGCAATTGCAATACAATTACAAATACAATTAGCCCATTAATCAATATCAACACTTTTTTTTTTTAAATGTATGAGAGATCCATTTTAATATTCATTGCTTTTGGTGTGATGATATTCAGAAAGCCTCCCTGTGGTGTAGGATATTAGAATATCACCAGCTCATTTGGGAGAATTACCTGTTTCAGTAGCATTCACGTTAACTTCTTCATGCCCAGACGGTTTTTACCTTGGTGACCCGGCCATTTTTTACAATTCTGACCAGAGTAAGTTTATGAGGAGATAAGTAGAGATGAGAGAACCTTTCAAAGTTCGATTTTGGTTCCCGAACGGGCATATGTTAGCTAAATATTTTTATTAATATTATCATATTTTTTGGTTTATAAAATGCACTTTTGTTCCCCAAAATTATTGGAGAAAGTGGAAGGTGTCTCTTATAATCTGAATCTACTGTACTGTGGGGGAGGGTGGCTCTGAAGTGTGGTGCCTGAGGACTGGAGAAGGCAGGCTGCAGAGAAAGCGGGAAGTCTTGTGATCCTGCTATGTATACTCCTATAATATTCACTGCACCCGCCGCTGTCCACCTCTCAGTGCTGAAGTTGTGCTGGAAGATGGTTTTGGGGGTTTGGTGCATATTATATGAGCCTGCTCTCAACCCCACCCCTCATCCTGCAGTCACCCCTCCAGTCTGGCTATGGCCCCCATCCTACACTCACCCCTCCAGTTCGACTATGGCCCCTGTCATTCCGTATGTCCCCATGCTCGTGAGCACCCTGTAAATTAATAAACACTAGTGATGAGCGAGTACTAAAATGCTCGGGTGCTCGAAGCTCGGGCCGAGCATCCCGAGATACTCGTGTACTCGGCCCGAGTAACGAGCCCAATGTTATCCTATGGGAGACACGAGTATTTTTATGAAATGACTGCCGGCTGCCTGGAAAAACCCTAAAAATGTCACAAAAGTGTCAGAAGAGTGCTGAAATGACATGGCAACACCATGGGGAAGACCCCTGGAAGCATTTCTCACTCAAAAGTCACAGCTGTGAACAATGTTGTCCGAGTTTCACGCCAATTTTACGGAGTGTCCAGAAAACCTTCCAAAATGACACCAAAATGAATATTTAGGGTGGAAATGTTAAGGGCACATACCCAATAGTGAGATACAGCTGGTGTATGTTACTTTTTGTGATTACATGAAAGATTTTACGTGAAAACATTGTGCGGCACTCCGATGACCCTGACAAGAGACGTACATGAAGCCCTGTCTAGAAATAATGTGCCCATTTTGAAGAACTGGGTCTATTGTAGTATCTTCCTTTGCCAGGGCAGTCCAAAATTGGGAGGTTCACCAATGCCCCTGGATACAGAAATGCAGGATGGCCTGTAAACAAGAACTGGGTGTATTGTAGTATAGCCCTTTGGCCAGGGCAGCCAAAAATTGGGAGGTTCAACAATGACCCATGCTTACAGACATGTAGTAGGGCCTGTAACCCTCAAGTGGGTGTATTGTAGTATAGCCCTTTGGCCAGGGCAGACAAAAATTGGGAGGTTCAACAATGACCCATGCTTACAGACATGTAGTAGGGCCTGTAACCCTCAAGTGGGTGTATTGTAGTATAGCCCTTTGGTGAGGGCAGCCAAAAATTGGGAAGTTCAACAATGACCCATGCTTACAGACATGTGTAGGGCCTGTAACCCTCAAGTGGGTGTATTGTAGTATAGCCCTTTGGCCAGGGCAGACAAAAATTGGGAGGTTCAACAATGACCCATGCTTACAGACATGTAGTAGGGCCTGTAACCCTCAAGTGGGTGTATTGTAGTATAGCCCTTTGGCCAGGGCAGACAAAAATTGGGAGGTTCAACAATGACCCATGCTTACAGACATGTAGTAGGGCCTGTAACCCTCAAGTGGGTGTATTGTAGTATAGCCCTTTGGCCAGGGCAGACAAAAATTGGGAGGTTCAACAATGACCCATACAGACATGTAGTAGGGCCTGTAACCCTCAAGTGGGTGTATTGTAGTATAGCCCTTTGGCCAGGGCAGACAAAAATTGGGAGGTTCAACAATGACCCATGCTTACAGACATGTAGTAGGGCCTGTAACCCTCAAGTGGGTGTATTTTAGTATAGCCCTTTGGTGAGGGCAGCCAAAAATTGGGAGGTTCAACAATGACCCATGCTTACAGACTTGTAGTAGGGCCTGTAACCCTCAAGTGGGTGTATTGTAGTATAGCCCTTTGGTCAGGGTAGACAAAAATTGGGAGGTTCAACAATGACCCATGCTTACAGACATGTAGTAGGGCCTGTAACCCTCAAGTGGGTGTATTGTAGTATAGCCCTTTGGCCAGGGCAGACAAAAATTGGGAGGTTCAACAATGACCCATGCTTACAGACATGTAGTAGGGCCTGTAACCCTCAAGTGGGTGTATTGTAGTATAGCCCTTTGGCCAGGGCAGACAAAAATTGGGAGGTTCAACAATGACCCATGCTTACAGACATGTAGTAGGGCCTGTAACCCTCAAGTGGGTGTATTGTAGTATAGCCCTTTGGCCAGGGCAGACAAAAATTGGGAGGTTCAACAATGACCCATACAGACATGTAGTAGGGCCTGTAACCCTCAAGTGGGTGTATTGTAGTATAGCCCTTTGGTGAGGGCAGCCAAAAATTGGGAAGTTCAACAATGACCCATGCTTACAGACATGTAGTAGGGCCTGTAACCCTCAAGTGGGTGTATTGTAGTATAGCCCTTTGGCCAGGGCAGACAAAAATTGGGAGGTTCAACAATGACCCATGCTTACAGACATGTAGTAGGGCCTGTAACCCTCAAGTGGGTGTATTGTAGTATAGCCCTTTGGCCAGGGCAGACAAAAATTGGGAGGTTCAACAATGACCCATGCTTACAGACATGTAGTAGGGCCTGTAACCCTCAAGTGGGTGTATTGTAGTATAGCCCTTTGGCCAGGGCAGACAAAAATTGGGAGGTTCAACAATGACCCATGCTTACAGACATGTAGTAGGGCCTGTAACCCTCAAGTGGGTGTATTTTAGTATAGCCCTTTGGCCAGGGCAGACAAAAATTGGGAGGTTCAACAATGACCCATGCTTACAGACATGTAGTAGGGCCTGTAACCCTCAAGTGGGTGTATTTTAGTATAGCCCTTTGGTGAGGGCAGCCAAAAATTGGGAGGTTCAACAATGACCCATGCTTACAGACTTGTAGTAGGGCCTGTAACCCTCAAGTGGGTGTATTGTAGTATAGCCCTTTGGTCAGGGTAGACAAAAATTGGGAGGTTCAACAATGACCCATGCTTACAGACATGTAGTAGGGCCTGTAACCCTCAAGTGGGTGTATTGTAGTATAGCCCTTTGGCCAGGGTAGACAAAAATTGGGAGGTTCAACAATGACCCATGCTTACAGACATGTAGTAGGGCCTGTAACCCTCAAGTGGGTGTATTTTAGAATAGCCCTTTGGTCAGGGCAGCCAAAAATTGGGAGGCTTCTCTTTGTCCCTGGATAGAGACGTGCTGGAGGGCCTCAAAACATTTTTCACATAGAAAAGATGCGGGTATCCTGTCTTTGTAATGCCCATTCAAAAAGAATGGGCGTAAAAATTTACCACTGTGGGTATACCTGAAACTACAGCCAACTATACGGTCATCATGGTGCCACATGAGGAGAAGGAGGAGCAGTCCAGCGATTAGCCAAGGAATAGGAAGACAACGTGGTGGATGATCCAGTAGCTTACCCAACCTGGCAGGAGTATATGCAGAGCGAGGACAGCAGTGCACAGGGGGAGGGAGGCATAGCATCCCAACAGGCAGTACGAAGCAGGGTCGGGTACGAAGGCATAAGGCAGGCAACCGTTCCCCGGAACAACAACACGACACAAGGTGCCTGTGCAAATGTTAGGTCTTCCCGAGTCTGGCAGTATTTTCAGTTGGCTCCAGATGACTCTAAAAAGGCCATTTGCAACACCTGCCATGCCAGCATCAGCAGGGGTACGAAAAGTAGCAGCCTGCCCACCACTAGCATGATCAGGCACATGTCAGCCAAGCACACGACTTTGTGGAAACTACAACAGAGTCGAGAAGCGGTGCTTGCTGATGTCACTGCTACGTCTTTGCCTGTTGTGCGTGCGAGCCAATCCCCTGTCCATGCTGGCCGCGAACAAGCCTCCGTCCCTGCACCTGAAGTTGCCCACATCCAAATTACACCACCATCAAGCACGTCCTTTTCCCAGCGCAGTGTTCAATTATCCATTCTGCAAACATTTGAACGCAGGCGCAAATACGCTGCCAACGCCCCACATGCCACAGTCCTGAATGATCACATTTCGCAACTCATTGCGCTACAAATGTTGCCTTTCCAGCAGGTGTAGACGGAAGCATTCCGCGACCTGATGCGGCTGCTGTCCCACGTTACTCGGTCCCCAGCCGCCACTATTTCTCCAGATGTGCCGTCCCCGCATTGCATAACCACGTGTCCAACAGCATCACACGTGCCCTGAACAACGCTGTTTCAGCCAAAGTCCACCTAATAATAATAATAATAATAATACAGCTTTATTTATATAGCGCCAACATATTACGCAGCGCTTTACAATGTAGGGTTAGAGTACAGAAAATATAATACAGTAAGTAATTACAGTACAGAACAAATACAGTAGAATAATTGGATACAAAACAATAGGCATAGAATCAATGTAAAAAAGAAAATACAAAAAATAAAGCAAGAAATGAAGGTGACCCTGCTCAAAAGAGCTTACAATCTACAACGGGATAGGGGTTGCACAAGGTACAGGGGCTTATTGCACGGATGGTCCAGGCATCTTGAGGAAATGGGGCATAGAACTAAGCTTACATGGATGGTCATTATACAGTCTGTGTAGACCTTTTTAGTTTGGTGGAGTTTGTAGAAGAGTAATGTCCAGAGGGATAGCCCACTATCTACAGTACAAAGGACTTCTATTAGGGAGTATGATAGGCCGCCTTAAAAAGATGCTTTTTTAGGGATCGTCTGAAGCCATGCAAGTTGTGGATAGTCCTGATTTCTTTTGGTAAAGCATTCCAGAGGTTTGGTGCAGCTCTGGAGAAGTCTTGGAGCCGGTACTGGGAGGATCGGATTATTACCGATGTCAGTCGAAGGTCATTTGAGGAACGTAGAGCGCGAGTGGGGTGATAGACAGAGATGAGGGAGGAGAGGTAGGGGGGTGCTGCACTGTGAATAGCTTTGTGGGTGATAAGAAGCAATTTGAATTGGATGCTGTGGTATATGGGCAGCCAGTGCAATGACTGGCACAGAGCAGAGGCATCTGAGTAACGATTGGCCAGATGGGTGATCGTGGCTGCTGCATTAAGGATGGACGGGAGAGGAGAAACTGTGGTGAGGGGGAGGCCGCTTAATAGAGAATTGCAATAGTCAAGGCGGTAATGGATTAGGGCCACGGTGAGGGTTTTTGTTGTTTACAGGGTGAGAAAGGGACGGACTCTGGAGATATTCTTCAAGTGTAAGTGACATGAGCGGACGGGACATTGTGTGTGGGAGGAGGAGAGATCGGTGTCAAACATAACACCCAGACAACGAGCCTGCTGCCTAGGCATTATCGTGGTGCCACAAACTGAGAGAGAGATGTCCGATTTAGGGAGGTTAGTGGATGGGTGGAGCAGAAGTAGTTCAGTTTTGGAAAGGTTTAGTTTCAAATAGAGAGTGGACATGATATTGGAAACTGGAGGTAGACAGTCATTGCTGTTCTTTAATACCGCAGGGGTAAGGTCAGGGGCTGAAGTGTATAACCACAGACACGTGGACAAGTGCTTGTGGGCAAGGCCGCTACATCTCCTTGACAAAACACTGGGTTAATATGGTGGAGGCTCTGACACAGTCTGATCGAGGGACGGAACACGTCCTTCCCACACCAAGGATAGCAGGCCCTACCTCTGTCAGGGTTTCACCGACACTCTACAGCTCCGGAATGTCATGCTCTTCAGCGTCCTCCTCCTCCTCCTGCTCATCCTCATCCACTGTACCCTCCACACCAGTCCCAAGCTGGAAGCACTGCAGCACTGCCTATGCGAAGCGTCAACAGGCTGAGCTGAAGCTAGTCTGCATAGGTGACAAACCCCACAATGCAGAAGAGGTGTGGACAGCTCTGAAACAGCAGGCAGATCACTGGCTCACACCTCTGAACCTAAAGCCAGGAAAGGTCGTGTGTGACAATGGACGGAACTTGGTGGCAGCTTTGAGGCGAGGCCAGCTGACGCATGTTCCATGCGTGGCCCACGTGCTCAACCTGGTGTTTCAGAGGTTTCTAAAGTCATACCCAGAGCTGTCTGAACTGCTGGTAAAAGTTCGCCGTCTGTCTGCACATTTTCGCAAGTCACCTGCTGCTTCAGCCGACCTTTGCGGATTTCAGCGCCGTTAGCGTCTTACGGCCCACAGACTGGTGTGTGATGTCCCCACGCGTTGGAATTCAACTCTGCACATGTTGGTCAGGATATGTGAGTAGAAGAGGGCAGTTGTTGACTACCTGCATCACCTAAGCCGTCGGGAAAATGGTTCAAACTCCACACATAACACCTGAGGAGTGGAGATGGATGTCGGACCTATGTACCGTCCTCCAAAACTTTTAGGACTCCACCCAGATGGTGAGCTGCGATGACGCCATTATTAGCGTCACCATACCACTACTCTGCCTTCTAAAACGGTCTCTGCTGAAAAACAAAGAGGATGCATTGCAGGCCGAGCGCGATGACTTGGAGCAAGAAACAGTAGTGGGTGTGGGTGAAAACACAGAGTCCAGCCTCATCTCATCACAACGTGCAGTGGAGGACTATGACGGGGAGGAGGAGTATGAAGACATGGAGCAACTCTCTGGCCAAATTGAGGATATGACATGCACACCAGTGATACCCTCGATTCAGCGTGGCTGGGCAGAGGACAGGGGAGATGAGGAGGAGGAGGAGGAGGAGGACAGCATGTTCAGTCATCGTGTTGGTCTGGATACTAAAGTGATGGGTGTTAAGAGTCTGGCGCACATGGCTGACTTTATGGTAAGCTGCCTGCCTCGTGACCCTCGCGTTCAGAACATCTTGGCCGACAATCAGTACTGGTTGGCAACACTGTTAGACCCACGGTACAAGGAGAAATTAATGTCTGTCATTCCTGAGGCGGAGAGGTCAGCCAAAACGCAGTAGTTCCAGAAGGCCATAGTCACGGAAGTAGGCTAATCATTCCCCTCACAAAACGCTAGCGGCATAGGTGAGGAATCGGTGGACAACCAAGGCGTTCGGCCGAGAGGGGCACAAGTCCAATCCGCCAAAGGTAGGGGAACAGTCTTTACGAGGTGGGACAGTTTTCTTAGCCCCTCACGTACCACAGCCCCTGAGGTGCGGGGTAGTGCCACAAGAAATGCTAAGTTTGGTCAGATGCTGAAGGAGTACCTTGCCGATCGAACAACTGTACTGCGAGATTCCTCTGTGCCTTACAATTATTGGGTCTCCAAGCTGGACACGTGGCATGAATTGGCTCTCTATGCCTTGGAAGTCCTGGCCTGCACTGCCGCTAGCATTTTGTCACAGCGTGTTTTCAGAGCTGCAGGTGAAATCATTACTGATAAACGCAACCGCCTGTCAACTGAAAATGCTGACAGGCTGACTGAGATCAAGATGAACAAGGGTTGGATTGAGCCAGACTTCACCACACCACCAACAAATGACAACTGAATTTAAATTTTGTAATGGGAATTTGCCATGTACCTCCACTGACCCATGGGTACACACTTCTGGACTTCCGAGTGTCCAAGTGTGGGATCAGTAATGTCCGTGGACGTGCACTCAGCCAGTTGGTAGGAAGGAGGATCAGGTTGGGAAATGTGCGGTGCAGTATCACGGCTACTGACAATTGACCGTGTGGAAGACAGGGTGTTTGTGGAGGTGCCAATCAGACTTGAAGCATTATCCGCTATCCAAGTAACATGCTGTTGACACTAGTGTTGGTTCAAGAGCGTAGTACTGCAGCGGGCCCCAACAATTTGGGACAGGACGTGTGAGCGAGTAGATGTGCCACTTTATTGTTGCAAAATTAGTGCTTGCACACGACCTCGGCCTCTGCCTGCACCACCATCACGTTCACCACCTTGTTCCTTGCCAACGCCCTTGCGCATTTTGCTTGTATACTGCGACAACAGTCACAGGAGAGGATTTTAGTCCCTAACCTGTATCAAGGTATGACGTACACCAGTCTGGTGACTGTTCAGATCACAAGAGATTAGGATTTTAGTTCCCTAACCTGTATAAACGTATGACGTACAACAGTGTGGTGACTGTTGAGATGCCAAGAGTTAGGATTTTAGTTCCCTAACCTGAATAAAGGTATGACTTACAACAGTGTGGTGACTGTTGAGATGACAAGAGTTAGGATTTTAGTTCCCTAACCTGTATGAACGTATGACGTACAACAGTGTGGTGACTGTTGAGATGACAAGAGTTAGGATTTTAGTTCCCTAACCTGTATGAACGTATGACGTACAACAGTGTGGTGACTGTTGAGATGACAAGAGTTAGGATTTTAGTTCCCTAACCTGTATGAACGTATGACGTACAACAGTGTGGTGACTGTTGAGATGCCAAGAGTTAGGATTTTAGTTCCCTAACCTGAATAAAGGTATGACTTACAACAGTGTGGTGACTGTTGAGATGACAAGAGTTAGGATTTTAGTTCCCTAACCTGAATAAAGGTATGACTTACAACAGTGTGGTGACTGTTGAGATGACAAGAGTTAGGATTTTAGTTCCCTAACCTGAATAAAGGTATGACTTACAACAGTGTGGTGACTGTTGAGATGACAAGAGTTAGGATTTTAGTTCCCTAACCTGTAGAAAGGGTATGACGTACACCTGTCTGGTGACTGTTGAGATGACAAGAGTTAGGATTTTAGTTCCCTAACCTGTATGAACGTATGACGTACAACAGTGTGGTGACTGTTGAGATGACAAGAGTTAGGATTTTAGTTCCCTAACCTGTATGAACGTATGACGTACAACAGTGTGGTGACTGTTGAGATGACAAGAGTTAGGATTTTAGTTCCCTAACCTGTATAAAGGTAGTACGTACACCTGTCTGGTGACTGTAATGGTTTGAAGAGAGGATTTTAGTCCCTAACCTGTATTAAGGTAGTACGTACACCTGTCTGGTGACTGTTTTGATGACAAGAGTTAGGATTTTAGTTCCCTAACCTGTATTAAGGTAGTACGTACACCTGTCTGGTGACTGTAATGGTTTGAAGAGAGGATTTTAGTCCCTAACCTGTATTAAGGTAGTACGTACACCTGTCTGGTGACTGTTTTGATGACAAGAGTTAGGATTTTAGTTCCCTAACCTGTATTAAGGTAGTACGTACACCTGTCTGGTGACTGTAATGCTTTGAAGAGAGGATTTTAGTCCCTAACCTGTATTAAGGTACTAAGTACAAGAGTGTGGTGACTCTAACGGTCACTGAAAAGCTTGGATTCCAATCTGTATCACCCTGCCTATATCCTCCTACATTAGTCCTGAGAAGGACTGTTCTGGTCACTGGAAATCTTGGACTCCGATCTGGATCACCCTGCCTATGTCCTCCTAGATTAGTCCTGAGAAGGACTGTTGTGGTCAGCAGCAGTTTGCAGCCCTGATCCGGATCTACCTATGAGGGCCGCAAATCTGTCCCTAATCAGCAGCAGACACTCTCCCTACACTCACTGTCTGGATGGCTGTGTGCCGAGCACAGCGCGCCGGGAGTTATAAAGGCTCGGTGACGCTGTGCAGGCCGGCCAATCACTGCTATACCACAACTAACAGGGCTGTGGCATTGCAGTGGTCTGTCAGCCAATCCCTGCACGTGGGCTGGCTCTCAAAAGAGCGCCAACATGGAGAGATGACGACCACGAGCACAGCACGAGTATCGCGAGATTACTCGGTGCTCGGCGAGTCGCCCGAGTACAGTGATACTCGTGCGAGTAACGAGTAGTGCCGAGCATGTTCGCTCAACACTAATAAACACCTGATAACTTACTCTTCTAATGCTTCAGGCTCACAGCTTGCCACTTTCATCCTCTCTCTATGCTGCCTCTTCTGATATTGTGACCAGGGCACACAGAGATGATGTCATCGCTGTGGGCCCCGGTCACATGATCAGAAGATTCCGCGGAGCACAGATAAAGGATGAAAGCGGCTAGCTGTGAACCCGGAGCGTCAGAAGGGTATGTTATTAGGTGTTTATTTTTAAGGGTGCTCGCCAGTATGGGGACATATGGAGTGACGGGGGCCATATCCATACTGGAGGGGTGATTGCAGGATGGGGGGTGACTGCAACAGCTGCAAGGGCCTGGGCCGACTGTCTTTCCGGGAGGTCGCGGTGGCTGTGGCTCAGCTTTGTGGCCCTTGCCATGCAGGTTGAAGGGGTATTTACAGGGGATAATGATACTTTACGTGACGCCACCTGAGGTAACTGGTCAGGGATGACCAATGCTGCTGTTTTGGGCCCCTCGGGTAAATGGTGCGGCAGCTGGGATAGTAACGCTCCCCACAGATGGAGTGGGACCTCAGGGTTAGTATGAGAGTCTATAGGGATGATGGGAGTCATCAGATAGGGTGCAGGCGGTGTCAAGGCGGGTGCAGGAAATAACAGGAGAAACACAAAGGGTGCAGTTCTTTTACCTTTACTGGTGGAATGTGGTGAAGTCCAGGGGCACTGGTTACCAGGTCCAGGAGGGTCCAATCAGCTTGGAAGTAGTCGGATTCCACCTCACTAGGTGGGTTTGAAGGCCTGCCTGCTGCGCTTCTCCGTTCGGGTCCCAACTGCCTGTGAACTGTTCTGCGGCCCCCTTCCTGCCTTCTTGCCCTTGGTCCCATATGGCAGACAGCACAAAACTGTAATGGACACTGCCACATTGATTGCAGCTCCTGGCTCTTGTTATACTGTTGTGCCGCCGGGTCTCTACATGCGACTAGGAAACTTGCAGTCTCCTGTCCTCCAGAATTGATCAGTGGGATGTGCAGTTCCCATCCGACCCAGACTCTGGCGTCCTCTGTAGCACTTCTCAGGGGCGAGCTTTTCAAGAGCTCCGTTCCCCAGAGCTCTCTCTCCTACAGTGTTGGCCAAAAGTATTGACACCCCTGCAATTCTGTCAGATAATACTCAGTTTCTTCCAGAAAATTATTGCAATCACAAATTCTTTGGTATTATTATCTTCATTTAATTTGTCTTCAATGAAAAAACACAAAAGAGAATGAAGCAAAAAGCAAAATATTGATCATTTTACACAAAACTCCAAAAATGGGCCAGACAAAAGTATTGGCACCCTCAGCCTAATACTTGCTTGCACAACCTTTAGCCAAAATAACTGCGATCAACCGCTTCCGGTAACCATCAATGAGTTTCTTACAATGCTCTGCTGGAATTTTAGACCATTCTTCTTTGGCAAACTGCTCCAGGGCCCTGATATTTGAAGGGTGCCTTCTCCAAACGGCCATTTTTAGATCTCTCCACAGGTGTTCTATGGGATTCAGGTTTGGACTCATTGCTGGCCTCCTTAGAAGTCTCCAGTGCTTTCTCTTAAACCATTTTCTAGTGCTTTTTGAAGTGTGTTTTGGGTCATTGTCCTACTGGAAGACCCATGACCTCTGAGGAAGACCTAGCTTTCTCACACTGGGCCCTACATTATGCTGCAAAATTTGTTGGTAGTCTTCAGACTTCATAATGCCATGCACACGGTCAAGCACTCCAGTGACAGAGGCAGCAAAGCAACCCCAAAACATCAGGGAATCTCCGCCATGTTTGACTGTAGGGACCGTATTCTTTCCTTTGAATGTCTCTTTTTCTCCTGTAAACTCTATGTTGATGCCTTTGCCCAAAAAGAGAGAACATTCTTCCAAAACGTTTTAGGCTTTCTCAGGTAAGTTTTGGCAAACTCCAGCCTGGCTTTTTTATGTCTCGGTTGTAAGAAGTGGGGCCATCCTCAGTCTCCTACCATACAGTCCCTTTTCATTCAGACGCCGACAGATAGTACGGGTTGACACTGTTGTACCCTCGGACTGCAGTGCAGCTTGCACTTGTTAGTCAAGGTTCTTTATTTACCATCCGCACAATCTTGCGTTGTAATCTCTTGTCAATTTTTCTTTTCCGTCCACATATAGGGAGATTAGCCACAGTGCCATGGACTTTAAACTTCTTGATGACCAGTGCTTTTTTTGTGGGGCTACATACTGGTACGCCGTACCGGAAAATCTGAAGATCGGCAGTACATACCGGTACGGAGTACCGGAAAATCTAAAGAGCAGGCAGCACTGACCTGCTGTGTCACTCACAGGCTGTGTGTAGTACAGTTTCCCTCAGCGCCGGAGGACCTGCGATGATGTCACATACATGTGACTCGGATGGGCGGAGTTTTGCCCACAGGGAAAGAAGATGGAGGAGGACGACTAATGCAGGCTGCAGTGCAGGGTATGTGACAACAACACTGACACACTGTCAGTGACAGTGACTGTGATGAGTGCAGAGGGCGGCAGGCTGTGCAGGGGGAGAGGATGCAGGGGGGATAGAGATCAGGACAGGCAGGGTATGGAGAAATTGAGACAAGAGGGATGGAGGATGGAGAGATTAGGGGGATGAAAAATGGAGGGAGCAGGAGGATGGAGGGAACAGGGGGATGAAGGATGAAAGGAGCAGGGGAATAGAGGATGGAAGGAGCAGGGGGATAGAGGATGGAAGGAGCAGAGGGATGGAGGGAACAGGGGGATGGAGGATGAGAGGAGCAGGGGAATAGAGGATGGAAGGAGCAGGGGGATGGATGATGGAAAGAGCAGGGGGATGAAGGATGGAGGGAGCGTTGGATGGAGGGAACAGGGGGATGGAGAGACCTGGAGAATGGAGGGATCAGGTGGATGAGAGAGCAGGGGGATGGAGGATAGGAAGACCAGGGGGATGAGGATAGAGACCAAGGAATGGAGGATGGAGAGACCAGGGGGATAAAGGATGAAAGGAGCAGGGGAATGGTGGATGGAAGAAGTAGTGGGATGGAGGATGAAAGGAGCAGGGGGATGGAGGATGGAGAGACAAGGGGGATGGAGAATGGAGGGTGCAGGAGGATGGAGGGAACAGGGGGATGGAGAGATCAGAGGGATTGAGGATGGAGGGTGCAGAGAGATGAAAATCTGAATTGCATAGCTTTGGATTGAAATTGGCATATAGGCCACAGAAGTGAATGACGAGACGTAGGGCTGCACCCCTCCCCCACTTCTCAAGCTCAGCCGGCACCTGACAGCAAATTCCCCGCTCTCACCTCCGGTATGCGTACCAGGAAATATTTTTTTACAAAAAAAGCACCGTTGATGACACTGCGCACGGTAGACATAGGAACATTCAGGTCTTTGTAGATGGACTTGTAGCCTTGAGATTGCTCATGCTTCCTCACAATTTGGTTTCTCAAGTCCTCAGACAGTTCTTTGGTCTTCTTTCCTTTCTCCATGCTCAATGTGGTACACACAAGGACACAGGACAGAGGTTGAGTCAACTTTAATCCATGTCAACTGGCTGCAAGTGTGATTTAGTTATTGCCAACACCTGTTAGGTGCCACAGGTACTTTACAGGTGCTGTTAATTACACAAATTAGAGAAGCATCACATGATTTTTCTAACATTGCCAATACTTTTGTCAACCCCCTTTTTTATGTTTGGTGTGGAACTATATCCGATTTGGCTTTAGGACAATTCTTTTTGTGTTTTTTTCATTGAAGACAAATTAAATGAAGATAATAATACCAAAAGAATTTGTGATTGCAATCATTTTCAGGAAGAAACTGAGTATTATCTGACAGAATTGCAGGGGTGTCAATACTTTTGGCCAACACTGTACGTCTCCTCCTCTCCCTCTCCTCAGACTTTTTTACTCCTAACCCTTCCTCCTTTCCAGAAACAGGGCAGCTCCCCAGAACTCGGGTGTAGAGCTCTTCCTTTTGGCCCAGTCAGTACTGGTGTATGCATGTGGGTGATTACCTAGCATGGGGATCTCCTCCTGCTTCCAAGCATGACATCACCTCTGGTGAGAAAGGCAATATCACTGTGGCAACCCTAGGGGCGCCACATGGCCATATCCATACTGGAGGGGTGACTGCAGGATGGGGGTGTTTCAGTGAATTTAAGTCCGGTCACACCGGGAAGGCTCTTACTTGTCCGGGTTGTGCCGTCTGCACAACCAGGATGACAAGAGGCAGGAGCAAGCTCATTCGGTCAGCGTGTTTCTTT
Organism: Allobates femoralis; assembly: GCA_033576535.1. Classification (NCBI taxonomy): domain Eukaryota; kingdom Metazoa; phylum Chordata; class Amphibia; order Anura; family Aromobatidae; genus Allobates; species Allobates femoralis. The sequence continues at coordinate 416,506,939 of JARQOC010000001.1, forward strand.
GCTCACTTCCGTCTCTAAATCACGTGGGCCGCCTTCCGATCACGGGACTCTGTTCCTCACTACGTCACGCAGGTCCTGTGCTTGTTTGTACCGCTGTGGCCACCTGCAGCTTCAACTACACAACCCAAGGGTTGTATATACATACAGGGGAATTATATTTATCGCACACCACACCTGGTAAATACACCTGATGAAGACGGTGTTAACTGTTGAAACGCGTTGTGGTGTGCGATAAATAAAAGGTTTTACAACCTATAATCCTTGCCCTAATCCCTGTGTGCCCCAGCACTTTACCTTAAACCACAAATATAATTCCCCTGCATACTGGAGTGGTGACTGCAGGACAAGGGAGAGCATATCCATACTAGAGGGGTGACTGCAGGACGGGGTGGCCATATCCATACTGGAGGGTGACTACAGGATGGGGGACATATACAGACTGAAAGGGTGAATGCAGAGAATACTCTGGCATATCCAGGGTAGAGGGGGGAGTGCCGGATGGGGGGCCAGGGGGTGGGGTGGAGTCATATCCAGACTGGAGGGGTGAGTGCAGGATGGGGGTGGTTATATCCATACTGGAGGGGTGACTGCAGGACGGGGTGGCCATATCCATACAGGAGGGGTGACTGCAGGATGGGGGTGGTTATATCCATACTGGAGGGGTGACTGCAGGACGGGGTGGCCATATCCATACAGGAGGGGTGACTGCAGGATTGGGGGCATATACAGACTGAAAGGGTGAATGCAGAATGGGGGGGCATATCCAGAGTGGAGAGGGGAATGCAGGATGGGGGGAGTCATATCCAGACTGGAGGGGTGAGTGCCGGATGGGGGGGTCATATCCAGACTGGAGGGGTGAGTGCAAGATGGGGGCTATATCCAAGGTGGGGGTGCTATGTTCCATCACTGGGGCTATAGCCAGGATGCAGGTGTTTGTACCATCACTAGGGGCCATATGCTGGTTGGGGGGCTATGTGTCACCACTGGGGGCTATATGCAGGATGAGAGGCTATGTACCATCACTGGGGCACATATGCAGGATGGGGTGCTATGTACCATCACAGGAGGCTATATACAGTCACAGGGGGCTATGTACCGATATAGGGGGCTACATACCACCATTGGCGGCTATGTACCGTCACAGGGGGCCATATCCAGCATGGGGGGGCCCCATTTACCAGGATGGGGGACATATATACCAGAATGGAGGATATATATACAAGGATTAGGGACATATATACTGCTTGTAAGACAGACACTGGCATTATAATATGGACCCCATTTAACATTAAAACATGTTTTTCTCTTTTCCTTTACCAAATTTGGGGGGGTGTCTTATGATCAGATACGTCTTATAAAGCAAAAAATATGGTAGTTAATTTTTATTCTGGGTCATTTTATGCCACTTTGGTGATATCTGGCACTAATGTTTTGAAATGTGGGGACTCTTCTTGGGGGGGGGTCTCCTCATCTTTTTTCCTGAATTTAGCAGGGCTCTGTGAGCACCATGCTTACACATGCAACTCATCCCCGTGTTACTCATGAATGTTTAACCTTCAAATTATAGGCCAGGCCGAGTACCAGACCATGTGCCATGCATGCAGGCTGTGCCATCATACAATTTTTATTCTTGGTGAATTGATGCCACTTTGGTGGTATCTGGGCCTATCTTTTTAAAATGTGGAGACTCTTCTTGGTGTCTCTTTGTTTCCTGAATTTAGCAGAACTCTCTAAGCACACCTGTCACTCATCTCCCTGTTCCTGATGAATGTTAAAGCTTATAAAACAGGAGACCAAGATTGCCATCTAGCGGTAAGGACACTGATGTGTGCTCTCCCTGCAATCCAACCCAATGTGAGCCATTGCAGCCCAAAGACAACCCAGGGAGCTTCCGCTAGAGTACCGATTGTCCCCCAGCAGCAGGGAACCCTGGAGGATATGTCCTGTTTCGCCTGCGGGACATCGCAGTACAGGCTTCCCCCCACTAGGTCTGGATCCAGGCTAGGGGCCTCTATCCAGGAGTGTCCATGCTCCCGGAGCATTGGAGCCTGCCTACAACTTCCCACATGCTTGGGGCATACTCACAGACTGCTGAATCAGTGGGACGCTGCGGCTTTGGAGACGAGGGATGCAGAGAGGCCTTGCCCGCTGCTGTGGCCTTGACTTTTGGTCTGGGCCGCGGGCTGGAGTCTCAGGTGCTGTGGCCGCTGACACCTCTAAGGAGGTACCGTGAGCCCTCACTCCACTCCCACGGCACCCTGAGTTCGGGAGGAGACGGTGCAGCAGAGACACAGACAGATGAGAGCACAGAAAATAGGGGGCTGTGGAGATCATGGAGCAGCTGTGAGTAGACACACTTTGCCTCAATCATTGCCGGGTCACGGGAGAGGAGAATCGGCTACTTACTTTTGTATATCTGCTGTGTCAGGTGGGGAGGAGAAAGCCCGGGGAAGTGTAGGTTAATTAGACTGGATGACCTTATGCCCTGTGCAGCCCCCTGGCTCTTAAGTACTTTATATACCCTAATCATGCCTCTGATTTTCTCTCGCAGCTCTGTTACCACCAATTGCACATTACTTGAAGCAGACCAACTTGATTGCTTGTTGAGACTGAAATTGGACAAAAGCTGTTGCCCCAGACCCCACCTGGCGATATAGGACAGTGAACAGAGATATATTGCACTGTAACCTGTTATGCAGATGTTTGCGCTGTGATTTTTCTCCCCCCAGCAGGTAAAATGTGGAAGTAAGACCTTACAGGGCTGTTGTGGGATGTTTAACATCTGACATGTTGATTGACAACTGCCATATTACAAAGGAATGTCAGGGAAGCGCCAGACTGAAAATACAGAATCACAGATTTCAACTTCCCAAACAGCTAGTGTGGCGCCCCTGTGACTAGACGCCATAGGGTAGTATTGCACCTTAAATAATAATGTGTTAACCCTGTAACGTTGCCAGTTCAAGGTTCACCTTATGGAGTCTGTTTTTACACCCACCTAGGATGACACCACTTAGAATAGGGGGGCCGGTAATTTAGTAGGTCCCAAAAGGGTGGGGGTGGAGCCTAGGATAGATTAGTGGGAGGGAAAGTTTGAGTTTAGTTCGTGCTGGGAAGGCAACCAGCTAGGAGCAGCCTGACAGCAACACTGCAGAGAGGAACCCCAACCTTCAAGTGGGAACCAGGACAGAGGGCAATGGGCCAGGACTGGTTGGAGCCGGCTGGTCACGTTGGGGAAGCATCGGCAGTGCGGGTAGCTGAAGCAGTCAGAAGTTTATTTCTGGCTGCAGACCGACGAGCTACAGGCCCATCACTAAAAAAGGTTGCTGACAGCACCTCAGGGTACCTCGCCCCTCAGAACCAAAAACTAGATCCAAGATCACAGGAGCAACAGCCCGAGTACCAGTGGCGGGGTAGTAGCCACCCTGTTAGAACCGGTCAAGGAAACCCGTGCTCCACCCTGGGAGATCAAGGGACTGGTGGGAGAGCTCTGTGAGGGTGGTAGAAGTGAGGAAAAATAAGTTAAACCCAGAAAGCCATAGAAGGAAGAACATCTAGAGACTCCATAACAGGAAACCTGTAACTGGTGACAGATTCCCGGTAAACCAGACTGTACCGTATACCATCACCTTCTGCCGGTACCATTAAAGTGGAGTTAAAGTTGAATTGGACTCTGTTATCCTTATTGCAGTTCCTGGAGGGCTCAGCATCACCAGCAGCTCAGCAAAGGGGTAAGAACTGCAACACCAACCATCACCACTACTGCCCTCCCTCACCATCTTCCTTCACCACTGCCCTGAGATAATAGCTCCACCTGTAGGGAGATGGACTACTCTCTGCTGCACCCACCATCACCTCAGCGGCCGGCTTGCAACGCCGGTACCTATATTACCGGGAGCTACAAGTGGTGTCACAATCCCCTGTAAATACTCCCTTCTCCCCCACCTCCTAACTCAAATTATAACCAGGGCACGGAACCGGAATCCCGACCACCTGTGATCTCCCCATCCAAGCAGCCATCAGCCCTGGTGTCAGAGTACCCCTTGCCCTTGCAACATCACTAGAAAACTATCAAAAACAACAGGACATTACGTTGCCCCAACATCCGCGGAGGCATCCAAGACACACCTGACTCACCATTCGCCGACCACACGGGGTCCCTACAGAAGGATCAGGGAAACCTCTTCCTCAGGGAGCTTGTCACCTCCTTTAACAAAAGGAGCTACGTTTGACTTGCACACACGGGATATACCTTCCTCTTCCGCAGTAAAACTACCGATTTCGCCCAGAATGGAGTCTTCCAATATAAAGACTGTACGATCCTAAGCTCAATTAGACTTTCAAGCACTGAAAAACCTATAACAAATAGAGATGAGCGATGTTCGATTCGAATTGTTCGCCAATCTCAAATTCAAGCTGTTTTTGGCGGTGTTCGAGTCATTCGCCGAATTAGAACAATTTGCTTGAAATTCGCCAGTTCTAGTATATGTTTGATAAAGCTTCGATCCACAAAAGCTTAATCTTCCTAACCCTAAACCTAGCCCTAATACTGCAAATGAATGTTAATATCCAGTTGTGCAGGGGGGCTTGTATCAGAGCTGCAGGAATAAGGTCGCACTCTTTTTTTTTTCCTAAAGCATGTACAGTGGGGCGGTTCAGGCTGCTAGCCAATCACAGTGCCACACTGCAAAGTGCATTTTTTCACACAACTAATGTCATCATTGGCTGTGTCTGTCACATGTCCTAGTCCTATAAAACCGGCCATCTTATAGATCGCCACCATTTTGCTGATAGCTGCTGCAGGTGTTAGACGGCACCTGCGGCTGCTGCTGTGTGCGACCGCTAAACAGTGAAAATTTAATTGTATTCGCTCAGTCAGCTAGTGAGCGAATACAAAGTTAGATAGGTTTAGGGAGTAGGGACTAGTAATATCAGCCCTTTTTAGGGCTGCTCCATAGGAGTAGCGATTAGGGATAGGGACTAGGGACTAGTAGTCTATCAGCCGTTTTCAGGGCTATTTATAGAAGCAGGGACTAGTTTTAATTGTATCCCTTTTGAGGGCTAGGTTAGAGCAGTCTCTATTAGTTTTTGCCAGGCAGGTGTGTGTCAGGTGTGTGGCAGTGCTATGGAAGTCTTTCTCACAGCATCTGGCCACAGTAATATAGCTCTTCGAATCCATTAGGGCAGGTAGTGTAGCATTGCTGTGAAGAAAGCTACACCACCTGTCTTAATTAGGCTTTTTTTTTTTGCTGCAGCTAGTCCAGGCACTTTGTTCGGGCTAGTAGCAGACTAGCAGTGTCCCACAGTGGTGTAGCCTACTTGTGAGAGAAGCTACAACTTCAGTGTAGTTGATTCTACTAATTATTTACTGCAACAAGCAAACCTGTCAGTTTTTGCTTAAAAGCAGTGTTCACTAAACCTTCACTGTAGGTCACATTTAATACAACCAAATACACCTTGAGTGTAGTTCATTCTACTTTTTTACTGCAACAAGCTAAGGGCTGGCTTCAGACTTGCGGACCCTCCGCAGCGTTCTGTGGAGGAGATCCGCAATCTGAACGCAGCCCTTATGTTTAGAATGAGAACGCACTGTGCTGCGCAGGTCTGCGCATGACTGTGCGCTCCCATTCACTGCAATATGTGATTTGTACGCAAGCAGATGCCCGTGCACAAATCACACACTCTCCTCCGCGGTCCTGGTGCGGAGGAGAGTGTGTGATTGTGTGTGATTTGTGCGCGTGTTCACTAAACCTTTACTGTAGGCCAAGTTTAATACAACCAAATACACCTTTAGTGTAGTTAATTCTTATAATTTTTTACTGGAACAAGCAAACATAATTTTTTGTGCCTAGTACCACTGTCTGGCCAATCAGCTGTGCTCGATTTCCATCAGAATATTTTTTGCCAACTGCAGAGTTGCCAATTTGTTCACATACAAAATGAGTGGCAAAAGGCCTGCTGCTGGTGGAAAGGGGAATAGGCGTGGTGGAAAGGGAAAAACAGTTTTTGTCCGTGGGGTATGTGGGAAAGCAAGAGTAACATCTGCTGGAGAAAGAGCATCTTCCAGTCAAAGTAAGATATCTACTTCTTTCCTTGGCGATTCTGAAATGATCCCTTCCGTACGGACACGACTCAGACGACGATCAATACCAATTCTAGATCAGGCTCAAAATGAGCAGGTGCTTGAATGGATAGCAAGTGCTTCAGCAAGTGGGCTCTCCTCCACCTCAACTTTTACTTCACAAATACACCAGTCCTCAGAGGTGTCACCACAATCCCACTTGCTTCCGCACAGCTCCCAAGTCTCCAGCCACCCATCTGAGTATGGGGTAAGACAGATGGTTGACTATGCATCGCTCTTCACTCATACTATAGCCTGGGAATTAGAGGTCTGCTCAAAAGCTTTTGTGAGTCAAGACGAGGTAATGATCTGCACTGATGCCCAGAAGCTTTTGGAGTCGGATCCAGGCCCAGATAAAGAAGGTTCTGAGCAAGCATAATGTAGACCCTCATTCATAAAGTGTCAACTGCACCTTGGAGATCTTGTGAGCCCTTCCGCATACGACTCCTCCTTTACTTCCTCCCCCTCCTCTAGTGCCACCACCTGACTCCGAATACTGTTTAAATTGTGCTCCAGCATGTAAATGACGGGAATAATCATGCTGATAATGGCATAATCATCACTAAACATCTTCGTCGACATTTCAATACTGTACAGAATGGTGCATAGGTCCTTCATTTCAGACCATTCCACCAGTGTGATTTGCCCCATCTCTGGATCTCGTAGGCCCAGGTTATACGTCATGACGTACTGCACCAGGGCTCGTCAGTGCTGCCACAGTTGCTGCAACATGTGCAGAGTTGAATTCCATCATGTCGGCACATCACATTTCAGCTGGTGAACTGGCAGGCCGAATGACTTCTGTAGAGATGCAAGGCGTTGAGCTACGGGATGCGAACGGCGGAAGTGAGCACACAGCGACCGTGCCCTTTGCTGAAGACCATCTAGGGACGGATAGTGTGCAAAAATTTGCTGGACAACCAGGTTTAAGATGTGAGCAATGCAAGGCATGTGTATCACATTGCCCCGGTGGAGGGCTGCACCCAGCATTGCAATATTGTTGCACATGGCCTTCCCTGGCTGCAGGTTCAGTGGACACAAGCATTAATGAAACTCTGTCTCCACAGCAGACCACAACTCCTCAGCTGTGTGACTCACATTTCTCATACATTTCAAGGTAAACACCGCCTGATGCCGTTGAGACCTGCTGCCATCATAGTAAGGAGGTGTGCAGAATTCCTTGTGCACAGTTAGAATGCGGTGGCATTACCAGACAGGCTTTGGGTGCAGGTGGAGGACCGAGATGAGGTTGAGGAGGCAGAAGCAGTGGAGGTACTTGTGCATACAGAGTATTGACGCACAACTCGTGGGGATGGCAAGACTTGGACAGCAGCCCCTTCTCCTGTTGACTTCATAGTTACCCAGATTTTTTGGCTGCTACTTTCATTTTGGTGACAAATCTTACAGATAACATGGGGAGACTAAATGCTTGTGGATTTTGGAATGTGCTGCATGAAAGTCACCTCACCATCCATTTTCAGCTTGCAACTGTGGGGCAATTCATGCCACTGAAGTGGTGTCTGGTCCCAAATTTTTAGGAAAAATGGAGACTCTTGTTGTAGTCCCCTAAATGTGACACAATGCTCAGCATATGCACGAGGCCTTCCAGATACTGAGGTAAAAGCATCAAATAATCATCATCTGCCCATGGCCTTACAGATACTGAAGTGAAACGCACCAAATAATCATCATCTGCACATGGGCTTACAGATACTGAAGTAAAAACGCACCAAATAATCATCATCTGCACATGGCCTTACAGATACTGAAGTAAAATGTACCAAATACTCATCTTCTTGATGTGGCCTTATAGATACTGAAGTAAAACTCTACAACTACTCATCGTGTGCATGATGATTTACAACTACTGTAGTAAAAACTGATTTTGGAAGGGCAAGACTTGCCTATATCTGTGTCTCCTCCCCCTTTTACTCGTCTATCTCTTCTTTTCGCATTTTTATATGTAGTTTTCATTTTCCATATGTTTGTTGTATCTTCTGAGTAGTTTGTCACCTTTTGGACACTTTAGAATGTGTTTTCTATGTGTTTGTATGCGTTTGTGTTTGACTGCCATTATTTACAATGGGATTCAACGGTGTTCGACGAACATACGCCCAATTCAGTGAACCGATTCGAATTAGAACACTAGGGTGGAGGCTCATCTCTAATAACAAGCTCTTCTAACAAAACAAGATATAGATGACCTAGCCCAGAAGATCAACTACAGAAAGGATACAGAAAGTGTATATAGGGTCTTATCTTTGTAGCATGATAATGTCAAGACAGATGTCACTGCTCACCTTGGAAAGTTGTGTAGCACACAACTAGCATAAAATGCACAAAGATGGCTGCTGCAGAATCCGCAATCCATGCATTCTCTGTGGTAGCCAAACGAATCCAAGGAAATAAAGTGTATATGATCGCATCATGGTGTGTATAAGTGTATACATCATGGTTGCATGGTTGGCATCCTGATAAAGGAGCGAGGATAACGCTCCGAAACGTGTAGAAAATAAAGCCACCATTGTTTGATATACTTTGCTGGTACTTTCATCACATGGCAGCGGGGATCATACACACTTTATTTCCTTGGATTTGTTTAGCCCAGAGGATCGAGACTTCACACCAACAGGCTATGGACACTATAAAGGTCCAATAGGTCTGTTCAGACTTTAGTCTGTAGAGTGCATAATTCCAAGTGCAGAATTCAAAGTGTGATATAACGAATTAGACCAGAAGGATATAATAATAATAATAATAATAAAGCTTTATTTATATAGCGCCAACATATTCCGCAGCGCTTTACAATGTAGGGTTAGCGTACAGAAAATATACAGTAAGTAATTACAATAGAGAACAAATAAAGTTCAATCATTGGATACAAAAACAATAGGCATAGAATCAATGTGGAAAAAAAAAAAAAAAAAAAAAAAAAAAAAAAAAAATACAATAAATAAAGCAAGAAATGAAGGTGACCCTGCTCAAAAGAGCTTACAATCTACAACGGGATAGGGGTTGTACAAGGTGCCGGGGCTTATTGCACTGGTGGTCCAGGCATCTTGAGGAAATGGGGTATAGGGCTAAGCTTACATGGATGGTCATCAGTCTGTGTAGACCTTTATGGTTTGGTGGAGTTTGTAGAAGAATAATGTCCAGAGGATAGCCCATTCACTGTCTACAGTACAATGGACATGTTAGGGAGTATGATAGGCCGCCTTAAAAAGATGCGTCTTTAGGGATCGTCTGAAGCCATGCAAGTTGTGGATAGTCCTGATTTCTTTGGGTAAAGCATTCCAGAGGTTTGGTGCAGCTCTGGAAAAGTCTTGGAGCCGGGAGTGGGAGGATCGGATTAGTGCAGATGTTAGTTGAAGGTCATTTGAGGAACGTAGAGAGCGGGTGGGGTGATAGACAGAGATGAGGGAGGAGAGGTAGGGGGGAGCTGCACTGTGAAGAGCTTTGTGGGTGAGAACAAGCAATTTGAATTTGATCCTGTAGTATACGGGCAGCCAGTGCAATGACTGGCACAGAGCAGAGGCATCTGAGTAACGATTGGCCAGATGGGTGATCCTGGCTGCTGCATTAAGGATGGACTGGAGAGGAGAAAGTCTGGTGAGGGGGAGGCCGCTTAATAGAGAGTTGCAATAGTCAAGGCGGGAATGGATTAGGGCCACGGTGAGGGTTTTTGTTGTTTCCAGGGTGAGAAAGGGGCGGACTCTAGAGATATTCTTCAGGTGTAAGCGACAGGAGCGGACGAGAGATTGCGTGTGGGAGGAGAAGGAGAGATCGGTGTCAAATATAACACCCAGACAGCGAGCTTGCTGTCTAGGCGTTATCGTGGTGCCGCACACTGAGAGAGAGATGTCCGATTTAGGGAGGTTAGTGGATGGGGGGAGCAGAAGAAGTTCAGTTTTGGAAAGGTTTAGTTTCAAATAGAGAGTGGACATGATATTGGAAACTGCAGCTAGACAGTCATTGGTGTTCTTTACTACCGCAGGGGTAAGGTCAGGGGCTGAAGTGTATAGTTGAGTGTCATCAGCATAAAGATGGTACTGGAAGCCAAATCTGCTGATGGTCTGTCCAATCGGGGCCGTGTAGAGAGAGAAGAGGAGAGGGCCAAGCACTGAACCCTGAGGGACCCCAATAGTGAGGGGAAGAGGGGGGGAAGTGGAGCCAGCAAAAGATACACTGAAAGAGCGGTCAGAAAGATAGGAGGAGAGCCAGGAGAGAGCAGTGTCCTTTATGCCAATGGAGTGCAGCATAGAGAGTAGGAGCTGATGGTCGACAGTGTCAAAAGCTGCAGAGAGATCAAGGAGAATAAGCAGAGAGTGGTCACCATTACGTTTTGCTGTCAGAAGGTCATTGGTCACTTTGATGAGGGCAGTTTCTGTGGAGTGAAGGGGGCGGAAACCAGACTGTAATGGATCTAGAAGAGAGTGAGCGGAGAGGTAACGGGTGAGGCGGGAATAGACCAGGCGCTCCAAGAGTTTAGAGATGAAGGGGAGATTGGAGACTGGTCTGTAGTTATTTGTGCAGGTTGGGTCGAGAGTGGTTTTCTTTAATAATGGAGTAATGATCGAGTGTTTGAAGGAGGAGGGGAAAATGCCAGAAGAGAGGGAGAGATTGAAGATTTTGGTTAGATGAGTGGTGACGACTGGAGAGAGGGACTGGAGCAGGTGTGAGGGAATGGGGTCGGTAGTGCATGTGGTGGGACGAGAGGAAGATAGGAGCCTGGAGACGACTTCTTCTGTGACTGGGTCAAATGTGGAAAGTGAACCGGAGGGGATGTGAGGAAGAATGGGGGTGGCAGTGCTTGGAGGCTGAGAGCTGATTTCCTGGCGAATGTTGTCTATTTTCTCCATGAAGTAGGAAGCCAGGTCATCAGCACAGAGGTCGGTGATGGGGGCCTGCACTTTAGGACTGAGGAGAGAGTGAAAGGTGTCAAAGAGTTTTTTTGGATTGTTGGATAGTGAGGAGACCAGGGTGGTGAAGTAGGTCTGTTTGGCAAGGTGAAGGGCAGAGTTGTAGGTTTTGAGCATGAATTTATAGTGGATGAAGTCTCCTGGTGAGCGAGTTTTCCTCCATAGGCGTTCAGCACTCCTGGAGCATCGCTGGAGGAATCGGGTTTGTGATGTGAGCCAGGGCTGTTTTGTTCTCTGTTTGGAGGTTCTGCGGGTGAGGGGCGCTACTTGGTCCAGGGAGCTTCTGAGAGAGTCATTGTAGTGATTTACTGCCTGATCTGGAGAAGAGATTGAAGAGATTGGGGACAGAGATGAGATGAGGGAGTCTGCGAGTGCTTGAGGGTTAATGGCCTGTAGATTTCTGGATGTGTGATAGGTAGGCTTGGGCTGTGTTGGCCGAGGGTTAGTGAGTGAGAAGGAAAGAATGTTGTGGTCAGAGAGTAGAGTTGAGTTATCCAAGGGGGAGGATGAGCAGAGCCGGGTAAAGACAAGGTCAAGGGTGTTACCGTTTTCGTGTGTCTTAGAGGTTGAGAGCTGTGATAGGCCAAGAGAGGTAGTTAGAGATAGGAGCTGGGATGCAGATGGGGAGATGGGGCTGTTTATGGGAATGTTAAAGTCTCCCAGAATAAGGGTTGGTAAATCTGAGGACATGAAATGCGGGAGCCAGGCGGAGAAATGGTCGAGGAACTGGGTGGGTGACCCTGGGGGGCGGTATACCACTGCTACTTTGAGGGGGAGGGGATGGAATAGCCTAATGGTATGGACCTCAAAAGAAGGGAATGAGAGTGATGGGGCTGGAGGAATGACCAGGAAAGTACATTGTGGGGACAGGAGGAGGCCGACTCCACCGCCACGTCTGTTCCCAGGTCTAGGGGAGTGAGAGAAGTGTAAGCCGCCGTAAGAAATAGCAGCAGGGGAAGCAGTGTCTGAATCCTGGATCCAGGTTTCTGTGAGGGCCAGCAGGTTAAGAGAGTTGGTAAGAAAGTAATTGTGAATGAAAGGAAGTTTGTTGCATACAGACCGTGGATTCCAGAGAGCGCAATTAAAAGAGGGAGGTGAAGGTGTGCAGGTGATATTAATAAGGTTAGTGGGGTTTCTGTGTGAGGTGGGAGAGGGGTTGAAGTTAGCAGAGGGTGGACCAGGGTTGGGAGAGATATCACCTGAGAGGAGCAGCAGTAAAAAGAGAAAGAGCAGATAGTTTTTGGGATTAGGACATGATTTATTATGACAAGCTTTGGAATATGATGGGCTGAGAGTCTTCAGTAAACTGAAGATAGCATGGGAGCTGTACATAGAGTAGGGCAGGAGAGAGGGGCTGATGTGAATGAGTGGTGATGGAGGGGGGATGGGGTGATAAAAGTTGGTGGCGAGAGCACATAAGAAAACAAACAGTGAAATACAAGACATGGTAAAGATTAGTAGTGAATGGAGTTATGCACAGTGTTGGAGTGTCCCTCTATGTCATTGTCTTCCAGCAACAGCGCATAGAACAATAGATGGTGAAGTAAAGGACATGGTGATAGGGAAAGGAAAAGAAGTTTTTTTTTTTTAAATAGGGTGGCTTACCTGACTCTTGCCCTGACTAACTGCCATGAAATAACTGCATCCACTTAGCATTCAATGCCACTTTGCATGAGATGCCACACGTGTCTGACCCCCCACACGTGTACCCCTTAAGAATGAGCTAAATTTATAGGAGACACTATCAGAATAAGGTGAGGGGGCTTGTGGGAGGAAACATGGTATCAGGTAATTAGCAGCTACAAGGAACAGCAGGGGTGCAAGAGGATGAAAGGGCAAGACTCCCTCCACACTATAACACCTCCAACAGATAACTATTACAATCTGCCAAATTGTCATATACTGGTGAGTGAGTAATGTAATGCATAGAGATGACACGGGAAGCTTAACAATAAGTGCAGTGTTGGAATATTACCATGAGACTATAAGTCAAGCTGATATTGCTATGGCGATCATTACAGCAATCACAGGATTACAGCAATCACAGGATATGATGCATTTGGCCATCCATCCCCTTCATCACAGCTGTATTATAATCTGTATCATCTAATCCTGATGTCTCTGTGGCGCCCCTGCGTCCAGGAGGCCACAAAGGGAACTGCAGCCAGGCAGGTAGGACATTAGTTGCACAACAACACCCTCACAGCCCACATAACCCACGTACAGTAGGTGGCAGCATCCAGCCCTGAGATTGGTGACTCTAGGCAAACGAGGGGTGGTGGATTTAGAGGAGTGGGTTGGGCATTCATGTAGTCAGGTGACTTGACAGTAGAAATAGTGAGGGGGAGGAGGAAGGAGTTCAGTAGTCCATAGTGAGCTGAACAGCAAAGACCAAGAACAGGCCGAAAGACAGCAGAAGGTTGAGTAAAGCTGAGCAGGAAGACAGGCTCACACATCCTGGAAGACTGAAGGATAGGAGCGCAGAATCTGTACCGAGCCAGTGTGAGCCGGAGGAGAGAGAAAGCACGTCCGAGGCCAGATCCCCAGGAGTGTGAGGAGAAAGAGAGGGATGGTGATACCCGGGGCCTAGGCATACAGCTGAAGCTACCGACTGCAGGCGGAGTAGCCCTCTTACAATACTGAAAGACGCAGAGGGAAGGAGCCTGGTAGAGCCTCACACTTGAGGACTGCTGGAGGCTGGGCTGAGTAGAGTGTTGGCTCTAGCGGGGACCGTAGTTTACCCGGAATCCCCAAACAACACAACGGGGGACCACAGCTTCACGTTAGGGTCCCTACCCCAAAGGACAGGCAGCTCAGTGACAAACAGGAGGACCCACAGGGGCCCGAGTCACCGCCATACTGTCCAGTGTCACACACAACAAAGTAAACCAGAGAACGTTAACAGCCTGGAAAGGACACCGAGACTGTGTGAGGGGTCACAGAGAGAGAGACCTGGCTGCAGAGTAAAGGGAACCCGGAGAGGGAGAGTGTGCCCGTGTATTAAGAACCGAGACTTGTCAGAACTGTAACTGTACTGTAAACTGACTTGAAGAACTTGAGAGTAAAACACGGAAAACCCTGAAATTGCTTCCCTTGTGTCTCTGCATGAAAGCTATTCCCTCCATACAGAATTACAGAAGCCCTCCACCTGTAGAGCCATAGCACAGCCTGTCAGCACCAGCATTGAGGAGAGATTCCTGCAGCGTCTGCACAGTAAGTGTACTGAACATTCCACAATAGGCTTAACCCTTACTGCCCCAGGGAATACAGTTCTACCCACTGGAACTATCCCATCTAAGCTGCTATTCCATCATTAGGTTCTGCGTCTTCATCATTTTACACATCTTTTCCCTGCATCTGCTCCCTGCTGCAAGTATACCCAGTTGCATCTCATCTCTTCTATATGCCATGCATTTTGTCTGGACTTGGTACAACTCCAGCATTTTACAAATCTTTACCACAATCTGATCTCTTCTTCCTGCATGGCTCATTGTGGAATATCTGTAACTACTCATTCCACCCCTCCTCCTTACTTTACGACCTGTGTTACTATAGCTATGTGTTTCTGCATCTAGTCTCAGCTCTGATTGGATGATCAAGAGAAGTCCATACCCTCTCCCTGGTCACACCCGATTGGAATTGTATGTGTTATAAATTAGGGCCCATAATATGTCTGTTCAGATTTTAATCTGTTCAGTGCGTAATTCCAAGTGCAGAATTTAAAGTCTGATAACGAATTAGACCAGAATTGGACCATAAAGGACTGCAAGGTACTAGAATGCATAGTTACTGTAAACATTGTTTCCATTTCTTTTAATTTTCACCCCCATACTACTTCATTTTTTACTAACTTCACTAATCCTTCCACCCAGTAATGAAGTAGTGCTTTCTCCCTCTATCTTACTAAGCCATCTCACCTCCTCCTCCTCCTCAGAACTGTTCCTTCACATACAATCCTTTGTTTTCAGACATTCACGTCCACCACGTGCCTCTCCTGCTCTCACCTAACGCTCTCTCTGCTTCTTCTACTTGCTGGTGACATATCCTAAATCCTGGACCCCCTCATCACATCTCCACAGTCATTTCTAATGCATACCCATGATCCAACACAAACATTCGCAACCTTAATAACCTTATATGCACTCATCCAGCCCCTGCTCCCCCAGTCCCTCTACCTGGAGCACTATGGAACACTTGCTCTTTAATACATCCATGACCTCTCTATCACTAACAAACTCTCCTTCCTTGGCATCACTGTAGACCTGGCTCACCCCCTCTGACACAGACTCTCCAGCTGCACTTTCTAATGGTGGATTCAATCTTTCTCAACCCCCCTTCCTGCCTTAGCAATGAGCATGGTGGTGGAATTGGCTTTCTCCTGGCTGAAAACTGCTCCTTTACCCTAATTCAACTGCCACCCTCCTTTATTCTTCCCTCTTTCAAGGTGCATTCCGTCTGCATCTACTCTCCCTGCAACCTTTAGCTGGCTGTCATTTACCACCCCCCCAGCTTCAACCAGTGCTTTTCTTGATGACTTCACTTCCTTTCTGCCGACATCCCCACCATCACCATGGGTGTCTTCAACATCCCCATTGACACTTCCCACCCAGCTGCCTCTAAACTTTTATCATTAACTATCCCTTCTGGCCTCCGCAGCTACTCATAAAGATGGCCACATGCTGGGCCTTACCTTCACCCGCCTATGTTCCCTCACTAACCTCTCTTTTCTTTTCAATGCTATTTTTACTAAAGTCATGCAAAATACATACATATGAAGGAAATAAATGTAAAATCCAATATTAAGTACAATTAAGGAGGAACATAACGGACTGAGTTCACAGGGAAGTAGGGGGGCGTAACACCAAGAGGTATACGTGTAGTCAACCAATCCAGAAATTAGAACTGTTTCCATCTCAGAGGTTGAAGTGTTACGCAAGGTTTGACTTAATGGAAGGTAAGTCTCCAGCAGAACAAAGGAATCTCAAAGAAGGGTCAATATTGTTATCAGAACTAGAGATCTCTGTGAAGACTGGTTTAACAACAAGAATGCTAGTCCACAAATACTTATCAATAAAAGAATTTTCCGCCGCTATGCCCTAGTTAAAATAGAAGTAAGAGAGGAAAGGAAAGGGGCAAGAAGGGGAGGATGATTGGGTCAGAGACCGGGAGGGGGTGGAGGAGTTGTCTTGGCTGAAATCCATAATCCAATAGATTGGATTATGAGTGGTGGTGCAAAGAGGGGGGGTTGGATCTGGCGCAAAGGGGAGTAATGGGTGGGTCTCAAAAGTAGATATAATGTGAGGGTAGGAAACTTGTTGGCTGGTTAAAAGAGTGAGTATGACAACCCAGTTCTGCTTACTCTTTGCTCACAAGTACAAGGAAGACTTGTGATGTGCGATACTGCTCCCATAGGTTCCATGTATGCTTGAATTTTGTCATAGTAAATCGGGTTAGTGCTGTTAGTTCAGCTGCCCTGTAGATTTGGTCCAGCTTGAGGCAACTTTGCTTCTTGGTAGTGAACAATGAGAATTGCCAGAGTGCAGGGATCAAGGCTTTCCCTGCTAGTAAAATGTTAGATGCCAAAACTGAGGTCAATTTGTCTCCTGGCCAAATCGGGAAGTGGAGTAGGGCCGTTTTTGAGTTTAGGGTGACTTTCCTGTGGAGGACATCAGAAATGAGGTCCGAGGTAGTCTTTCAAAAGGCCTGTAAGCTAGGGCAGGACCACCATTATGGAAATAGGAACCTTTATCCTCTCCATATCTCCAGCAGAAACTTGGGAGTTGGGGTTTCCAACTTGGAAGTTGTGTATTTTTGTAGGGGTCAGAAACCATCTTGTTGTTATCAGCTTATAGGAGTTCACCTGGAGTTGGACTCAAGAGGAGGGCCAATGTGAGTGTCTGTAAATGTGTTTCACCTGGTCTGGGGAGAGGACTTCTCCCAAATCCCATTCCCATTCTCGTATGTAGGGCCTCTTAGAAAGAAGGTCTTTCGAGAGCAAAAATAAATACAGTTGGGATAGGACTTTCTTTGGTGGCTGTTGTTGGGTGTTGCGAATTTCGAAGAGGGTTAAGGGGGGGTCTGGTTAAATCTAAATTGGGTTTAATTTCATTTAGGATGCTTTGCACTGCCTTGTAGTGTAGGAAAAAAAATTGTTAGGCCATTGATGGAGCCTATGTCGTGAAAGGGAAGTAGGGCTCAGTCTAGCCCTGGTGTGTTTCATTGCAAATTATGAAAGGGTCGAATAGGGAGTTATTTTAATTCTGGCTGAAAGATTGCTTTGATTGGAGGGGGAAGGGATTGAAATTTGTTTAGCGTCTCTTGAAGGAAGGTGATGCACCCCCAGGGCAGTGGGGTACTCTGATTCGGGCTTCGATGCTTCCGGGGAGTCACAGGGGTCGAGACCTGGCTCCGTGACCCTGGCTATCAATTCAAACATTCTACTGGGAGTAGGGATTTAGGTATGGTTGTCGTGATGCCACCCATGGTGTTCAGCTTTTCGGGCCAATGCTGCAGTGCGGGACCTCTGGGGATGATGGGATTACAGCCACGGTAGTATTGTTCCCCACGGGTGAAGCGGTTCCCCTTGGTGACCGGAATAGTCTATGACGGTGGTAGGCCGTTGGGGTGCAGGACTGAGGGCACGGACTAATAATGGACAGACACACAGTTTGTAGTCTCTTTTACCTTTAAGGTACCATCACACGCTGCAATCTCGGCTAGGAATCATAAAGGTGATATGTCGCCCCGGAGCATTCGCCGTGATATTGCCTCACGGTTGTGGCGTGTGATTTGGGAATTTCACGGCGATAAATCGCCTCTCAGTCGTCACCTGATTCCTGAACAGTGCTCAGTAATCAGCCGCAATCCTTCAAGCGATATTTCCGTGTTGTGGCGGGTGACAGAGCGATAATGATGGAAAGAGCGTTTCCTATGATTTCCCGTAGGCGTGCGTCAAGCATTCTGTAGTTCAGCCCCGTCTGCGATGATTGATGTTGGTTACGGTGTTCCCATTGGCTGTCAGTTGACAGGGCGCCATATTTGAAGAGCTGTCCGTTCAACACCACACACATCTTCAGCTACACAACCGTCCGCAAAATCAGTGCAAGTGCAATTAGGCGCTCCATTGAATAGCGCAAGCTATGTTGTCCGCGTGTATTAAGTAGCGCTGTGTCAATTATAGTGCCACACGACAGCTCAGATGTTGGGCTACACATCATAGATGCGTGCCATGGGTCAGTGTGTGTGCTGCAGGAGCCACAATTGACAACACGAGCGGGTATTTGTGCCAAATTCCGAGAGACAATGGTGTCATGTATTAGCCAGCCTTACAGAGCAGGCTGACCAATCGTAACGCTGTTGCGTTGTCCAATGCGTGTATGGGGCACGGTGTAAACCACTGTGGCATGCCTATCTCCTCGCCGCGCTGAACATGTACGCCCACATTGCCTTTGGAATTGCGGCACGTGAAGCAGCGATGGAATGAGGAAAGATTGGTTCTGCTGTAGGTGAGGAGATTTCCGGAACGACACATCGCCTTTCCATCAGGGCGATATTGCGTTATGTGATGCCACTATCGGCAATCTGGGGCGACCATGAGAAACGTGCATGCGCACATTAGATCACCACATATCGCCAGGCGAGATTGCGGCATGTGACGGTACCATTACTGGTGGTAGCAAGGTCAAACCAAGGTACTGTCAAAAGATGATGTTGAAAATCCGAATGGCCTGAAAGCAAGTTGGGGATCTAATCACCCGGTAAATTCTGAAGCCTCCTGGCTGTGCGTCTCTTTGCTGGTCCGGGCTGCCTGTGGCTAAGCTGTGACCCTCTCTTCCTGCTCTTAAGTCTGTCACCCGTATGACAGGCAGCTTGAGCCCTCCCCGGGTACCACTCTCCTCTGGCCCTGAGCTCTCTGATGCTGCTGTGCCACCAGGTGCTTTGTTGTGGTCAAAGGACTTGGAATCTCCCGTTCTCTGGTTTTAGCTGCTGGGTCTGTAATACCCTCACAACCTCAGACTTCGGTGTCCGCTTCTGGAGCTCTGCACTGGGGTGAGCGCAATAACTGGCTCCACTCCTCAGGCCTGTTTCTCTCCTTCCTCAGACTCTCTCCTACTGGTCCTTCATGCTTGCTGTTCCTTCTTTCTATGCTACCTGGGAAAAGCTTAGCACTGCTTCAGTCCAGAGGTTGTCTTCACAGTCCTCCTAGGAACTGAATTGAATAACTCCGCCCCCAGGCCAGAATTTAAAAGAGAGCTCCCCTGAACTCGGGTTTCAGAGCTCCCCCTGCTGGTCTAGAGTCAGGACAGTGTTGCATGCTATAGGCTTACCTACCTCTTGCTTCCAAAGATGACATCACCCCCTGAGGGAGGCAATGCCATTGTGGCAACCGGACTCTGGGGTGCCTCAAAGGTCCAGTCCACCCTGTCAAACACCTTCTCAACGTCAATGCCAAGAAGCACCACTAGTGTTTGCGGGATTTAGAATATTGAATGATATCAAGGGCCTTTTGGGCATTATCTCTAACCTCCCTATCTTTCGTGAAGCCAGTTTGATTTGGAGAGATAATACTGGGTAAAATGTCTGCGATTCAGTGTGCTATCATACTAGCAAGCAATTTTAGGTCGACATTAAGGAGGGAGATGAGCCTGTAGTTCCCACAGAGCTCCGGATCCTTCCTCTCCATATGTATTAAAGTAATAGTGGCTTCAAGTGTCTGATATGAGATAGCATCTTCCTGCATGATAGCATTACAAGTATTGAGCAGATGCCCAGTGAGGGGGGGGTAAAAAATGTCTTGTAATACGACGATGGGAAGCCGTCTGAGCCAGGGGCCTTCCCATTTGGACTGTGCGACAGTGTGGACCAGAGTTCCACTTCGGTGAAAGGTTTCAACAAGTCAGATCTCTGATCTTCTGAGAGAGATGGGATGGCCAAGGTGTTTAAGAGGGAAATTGTGTCAAAGCGTTTCGATTCCTAATTAGAGGATAAATTGTTTGGGTGGAGTTGGTACAAATTCTTAAAATAAGATATAAATTCCAAGGTAATGTGTGTTGTCAAATGTGCGAATTCCCGTACAGGTCTTGATCGCATGTGTAAATGTACGGATAGCAGGATTTGATCAGGGAGAGCATGAATTTGGACGCCTTGTCACCGTGGACCAACATTTTATTCCTCCAGCTAAAGTGAAATTTTGCTGACTGCTTATTTTAATGGTTCTTTAAGTTGAAGGTGTTTTTGAGTTAGTCTTTCAAGGGTCATGTTTGCTAATGTACGTTTATGGTTGGACAGATCAGCTATTTCCTGGCATTGAGATTGGAGTGTTGATTTCCTAGTTAGATCTGTAACGTGCTGGATATGTATGCAATTACTGGCAAGCAAAGAGCCTCTGTTGTAATAGGACAATTAACTGGTGCAGAGAGCTGGAAGTTGAATGCTGGACAGATGCAGAAGAGAGTCAAGAGCACAAACATTTGAGAATTTATAAGCTGTTTTTGAGACCCACACTGAGGCTGAACTGAGAATGAGGTTCTACCATTGTAGGCAAAGGCCGCAGGATGGTATAAGAGACTATGCCTTACGCCTCCAGGAGGTGCTGCAGCGGGTAGATCCAACCAGTGTGCGGAATTAAAATAAAATGCTGATTGAACAATGTATTCAAGGGTTGCAATTATCCAGTGAAAGTAAACAGCTGCACTGGTGGGCCGTAAAACACCCGGATGCAGACTTTGTTGTCCTAAAGGAACGGGCCATAAAAGTAATGTAAGCCCCTGAAGCCACTGACCTCGCATCCCAGCTGTGGCAAGTCAATGCCTCTCCATTAAAGGCGATACCCTCTTCCTCACCTGCCGCAGAGAATAGTCTACAGGCTGCAGCGCCTGGTGATTCTGATGACTTGCGCTCAGAGGTGCGACAGCTACGCAAAGATATGGCCATGCTCTTAGAGGCCATGCAGCTTAAACCGGAGCCCAAGTCGTCAGGAAAGATTCTGCTAGCCAACAGCCCCGAGGACGTCCCATGGATGAGAGGAAGGAAGACCTTGTCACTCCGTGGGAGGACCAACGACCGCTACAGCTCTACAGGACAACCCATCTGCTGGCGTTGCAACGAGATGGGCAATCTTGCCAGGTCATGACCTTTAAACCAGCAATCCCTGGGGCCAAAGGCCAACCCCCAGGAATAAAGCGACCAGGCCCATCTGATTGGCATGATAGATACGTGGGAGGATGACCAATCCTGTCTATCATGCTAGACGGAATCCCCACATCTGCACTGTGGGATATCGGGTCACAGGTAACCACCATACCACATATCCTTTACAAAAGGTTCTGGGACGATACCGCACTCGTCCCTCCAGATCCTAACCTCACTATTTAGCTGTAAATGGGTTGCCAGTAAACCAAGTCGGGTTTAAAGAGGCAACAATAAAAGTGGAGCAGGTGAAGTTAAAGGGCCAAGGACTTATTGTGGTAGAAACTGACCGTGGTAAGATAAACCCACAAATTATTATAGGCACAAATGTAATTGAAAATTGTCTAGGAGAAGTGTTGTTTTTACTCCAACAGATTGCAGAAACTGCTGGCATCAGGCACCAGAGGGTTCTACAGAAAGACCTCAGAGCCCTCTTGCAAAGACAACAGGTAATCCGATCCAGTGGTGAAATTGGTAGTGTATAGGTGACAGACCCGATCCCCATTGTGTTACCCCCAAGAAGTCAAATGATGATATGGTGTCGGGAAGCGATAGGCGTCATCGGGCAGGATTACCAGGCAGTGGTAGAACCCATACTCTCAGAGAATAGGCCCACAATCCTGACAGCCGGGGAGTGGTTGATAGGCCTGTACCACCAGCTCACCATTAGCGTGCCAAGGAAATGTTGCAGGATATGAAGGACGCAGGGGTTATTAGATAGTTGTAGCCCCTGGGCAGCTCCATTAGTCCTAGTCAGAAAGAAAGATGGCAGCATGAGAATGTGTGTTGATTACAGACAAATAAATTGCATAACACTTAAAGATGCTTACCCGTTACCCCACATAGAAGAGTCACTTGCTGCATTAAAGACTGCTAATTACTTTTCAACCCTAGATCTTACTAGTGGGTATTGGCAGGTCTCCGTTGCAGAAGAAGACCAGGAGAAGACCGCGTTCACAACAATGGGCCTATGTGAATTTAACAGCATGCCATTTGGACTCTGCAATCCACCCAGAATGTTCCAAAGATTGATGGAGTGTTGCCTGGAGCACCGAAACTTTGAGACCGTGTTACTCTACCTAGATGATGTCATAGTGTATTCAAAAACCTATGAGGAACACCTGAAACATCTGTCAGATGTATTTGAAGCATTATCTAAGTTCGGGATGAAGCTGAAACCATCAAAGTGCCATTTGCTGAAACCAAAAGTTCAGTATCTTGGGCATGTGGTCAGGGCAGAAGGAGTAGCACCAGTCCCTGACAAAATCACAGGCATAAAGGACTGGGAAAAACCAACATCCGTCAAAGAGTTACATCAGTTCTTGGGGCTGGTGGGATACTGCAGGAGATTCATTAAGGTCTACACGAAGATGACAGTGCCTTTACAAGATCTCCTGGTACGCCAGACCAAGAAGAAGGGCGAGACCTCAGACTCTCTATTTGAATGATTTGAATAAAAATAGAACTCCTTCAGACAGATGAAGTGGGCCCTGACTGGGGACAAGATCCTGGTCTATCCTGACTACAACCTACCTTTCGTGCTGTATACTGATGCCAGCAACGTGGGATTAGGAGCTGTTTTATCGCAGAAGTAGAATGGCCAAGAAAAAGTGATTGTCTATGCCAGCAGGAAGATCTGTCCTGCAGAGAGGAATCCAGAGAACTAAAGCTCCTTCAAGCTGGAATTCCTAGCCTTGGTTTGGGCTATAACTGAACGGTTTAAACATTACCTGGCGGCTGCAAAATTCACTGTCTTCACGGACAATACTCCTCTGACCCACCTGGATTCTGCAGTTAGGTGCACTCGAGCAACGCTGGATGGCCCGGTTGTCAAACTAGGACTTCACAATCAAATACTGGGCAGGCCATAAGAATGCCAACGCAGATGCCCTGTCAAGGATGCCTCACTTGCTGGGTGTGGGAGAAGACGTGGATGAGCTACAAGAAACTGAGCTACCAGCCTTCCACCACCACCGAGCATCCCAGTGTCAGAGAACCTGTAGAGAAACGTCAAAGCGCCACCCTTAACCCATTACCTCATCATGAATGGAAAGAAATGCAAGACAGTGACCCGGCTGTTAGCTTAGCCAAGGAGCTAATAATCCAAGAAGGCTCACGTCTCAGTCCAGATGCCCCACCGGAGGCGCAATACCTGTGGACAGAGAGAAGCAAGTAGTTCATCTACCAGGGTAGGCTGTGTCGACGTTTTATTAACCCAAGAACACAAGAGATGGTGTGGCAGATAGTGGTTCCGAAGAGAGATGTCCAGATGGGGTTGGAAGCATACCACGATGGAGCAGGACAGTTAGGATGGAAGAAGCTCAAGGTACTGATACACGAGAGATTCTATTAAGTTGGCATGAGGAATACCATAGAAAGATGATGTAGAAACTTTGGACCATGCAACTCGAGAAGGAAACACCGTGACAGCCAAAGAGCACCACTACAGCCAATTGTCACCAAGTAACCCCTAGAACTTGTAGCCCTGGATCATGTGAAACGGACACCAAGCAGATCAGACTACACCTATGGTCTTACCATGGTGGACCACTATTCAAGATTCCTAGTGGTAGCCCCAGTAAAAGACTTAACAGCTAAAACAGCAGTGAGAACCTATCAAACCTACTTCTGTAGACCACACTGGTATCAAGAACAGATGTAGTCTGACCAAGGTCCTGCATTTGAAGCGGAAATATTCCAGGAGTTTTGTCATTTGAATGTGTGCAAGAAAATACGTACCACTCCTTACCATCCACAAACCAATGGCATGTGCGAGAAAATGAATAACACAGTCATAGACCTGTTAAAGACTTTGCCTTTGGAAGAAAGAAACATGTGGCCGGAGAAATTACCTGACTTAGTGGACATGTACAACAACATACCTGTAAGTTCCACCACTTGCACACCAGCATATCTCATGCGAGCAAGACCCGGAAAATTACCAATTGATCTCGAGATGGGAATTGTAATACTTGAAAACCAGTTCGCCTGATACGGATTGGGATTCAAATCGCAGAGAACAGTACAAGAAGGTACAAGAATGCGTTGAAAGAAATCTAAATCAAGTCAGAGAAAGACAAGAGGAGAGCTACAATAAATATGCCCAAGCTATTCCCTTAACACCTGAAGAACTAGTTCTAAAAAGAAAAAGAACTTATAAACTTGATAACCAGTGGGAAGAAGAGCCTTACACTGTGCTACCTTTGATAACCAGAAGACTTGTCTGATCAGTAAGGATGATGGTAGAACAACAGCAACAATTTCCAGAGACCAGCTAAATATATGTCCAGAACAACTGAAACCCAAAGAGATAGTTCACAGTACACCTCAACCAGAACAGAGAAAAAAGAGAAAGTGGCCTCAGTTTGACGGAGCCATACTGGTACCTGTAATCACTTTCCCACAAACAGTGGCAGAACAAGAAAGACTGGAATAACCTGCAAGAGTTCCAGGTGAATCCGTTCAAGTTCAAGAAGCAAACGTTGTAGCAGAACCAGGGGATCCTGCAATCGGTGAACCTGCTTGTCCTATAGTAAGAATAAGGCTTCGCAGACAGTTACCCAGTCCACATATAACACGTAGGTCTGTCAATAGCCTAGTGGATAGTGCACGCACAACACTAGAAGCAGACACTAGTGAGACACCCGTACTACGCAGGTCAACCCGTAGTAGTTTTGGGCAACCACCACTTAGATATAGAGAGTAAAGTGGACAATGAAAAAGTATAAATATGCCTTCATGTAAATAGAGTGCGAATAGTAGTATACAGAAGTTAAGGAAGAGAAAAGAACCACTGTATAGACAGGGGTGCACTCTTGGGTGAGTTGATTTTTATTAGATTTTTAAGTATTTGCAAGTGACAGTGTACAACAGAGACAATAAAAACATTTAAAACAGTTACTAGGTAACTTGTCACCCACCCACACATACCCCCACCAAAAGTGGTAGGCGGGGGACCAATTGTAAACACTAGGCTAAAACATCAATAGTTATAGCATATTGACAGGCAACGTTTAAGTGCCACAATAATAAACACTGGCCAAGAGGCAGGTTAGATTGCAAGTGCTGAAACAATATAGAAGGTCATGCGCTTATTATGAATCATATAAAAAAATTATGAACTTGTAAGATAGACACAATACAATCAAACCCATATGTAGGTGGCAAAACCAATTATACCTCACCAGGGCCACATCATCATATGCACTCAAAACTATTGCCAGTGACCAGATATCAAAGCCTAATAGATTATTGTATAAACACTGGAGCTAGTCAATTTAAAGGGAGACTCTACCTTTCCATTGGATTAGGTTCAGTCAATTTTAATGAATGCTGTAGCTGCTAGTAAGCCTTGGGAGGACTCCCATGCATCATCCCTCCTAAAATTGTCTTAATAGTATATTTGATGTGGGCCCAGCGCTAACAAACCCTTTTAACAATGGCTATCGATTAAACATACCAAGACTATATTAATTAACCGTTATTCCGGATGTTTATTTAAACATTATATTTTCATGTGAATAATAAAAAAATTCTATAAAAATTAAATAAAAAATTATTTTAATAAATACTTATAAAAATATTAAAACCAAAATTCAGATATTTCTCGATTATAATAACGCTAACGATTTATTCTTGTACTAGGGATGTATACTTTCTTTGATGGCCTTGTGGTTCCCTTGAGAGGTCTGTGGAGTCCTAAAAATATACAGTATATTAGTATTTATATATAGATCTCAGCTTTCCTCTGTTTATTTATAAAATTGCTCTTTTACCTTTTAGAAGACCTTACTCCTTCTAATGAGTGCTTGGTTTAGATTAAGATTCTTCTTTCTTCTCTCTGCCAAGTACATATAACATAAATATCTCCTCTATTCTTAATAGCTATTCAGTTTTTGTATTTAAGGAAAACTGCTACCTGTATCATCAAGAGTCTTTTTTCTTGGTTACGGGTTTTCTTAATTTCTACACCATAATATTTATATTTGTTAAAAGGGAATGGATTATGGTGTAGAAATTAAGAAAACCCGTAACCAAGAAAAAAGACTCTTGATGATACAGGTAGCAGTTTTCCTTAAATACAAAAACTGAATAGCTAATAAGAATAGAGGAGATATTTATATTATATGTCCTTGGCAGAGAGAAGAAAGAAGAATCTTAATCTAAACCAAGCACTCATTAGAAGGAGTAAGGTCTTCTAAAAGGTAAAAAGGCCATTTTATAAATAAACAGAGGAAAGCGGAGATCTACATATAAATACTAATATACTGTATATTTTTAGGACTCCACAGACATGCCAAGGGAACCACAAGGCCATCAAAGAAAGTATACATCCCTAGTACAAGAATAAATCGTTAGCGTGATAATAATCGAGGAATATGTGACTTTTGGTTTTAATATTTTTATAAGTATTTATTTAAATAATTTATTTAATTTTTATTGAATTTTTTTATTATTCACATGAAAGACTGGATTACTTACCGGTAATCTCGTTTTATGGAGCCACGACAGCACCCACTGGAGAGAGGGATCCGCCCCCAGGGACAGGAAACCTGCAGATAAAAAGGGGGCGGTCCCCTCGCCTCCTCAGTTTGTTTACAGAGCACGAGAGGAACCGCCAAATTAATAAACACGCCAACACAAGCAAAAATGCAGTTAACCACCACCACTAAAGCAACCAGGAAGAGGTGCAACAAGCAAACAGGGGGGGAAGTGAGTGGGTGCTGTCGTGGCTCCATAAAACGAGATTACCGGTAAGTAATCCAGTCTTTTCTTCTCGCCACGACAGCACCCACTGGAGAGACTTGCAGAGAAATCAACCCCAGGGAGGGACCACCAGGCCGAGTACAGATCCCCTGAACACCAAGGCAGAAGGTAAGGAGAGGACCAGCCCACGATGGTGGAAAACAGGTGCAAGGCGAAGACCAGGAACCGGCCTAACATACGAACCAAACAGGCACCAGATCCCGTGCCTCCCAGGAGAAAGCCATAGCCTGAGCGGAACGGGTACGAACTCCAGGCAGAGGACGAATGCTTGTAGCAGCCGTCTGCGAAGACCCTGAAATGAGAAAACCACAACACACCGCACTACCTCCCAGTCGGCGGCCCACCCAATAGGGAAGGAGACCATGACGAACCTCTGAAGCAAGGAACAGAACCCCCCCAGGAACCTGGGAACGGGAAAAAACAAAGGAATGAGAACACACAGCCGACTACCAGGGAAGGCAGAACCACCCACAGAAGGGACGAGGTACCAGGCAACAAAAACAGGCCATCAGGGAAACCAGAAAAGGACAGGCGGGACTAAGGGAAAGGGCCTGAACAGACCACCCCACCAAACAGAAGAAACACCCCCAAGCAGGAACGACCGGAGGGAAGGCACACCTGGAATCAGATTCCAAAGACTCAAAGAGGCAACCGGAAGAGGCAACGAAGGCCAGACCGGAACCCCCCAGGGGGGTATACTAGCACGATGCACCAGGGCACTATGGATGAAGCATACTAACCAACAACCCTGAAGAACTTGCCCCACTCAAGAAACTAAAATGGCCAAAA
Source organism: Allobates femoralis (assembly GCA_033576535.1). Classification (NCBI taxonomy): domain Eukaryota; kingdom Metazoa; phylum Chordata; class Amphibia; order Anura; family Aromobatidae; genus Allobates; species Allobates femoralis. The sequence continues at coordinate 416,534,722 of JARQOC010000001.1, forward strand.
TGTGGAACACAGGAGAACCAGACCGTCGGAAAATCCCAAGAAGGTCCGACACACGTAGCCAGACCGCGAGTATCGGAGCCCTAACCAGGCAGCCGCCAGGCCGGAAAAAGGTAACCGCCCCTGTCATGCAAGAGCAATGCCAGCGGAGGCTGACCCCTCACTTGAGGATGACAGAAGGGGCCCAGACACAACAGGACCGGACAGATGGCAGCAGACATGGGACCGAACCACCAACCACAGCCGCCAAGGCCAGAAGGAACAAGACTGTCTCGTAACCAAAGAGGCGCAGCCCAATCGGCAGGAGGCCCAGAGGGGAAAAACGTCCCTCCCCGAATGAGGCACTAGGGAACCCACTATGGGAGACCACGAAGCCAGGATGCAGTAGAACCGCCGCAGGCAAACAGGCGGACACGGCTGTACGCCCAAGCGGAAAACAAGGTTACCTCCGGGAGACCCCCAAAAAGCCACGATGCGACGAAAACACAAATCCACAGAGTCCAGTTCCCCTAATGGAAGCGTGTTGACTCAGAAAAAGCCGCTGAGAACACCCACGCCCCCGAAGTGCAGGGCAGACAAGGAAGAGATGGGACGGTCAATGCAAGGAATGCAACAGCCATACACACGCGAGGCCAGGACCGAGGCCTGCCCCAAGGAACAAAAGACAACCGACGACGAGAGGACTCCACCGGAGGCCATGCCATCTGTAGAAGAAAATGGAGGAAGGCATGACACAAGCCGCCAAAACTCCCACCGGGAGAGGAACCACCGAAACAGCAAAGGACCACTGACCCCGAGCCAACAGAGACACCAAAGGCCCCCCAACCCACGGGGCCAGCACCCACGACCAGAACAGACTTCGGAGAACCCCCCAGGGCACCCCCTGGAAGGCCCAACAGGGCCGACCACCAGGACAGGGACTGCACAACCCGGCCTAGAAGGAACGACCGTGAAGCCACCTCCAAAGAGGAGAGGCAACCCGAAGAACTGCGTATGAGAACCTGGGAATGGGACAGAGTCCACAGTACCCCGGGATACCGGACAACAGGGACCCCAACCGGGAGATAACCTCCTGCAGGGACCCACCAGGGCGGCGAAAGCCACCTGAACCCCCCAGAAATTAACAACTTTCTGGCTATCGTGAGAAGGCACAGCAGTCCGACAGAGCCGAGGAGAAGCCTAGGAAGAACCGGCGAACACGAGGAAGGAACCTGGACCAGGCCCCACAGACCATACCATGGCACGACCAAGACTACGAGGCCCAGTAGCAAACAATCCAGCCAAGCATGACCCCCCTCAGCACATCAGTCAACCAAGCGCCCCTAGAGGGGAACGAAGTACGGAGGCAAGGTCCACCCAGAGCTGCAGAGTGCCCTCCTACGAGGAAACACACAAGTGCAGGATCACAAGGGCGACTGAAAAACACCACCTCCTCCACGGAGGTGAACACCTGAGGGCCCCGAAGACCAACTGAAGTGCGACCACCGGAATGACAAAAACAGACTACGACAACGACCCTGAAAGCCATGAAAAGGCAGGATGAACGGCCAGATGGGAATAGGACGGCATCAAATCCCTAACGGCCCGAAGCAACCAGGAACCAGAAGCAACCGCAGATCTGCACGGAGCGTAGCGTGCCCACCTGAGTAGAGAACAGGGCACACCTCTCCGGGTGGCCCGGGACTGGTGTCCCCTGACTACCGATTACCCGGCAGAGCCAACCGATTCCAAGTAACCCCGCGACAGCGGAAAAAAGGCAGACACTGTCTTAAAGCAATAACCGGCCAAGAAGAACACTCAGGGCTGGAAGCCAGGAAGAAAGGGGAACAAAAACCCCCACCATCAGGCCCCCGGGATCTCCATAAGGAACCACTACTCCAACCGACCCTAGATTTCAGAGCTAAGGGCCTGAAGTCATGAAGGAAAAAGGAGGGGAAGTCCATACACTGAATCAGGAATAAAATGAGCCCACTCCAGTGATAGTCCGGAGGAACCCCGTATGGTTCCTACCGCAAAACTACTGGTCGAATGGTCAGCGTCCGAACGCTCACCAGTAAAACGCAAGAGGAGGAGGAAGGAATCCCATATTCCCGGCAGCCGCCCTGGAGCGGACATCAACTAGAGCCCTGCCAACAAGGACTCACCCCCTCAACAATGCGCCGAACCAGGCCCTGGCCTGCGTGGCCCCACTCCAGCGCTACATCCAAGAGCACATCTAGCTGAATTGGATAAGCCTGATGACCTCGCTGCCAGGTGCAGGGAAACAGCCCCAGGAGGCAGCACCCCCATGAAACAATGGGACCGAGGACCATAAGGTGACTCGGGACACCCCCGTATGGATTTGAGTCTCCAGGTGCCAAGCCACATCAGCCAAGAGCTAGCCGCACACGTGGCTGAAACAGCAGGCATAAAGGCCCCTATGCCGGTCACACTTTTTTTTTTTTTTTTTTTTTTTGTGTAGCAGGAGCACCATAGCCCTACAGAGCAGAAAGGACCGGAATCCCCCACTCGAAGGAGGAATGCGTGGAAGGGAAGGCCACTGCCGAAACCCCGTTAGGCACCTTCAACCCGGCACGCAACACAGCATCGGCACGGGTAGCCTCCCCCTTGTATTCCAACAGAAGTCAAGCAAATAGCCCATATTGACAAAGGGAAACAGAACCTCCCCTGAGGATGACAAGGGGATACAAATGAGCGAGAGCCCAGAATACCATCCGTAGAGGAGACCAGAGCCCACTCCTCGCCCAATGGCTAGTGGCCCACGGTCGCCAGGGCACGAGGTCTGCCAGGGGGAGAGCCTGTGGCCAGCATGCGTCATCCATAGATAATGGCTTGGATGACATGTACAGCATAGGATCTGAACCCACAGCCACAGCTGGGTGTATGGGGCACGGTGCAGATGATGCATGGGTCCTGCCACAGCAGCCTCGCTCTGGTTGTGACGGAATGGGCTACCCTCCAGAGGGAGGGTAGACCCCATGAAGCCCCCGTCTAAAATCCGCAGCCACAGCACCCCGGCTAAGTATAGGCGTCCGGCAGTGGCAGGCAACAAAGAGCACATCTCATAAAGGCCACAGAACACGTAACCAACACCCCCCTAGGAGTTGTAACCGAAGAGGGGGCGACAGAGAGAAGGGGGTAGCTTCAATAGGCAGAGCCCATTACACTCACCTAGGAAAGCTCAAGGCCGGCACCGGAATGAAGAGGTAAAGACTCCATCTGGTCAGATGACGGACCAGGCTTAACACCACGCTCCTTGGACCGCCCGTAGAAATGGCCTCCCATCCAGCTGGGTCGGACATCCGTCCGTGAGTGCCCCTCCGATGATCCAGGCGTCCAGGTGAGGCCTCCAGGCTCCAGCACCGCAGGTTGCGAGTCTTCTTGCCCTCCAGGCGGCACACCTCCTCCGGCCTTGCGGAAGCGAGATGACGTCACTTCCGGGGGACATGGCGGCGCATGCGCACCCGCCCCGACCGGAAGAGAACGCCGGCGGTCCACCGGTGGGCAGAGAGAGGCCCTGGCCGTGCACACACCCAATGCCCCGCACACCCGGAGCACCCGGACGGAGCGCACCAGTCCTCCACGCCCGCGGCCCGCCCGCGCATCTCCCGGCCAGGAGTCGCCATCCAAGCGGCAAGGCGCCTCAGCCCCATGCCCCAGCGTCAGTCAGGGGGACACCGCCGGCACTGACAGAACGCCCATCCATCCATCAGACGAGGGGAGAGCCTGCAAGCAGGACTTCCCGACGCTGCTTCTAGCGCCCCAGACCCTGCCGTTCTCAAGGACACCGCACAGAGGGCTGATTGGACCTAGGTAAGAAGTACTGCAGGTTCCCCATCAGGGACAGGAAACCAACTGAGGAGGCGAGGGGACCGCCCCCTTTTTATCTGCAGGTTTCCTGTCCCTGGGGCGGATCCCTCTCTCCAGTGGGTGCTGTCGTGGCGAGAAGAAAAATATAATGTTTAAATAAACATCCGGAATAACGGTTAATTAATATAATCTTGGTATGTTTAATCGATAGCCATTGTTAAAAGGGTTTGTTAGCGCTGGGCCCACATCAAATATACTATTAAAGATATCAAAGCCTAATGTGGATCCCTGCCAGGATGTGTAATCATCCTATAGCGTATGGGGTGTGGTGAGCGGCCCAACGCGTGTCGCCAACCAGGCTTCGTCAGGGGCTGAGGTCACTCTGGTTGTACCTGTCATTAAATATGCTCATCACTACCTCCATCTCCTCCATATTCCGCACCATGTTGCTCCATAGGCCCGCCCCGTCACCTCCGGAATGTCACATCCGGTTTCTAGTGACGCTGAGTGGTAGGAGGTATAGGGCTGTCAGTCTCCTGCACGGTTAGTGTGCAGGGACAGCACGGATTCGCCATATTAGAACAGGGCAGGTTGCCAGTGACCTGCCACTGTATCTTACTGCTGTGCGCAGGAGTAGGAGCATGGCAAGGGGTGGGGAGAAGCGGATCACTCTCAATGTGGGGCTAAGGAGGAGTTGAGAATATTTAGAATATGTTTAGACATAGCTAGAATCCCGCAATAAGACTGGCGCTATCAAATAATAGCCCACCCCCTCACTTCCGGGGCGTCACATGCGATATTTCGTGGCGCTGGGTGATATTAGGTGCGGGGCTGTCGGTCTCCTTTTTAAATATGCAGAGACCGACCGGAGCCGCCATGTTAGTGAAGGGCAAATTGCCAATAAACTGCCCCTATGTCATATTGCTATATACGGGAATAGGTACAAAGCCCGGGAGTCAGTGGCGTAGCAACTGTTTGTGGCGCCCGGGGCGGTCGAAAAATTTGCCGACCCCTTGGTCGTTGATAATTCCGGCGGTCAGGGGGGTACCGCTAGTGGGTTAGGAGCCACTTAAGTGTACCTGTTAATCAGGGTCAAATTCAATGGTGATCAACTGATGTAGGACGCGCGCTTGCGGCCTCCGGGATCCGGAACGGCCGCTAGCACTTAGTTATGATGTCATGCCGTAATGCCGTAAAGTGCAGGCAGCGACATCACCACAGGTCCTATCACCGATCACCAGTGTCCCTATTATAGTCATCATATTGTTATCTGGAACAACAATGTTAACAATTCCCCAATAGAACACGCTGGGATATACAGTATATAGCACCAAAGATAGAAGAATGGAATAAATCAAACACTGAATACAAAACAATCTACCGTAACTGTAAATTAATGAGAATAAACAGTAATATACACATAGGAAACATTGCACACGGAGGAAGATAGTAATATACAGGTCATCACCTAGTACAGAGATCAGAGGATGGCAATATACAGGTGTACACCTAGTACACGGCTAGCACACACACACAGAGGCACGGCTCACACACACACACACACACACACAGAGGCACGGCCCGCACACACACACACACACACAGGCACGGCCCGCACACACACACACACACACAGAGGCACGGCCCGCACACACACACACACACAGAGGCACGGCTCACACACACACACACAGAGGCACGGCTCACACACACACACAGAGGCACGGCTCGCACACACACACAGAGGCACGGCTCGCACACACACACAGAGGCACGGCTCGCACACACACACAGAGGCACGGCTCGCACATACAGAGGCACGGCTCAAACACACACAGAGGCACGGCTCACACACACACACAGAGGCACGGCTCGCACACACAGAGGCACGGCTCGCACACACAGAGGCACGGCTTGCACACACAGAGGCACGGCTCGCACACACAGAGGCACGGCTCGCACACACAGAGGCACGGCTCGCACGCACAGAGGCACGGCTCGCATGCACAGAGGCACGGCTCGCACGCACACACACAGCTCGCACGCACACACACAGAGGCACGGCTTACACACACACACAGAGGCACGGCTATCACACACACACAGAGGCATGGCTCACACACACACACAGAGGCACGGCTATCGCACACACGCAGAGGCACGGCTCACACACACACAGAGGCACGGCTATCACACACACACACAGAGGCACGGCTATCGCACACACACAGAGGCATGGCTATCGCACACACGCAGAGGCACGGCTATCACACACACGCAGAGGCACGGCTATCACACACACGCAGAGGCACGGCTATCACACACACGCAGAGGCACGGCTATCACACACACACAGAGGCACGGCTATCACACACACGCAACTCACACACACATTCTACAGATTCCTCACTCAGGTATCACAATCCTCTGTGCTGCAGGAGGGCTTGTTCACATGGGCAGCTTCACCTGCTCACAGCAGCTGGGTCCCACTTCTCACCCCTCCCCCACTCACTACAAAGCAGGAGATCAGTCACCTTGTGACCCGGAGCTGCTCCTAGGTGTCCTCCTGCAGCACAGGTAGCTACCTCTGCTGGCTCTCACTGCTTCCCTTCATTCAGATCACTGGCCAGTCATTACCCCCTCCCTCCTCTGCTCTCCTCTCCTCTCAGCTCCTCTGCTCTCCTCTCACTGACACCTTCAAGCTCTTCCCTCCACTCCTCCGCTCTCCTCCTCTCCTCACAGCTCCCCTCACCTCCTCCAGTCTCCCCCAGCATGTGTTCTGTGCGCTGTCCTGCGGGACGCTGACTGATGACATCACCTCCCTCTCAGTGCACAGCAGAGCTGCAGGGGACGGGAGATTTGAAAGCAGCCAGCAGCCGGCGTGCTGCACTGCTTCAGTATATAGTGCCGGCGGCGGCCGCGGATCCTATGGCAGTAGCTGCCACATTGCCGCCCCTACACATGTGTCGCCTGGGGCGGACCGCCCCCCCATGCTACGCCACTGCCGGGAGTGGGGAGAAGGAAGGATCGATCACAGTGTGGGTCCTGATTGAAATGGAGATAATTGAAATAATTTAGAAGGTTATAGACATTGCAGGGAATCAGCTATATGTCTAGCGCTATGACATAGTAGTTAGTGGTCATAGATGTTACCTTACCAGAAGACGTCCCCTACCCCTAATAAATAAAAGGTCACCCCTATGTAAACACAGGTTGGAAGGATGCCGCCGTATAGAGATACTAGGGGTTATCTCTGGAAGAGGTCACGTAGCCACCACTCATCAGGGACCATATGAGACTCAATTGGGAGTCAAACATGGTCCCATTGAGAAGGGGTGCCCCAGTTTACATGAATAACACACTTTAGATTCATAATAAAGTCATTGACCCTACCCTGTTGACACATTCCTGTATAAAATGGGAGGTGTCCTTTAAGTAGGATGGTAGCTCAAGCACAAAGGGCTGCAAGAAAAAGTCAATGTAAATACAGGCTTTTTCATTGAAACTCCCTATACTGGCCACAATGGGTCTGCCAGGGGGTTTAACCATATTTTTATGTACCTTGGGTAGTACGTAGAAAGTCGGGACCACAGGGTGTTGAGTAGTAGTATACAGAAGGGCAGAGGAAATGGACTCACCCCCCATGCATATTACGTTTGGGAAAAGAAAGTTCCTGGGGGTGGAAAGTGAAAACCAGGACTCCTAAGCAGAGACACCCATAATTAACAATAGGTAAATGTAACTGCGTTGAATAGTTATTGCAACTTGAACCCGTTGAACGTTTTGGGCCTACAGAGACTTTACCTGTACGAACTGTTGCATGAACTTTTGAATTTTCTTAAACATGGACCATTGGCCATGGGACTGGTTGTGGCACTGGTTTCCTGTTATCCCATTTCTTGGTTTTTGTAAATTTTTGAAGCATTTGAGACTCTGTTATAATATCTGTTATTAATGTTTATATTGTTTGAAAAATGTTTCTCAGTCCAGGAGTAATGAATTTAACTAGGGGGGAATGTGGCACCCCTGCGTGTAAGTTGCCACAGGAAGATCTGGAGCACGGAGGGATTTCCACATCAGGTAAATTTACATACAACACCTTCCACTCCAAACCTGAAGGGGAAGCTCTACTTGCCGACTTCAAGCAAGGTTGCCTATAAATTCAGGCTTGGGGGAGGAGTTAGGCAGTGCAGTTCCAGGAAGGACTGTGAAGACATCCTAGTAAATGGTGCCACGCCAGGCCCGTGGCAGTGAGGAAGCCTAGCCAGTGTAAGGAACCCTAGAGTCAGGGTCGGAAACAAGGCGAGGAACAGAGTGGGGGACAGAGGAACGATACTGATTCACCCCAGCAACAGACAGAAGCACCCCGGACGCCATAGTCTGAGTCTGCACGGGTTCAGTTGGCCAAGCAGAGAGTACCGGAGGACCAGGGAGACTTCAGGCTCCTGGCAGCACTTGTGGCACAGCAAGTACAAAGAGCCAAGGACCGCAGAGGAGTTAGCAGTGGCCAGCAGAATGTTCATCTTGCCTGCCATCTTGCCTCGGGTACATTGGTCGTCAAAGTGATTGGTTTTAGGCCCATGCAACCATTCTTGGGTAAACTGAGTTTGGACGAAGTGCCTTTGGGTCCGCACTGCTGTCAAGAAAGACCAGGAGTTGGGCTTTCCGGTCCAATGTGTTTTAATCAGACACGTTTCAGAGCCATCTACGCTCCTTCCTCAGGGATATTCTCTTGGGCAAAGGCATCTGCGAGCCAACTCTCCTGAAGAAAATAGATATCATGCCATCTCGGATAGTTGCTTGGAGTGGGTAGGGGTCCCCACATGGCATTCTTCCAGTCGAAGGCCTCTGACGGACGTACCTCACAGGGCTGTGAAACAGGGCCTTATGCCTATACTTCCTCTTCCACTTTCTCCTCGGCCTCTTCATCACGCTGCTAGAAACGGATTTACCAATCCAGCAGCTGTAGCACTGGCTGCAGGTGATTCACTCAGGGGTCTATGGAAACTCGGAACCTGGACGTAGAGTTGAGGGGGATGTCACTGGTGGCCCTCCCGGACCCGTAGCCCTGGTGGTCAACTGACAATTGGGGGGCTGATTGAAAGGTAATAAAAAGAATAAACGTTTGTCGCAATGCTACCTGCAGTTTCTGGTGAATTCACCAGTGCCGCTGTCAGACCGCCGGGGACGATGGTATTGCAGCTTGGATGGTATGGCTCCTTGCAGGTGGAGCAGAGTCCCGGGGCAGGATAGCACTGTGTCATTGTGCTGTATGTAGGCAGCGCAGCTGCGCAGCGGTTTGTGTAGAAAGGAGACACTGAGACCTTGTGACTCTCTACTGGTACTTTACTGGAACCGGTTCAGATGGCACTTTAGGTTACAGCTTACATTGTCTTTGAATGAGTAGCTGGCCAGGTAGTCGCTGGGGAGGATAAAGTCTCTTTGAGGCTCCTGTAGTATACCTTCTTTTGTCTATCCTACGTCCTGCTGCTTTTACTTGCACCTCTTTACTTTCCTTGCGCTGCCCTGCACAGCCCGCTTGTCTACCAGGCCCATTAGATGCAATGAGGTATCCTTCTTTCTAAGGAGCTCGACCCAGTCGGGTCATCCTGGTAGGGCTGCACGTTCTGGACGGGGTTGCTAAAATGACCTGCGACTGGTCGGTGTCGACGGCTAAGGGATGAACTCGCCTGTACCGTTTCTTGGAGCTGGCACTCCGTTGGTGGACTAGGATTCCCGTGGTCTATGGAAGGCCTGGCATGGGGTTTCCCCTTTCTTTTCCTGGGCTGCCCTTTTCTCTCTCAGGCGCCCTCCCTGGAAGAGCCTTCTCTCTCTCAGGCTCCCTCCTTGCTTCGCTCCTCAGTCCAGACTACATCTGTGTGACTTCCCGCCTCACCTAAGTCCACCCTCTGAGACTGGGTCTCCGTTAACCCCATTTTTCCTGGCTCGAGTTTGTGAGTGCTGGGATGGGAGCCTCAGGTCAACCTTGCACTCCCCTGCGACAGGAATACTGCACACTCTATTGTGGGTGCAGTATCCCTACTGTGGTGCACTGACCAGTGGGGCGCCACACAGGCATAATACAGCCAGGCATGCTGCAAGATCCTCCAGAGTGTGACACCTGGTGTTCTCAGCTGGCATGGGGAATGGCTTATCTCCTGACAGTGAGCTCCCCATGTGCTCGTCCGGCATCTGAACCCAGTGTTGGATCTGGACCTTGCTGCATATGAGGCCCAATGCGGGTGGAACTCCAGTTGACATGTGTGTCCTGTGCGGACTGCTCCGGTTCTGGTTCTGAAGCACCCTCTGCCTCTGGGGTGGTGAAGAAAAGGACATCCTCCAGCCAGCCACAGATCTTGCGATAGATCCATAAAGCCAACCTGAATACTGCAGGCACATGGTAGTAAACTAAGTGTAGCATAATGAGGCTGCACTTTACTGCAATGCCAAGATGGTGCAGGTCTCTGTGGTGATGCCTCTTTATTTTGCCTAGTGGCCCACCTTTTCCAGTGCCATGACACAATCAATCACTTACAGGATATTATTGTTGGCACAATATTTTGCCTAGCTCCTTAAAGCCTCCATGGGGTGGGCTGGAGAAAGCATCTGATTTACAAATCCCATTCCCCATGCCACAGGTAACACCAGAGCTTGCGGTTGGGTGGAGTGATTATTGAAGCCGGACATATTTGAATAAGAAATAATGAAAACAAATACGTTTATTCATCTCACCACCAATTCATATAGAATGCTGAATAAGGCTAGTGGGTGACAATGGAAGGACGAGTTCAATATTAATTATACTTATAACTCACTTGTGCACATGTCAAAAAGTCTAAAATGTATTTACCGATATTTTCCTGGAGTCCTAAGGCAGCACACAAATACAGTAGGTTAAATCCTTAATCCCTAGTTGGAACAGACGATATGTTATTTAGCAATACACACAAACTTTGACTAATTAGACACTCCCCACCCTGCCCTCTTCCAATAAAGGGGCCAAGCACACCACACCCTTGTATGTTTTTCAAGCAATAGTGTCTGTGCTGCTGTAGGACTCCAGGAAATTAAAATTTCAGGTACAGTGGTGAAAAAAAGTATGTAGGCTGGTTTCACATAACGTTTTTGTGCCTGTCCGTGGGATCCGACTTTGAAGGGGGATCCCACGGACAGGCACGGATCCACACGGATCCCTGCAATCGGATGGCAAATAGCCATCCGATCTGCAGGATCCGTGTGGATCCTGCGGTCCCCTGTCTCTCCCTACTCCTGCCTCCTCCATCTTCTGCCCTCTCCTATACTATATGCTGTGCCCCCGCTATTCTTTGCTGTGCCCCCTCTTCTCTATCCTCCTCTATCCCTATTCTGTCCCCTGTCCTCTCCCTGTGTGTAAAAAAAATAAAAAAAACCTCCTCCCGGAGGATACATCACCTCTCACCGGCTCCAATGCTGCAGCACGATCAGGGCAGAAGAGCCTGTGATGATGTAAGAGACCCGGTCAGCTGACGAGTCATGTGACCGGGCTCTTACATCATCACAGGTCCTTCAGTCCTGATCGTGCTGCAGCGTTGGAGCCGGTGAGAGGTGATGTATACTCCCGGAGGAGTTTTTTTATTTTTTTACACACAGGGAGAGGACAGGGGACAGGATAGGGATAGATGAGGATAGAGAAGCGGGGGCACAGCAAAGATTTTGTGTCCGTGACTCACATCGGTCAGCCTCGGATCACTGCTGATCCGAGGCTGTCCGATGTGAGTCACGGACACAAAATCGTAGCAGGCTACGATTTTGTGCCCGTGATTACATCGGATGGGATCGGATGGTGCCAAAATCGGATGCCAATAGTGGCACATCCGATCCCATCCGATTCCCATAGGGGAACATGGGGTCCGATTTCGGATCCGATTGTATCCGTTTTGAAACGGATACAATCGGATGAGCGAAAATCGTTATGTGAAAGCAGCCTTAGTCAGCAACAAATTGTGCAAGTTCTCCCACTTAAAAAGATGAGAGGCCTGTAATTGACATCATAGGTAGATCTCAACTATTACAGATATAATGAGAAAACAAATCCTGAAAATCACATAGTCTGATTTGGAAAGAATATTTTTTCAAATGTTGGTGGAAAATAAACTTTTGTTATTGACCAAATACTTACTTATCTCAATACTTTGTTATATATCCTTTGTTGGCAATGACAGAGGTCAAACATTTTCTGTACGTCTTCACAAGGTTGGTACACACTGCTGCTGGTATGTTGGCCCATTCCTTCATGCACATCTCCTCTAGAGCAGTAATGTTTTGAGTCTGTCACTGGGCAACACAGACTTTCAACTCCCTCCAAAGGTTTTCTATAGGCTTTAGATCTGGAGACTGGCTAGACCACTCGAGGACCTTGAAATGCTTCGTATGAAGCCACTCTTTCGTTGCCCTTGGCGGTGTGCTTGGGATCATTGTCATGCTGAAAGACACAGCTATGTTTCATCTTCAATGCCCTTGCTGATGGAGGAAGGTTTGCACTCAATGAATGGGGCCATGTATCGTGAGATTTTTTTCATGTGCACGGATCAGTCATCCTGGTCCTTTGATTAAGACCAGAAAAAGACATGGCATATAAAGGAGCACACCACAAGAGGTCAAAATATAGTGCAAAAAGAGTAAATTTATTCACCATGTATGCAGACAAAAATTTACAACCAATTAAAAACACCATGTACAATAATGAGGGGCCTGGTAAACATATAGTAGTAGACATGAATATGTCGTTATATAGTTCAGGAATGGTACATGAAAATCAATAGAAATACAGTGATATCAATCCACATTGGATTAAACCCTTATGCTAGTGTTCACAGCAATAAGAGTAGAGTTGGGTGCTCTGTGGGGCCCTGCCACATCCACTACTGGGGACACTGACTATGCACTTGACTACCACTCTGATCAATTGACCATTATTGATACAGTAATGCAGGATTGATCACCCTGTATCGGTAGCACTTTCATTTGGGTCAAAACAGGGCTGTATTATAGTGCCATTTGGGTGGCCAACGGTATTGTGTTGTGTAGTGTGCATCATACACTCGTGTCCAAAATGGCCTTGTGGGCTGAGATGCCTGATTTTTGATTGTTATATGGTGGTCAGTTTCACATGGTCAACTGAACCATATTGATTTTGTTGATCGGTGTATACCTCATTAGTGTGGTCCACAAAATCCATTCTGGAACCCACTATACATAGATAACAAAATTTGCTGTTTCTACACAAGACCTATACACCTTGCACTTTTGTGCACCTGGTATACAAAGGGTTTCAATCAATATGCATACTGTTATTGCTGTGAACACTAGCATAAGAGTTTAATCCAATGTGGATTGATATCACTGTATTTCTATTGATTTTCATGTACCATTCCTGAACTATTTGTGGTATACCCAGCCCTGCCATTGTATGCACTTTTATATAAACGCATGTATACTCAATTTATCTGCACAGAAACAGTGACTGGCCAATAGTGACCCTATTGATGTCAGATATAATTTACTTAGATCTATTATAATACCAATGTATTGTGGTGTGGACCACACGTTTCTACGTTAACCTTCCCTCTATATTGTCGTTTCCCTTATTATAACAACATATTCATGTCTACTACTATATGTGTACCAGGCCCCTTATTATTGTACATTGTGTTTTTAATTCGTTTTAAATTTGTTTGTCTGCATACATGTTGAATAAATTCTCTTTTTTGCACTATATTTTGACCTCTTGTGGTGTGCTCCATTATACCATGTCTTTTTCTGGTCTTAATCATTGTCCCCATTTGGCATGGTGAGCACCCAATCCTATTCTTGTTACGACCATGTGGTGCTTCTCCCCCCTTCTTACAATCCTGGTCCCTTGGCAGACAAACAGCCCCAAAGCATGATGTTGCCATCCACATGCTTCGCAGTAGGTATGATGTTCTTTGGTAGAAACACAACTCATCATGTTTGGAGGAGAATGAATGCCGAGTTGCATCCAAACAATTCTACTTTGGTGTCATCTGACTATATGACATTCTCCCAATACTCTTCTGGGTCATCCAATTGCTCTCTAGCAAACTTTAACCGGGCCTGGACATGTAATGGCTTAAGCAGGGGACACGTCTGGCATTGCAGGATCTGAGTCCTTGGCGGCGAATTGTGTTACTGATGATAGCCTGTGTAACGTTGGTCCCAGCTCTCCGCAGGTCATTCACTAGGTCCCCCAGTGTGGTTCTGAGATTTTTGCTCACCGTTCTTGAGATTATGTTGACCCCACAGGGTGAGATCTTGCGTGAAGCCCCAGATCGAGGGAGATTATCAGTGGTCTTGTACGTCTTCCATTTTCTAATTATTGCTCCCACAGTTGATTTCTTCACACCAAGCTGTTTGCCTATTGCAGATTCAGTCTTCCTAGCCTGGTTCAGAGCTACAATTTTGTTTCTGGTGTCTGACAGCTCTTTGGTCTTCACCATAGTAGAGTTTGGAGTGTGATTGTTTGAGGTTATGGACAGGTGTCTTTCATACTGATAACAAGTTCAAAAAGGTGTCAGTACTACAGGTAATGAGTGGAGGACAGAGGACCTCTTAAAGAAGAAGTTACAGGTCTGTGAGAGCCAGAAATTCTGCTTGCTTGTAGGTGACCAAATACTTATTTTCCACCAAAAGTTGAAAAAAAATTTCTTTCCAAATCAGACAATGATTTTTAGGATTTGTTTTCTCATTTTGTCTCTCATAGTTTAGGTCTACCTATGATGTCAATCACAGCCCTCTCATCTTTTTAAGTGGGAGAACTTGCACAATTGGTGACTGACTAAATACTTTTTTTTTCTCCACTGTAAATTAATTTTAGACTATCCTAATATATGTACAGCAGTACACAAATGGGAATTGGCAAGCAATAAATAAAACTCAGGGTTGGGTATATCCCTGTGTCACTCTTTTTAACACATTTGCCAAAGGCTGAGCTATCCTCAATTAAGATGACAAGATGACAGTGTGACGGGATGTGCGACAGATCAGGAACGGACAGCAGGCTGATGAACAATCTAAAGAACTTTATTGGGCAGGGATCATAAAAAAAATCAAACATGAATATTATTCTTTACAGTCCACAATTAGTCCACAACAGCAGAAATATGTCTGGGGTTGCCACGGGGTAATCCAATGCCAAGGAAAAGGCAGAAATAGTCCTTGGATGAGTTTGTTAGATCCAGCAGGTAAGGGACACAACACAATCCCATGTCGCAGCTATCAATACACACACAGGCACCAGGATCTGGCTGCAGCCTGAGATCCTACTCCTCTGAAAGTCACCACACCAACTAAACTGACGTAACAGGAGTCTATTGTTCTCTTTCAATGGATAGAAAACAGGAGGGATGGGTGTCAACTGTGTGAATCAACCAGACACACGTGAAGTACAATCGGTTAGACAAGAGAATAGAACGTGTGTATATCCGGGATCAACCATGCTCTGATACAGAATAGCTCACAAAAATTATCTTTATTAAAGTTAGGAAAAGAGACATACAAGATAAAACCAATTAAAAAAGTGCATACAAGCACTTGTACAGTATACAGAACTGCAGCACAGCAAAATACAAATATCACCTCAGGATATGAAATCCTTACAGAAGTGCAATTAAGTCTTCAAAGGGTTACCGCTGAAGAATATAGACATCAGGCAAACCAATTTATCATGAAAAAATGAGGAAAAGAGCAAAAGATGGTGGTAACATGCCACTGTGGACATGGAAAGCAATAAAAGGTCAAAAAAGCCATCCAAACAAGGGCAATAGGTTTCAAAAAACAATGATGTGTGAACACATCACTGTCCCTTGAGGGGAAAGTTACTGAGTAAACCTAAATATATAGACCATACTGTATAATCATCATCTAATATATAATTGCCGTAGCGCACTTCCGTCATTTTCGGCGCTACTTTCGTCATCGTGGACGTGGCTGCCAAACTTGCGGAAGTGCGTTAGGGTCATCTCCCTCCACGCTCCACGCTCCCCGGTCTCCCCTCCACGCTCCACTCTCCCCGGTCTCCCCTCCACACTCCCCGTCTCCCCTCCACACTCCCCGGTCTCCCCTCCACGCTCCCCGGACAGCTTGGTAACCAAGGCCGCGATCGGGTAACTAAGGGGCGTGTCCGCACCACACACCCGGCCCCAGCCGCATCCATTAAGGTGTCTACTGAGCCCAGGGGTGGCCGGAACAAGCCCAAGGGGACCACCCCAATCACACAATAATAGGCTGGATGCCACCTCCCCCTTAGATTCCTCACTGCTTCCAGGATCATGGCGTCACAAGGGAGGAACCGCGGTGCATGATGGGAGATGTAGTCTTCAGGGGACCGGAAATGCTGCAGAGCTGAGGAGACAGCTCTGATCACACAGAGATAGAGACGAGATCTGCGGCTTCTTCATACACAGTCTCCTGCACTGAAGAGTGAGATTATATGTGTGTGTGTGTGTATACTGTATATGAGTGTGTGTATACTGTCTGTGTGTGTATATACTGTGTGTGTGTATACTGTATATGTGTGTCTATACTGTATGTGTGTGTATACTGTATGTGTGTGTATACTGTGTGTGTGTGTATACTGTGTGTGTGTGTATACTGTGTGTGTGTATACTGTATATGTGTGTGTATACTGTATGTGTATACTGTATATATATGTCTGTCTATACTGTATGTGTATATATACTGTATATGTGTGTGTGTATACTGTATGTGTATACTGTATATATGTCTGTCTATACTGTATGTGTATATATACTGTATATGTGTGTGTGTATACTGTATGTGTGTGTGTATACTGTATATATGTGTATACTGTATATATGTGTATACTGTATATAGGTGTGTCTATACTGTGTGTGTATACTGTATGTGGGTGTGTAAACTGTATGTGTGTGTATACTTTATATGTGTCTGTGTATACTGTATGGGTGTATACTGTATGTGTGTGTGTGTATACTGTATATGTGTGTATACTGTATGTGTGTATACTGTATGTGTGTGTGTATATACTGTATGTGTGTGTAAACTGTATGTGTATACTGTATATGTGTGTGTGTATACTGTATATGTGTGTGTGTGTGTGTATACTGTATGTGTGTGTGTACTGTATGTGTATACTGTATGTGCGTGTGTATACTGTGTGTGTGTATACTGTATATATGTGTATACTGTATATGTGTCTGTGTATACTGTATGTGTGTGTATACTGTATGTGTGTGTGTAAACTGTATGTGTGTATACTGCATGAGTGTGTATACTACATGTGTGTGTATTGTATGTGTGTGTATTGTATGTGTGTATACTGTGTGTGTATACTGTATATGTGTCTGTGTATACTGTATATGTGTGTGTATACTGTATGTGTGTGTGTATACTGTATGTGTGTGTGTGTAAACTGTGTGTGTGTGTAAACTGTATGTGTGTGTATACTGTATGTCTGTATACTGTATGTGTGTATACTGTATGTGTGTGTATACTGTATGTGTGTGTGTATACTGTGTGTGTATACTGTGTGTGTATATACTGTATATGTGTGTATATACTGTATGTGTGTGTATACTGTATATGTGTGTGTGTATACTGTATGTGTGTGTATACTGTATATGTGTGTGTATACTGTATGTGTGTATACTGTATGTGTATACTGTATATATGTGTATACTGTATGTGTGTATACTGTATGTGTGTGTGTATACTGTATATGTGTATACTGTATGTGTGTATACTGTATATGTGTGTATACTGTATGTGTATACTGTGTGTGTATACTGTCTGTGTGTATACCAAATATATGTGTAGACTGAATATGTGTGTGTATACTCTATGTGTCTGTGTATACTGTATGTGTCTGTGCATACTGTGTGTATGTATACTGTGTGTGTGTATACTGTATGTGTGTATTCTGTATGTGTGTGTATACTGTATATGTGTGTTTGTACTGTATATATGTGTGTGTGTGGGTATACTGTATGTGTGTATAATGTGTGTGTGTATACTGTATATGTGTGTCTGTATACTGTATGTGTCTGTATACTGTATGTGTGTGTACTGTATATGTCTCTATACTGTATGTTTGTCTTTACTCTATATGTGTGTGTATACTGTATATATGTGTGTGTCTGTATACTGTGTGTGTATACTGTATATGTGTGTGTGTGTATACTGTATATGTGTATACTGTATGTGTGTGTATACTGTATATATGTGTATACTGTATGTGTATGTCTACTGGATATGTGTGTGTATATTGTATATGTGTGTATACTCTGTGTGTATATACTATATATGTGTGTATTCTGTATGTGTGTGTATACTGTGTGTGAGTATACTGTATATATGTGTGTATACTGTATATGTGTGTATACTGTATATGTGTGTATACTGTGTGTGTATATACTGTATGTGTGTGTACTGTATGTGTGTGTGTATACTGTATGTGTATACTGTGTATGTGTGTGTATACTGTATGTGTCTGTATACTGAATATGTGTGTGTATACTGTGTGTGTACTGTGTATACTGTATATGTCTATATATACTATATATGTGTGTATTCTGTATGTGTGTGTATACTGTATGTGTGTGAGTATACTGTATATGTGTGTATACTGTATGTGTGTGTATACTGTTTGTACTGTATATGTGTGTGTGTATACTGTGTGTGTGTGTGTGTCTGTATACTGTATATGTGTGTGTGTATACTGTGTGTGTATACTGTATATGTGTGTGTATCTAATATATAACAAGCCGAAGGCCACTTCCGGAAAACCCCAAGGTTACTTCCGTGATGGCCTCCGGACCATGGTGGTGACGTCACCGCTGCAGGCTAGCCGGGCAACGCCCGGCTACAGGAAACGGCGGAAGAACGTTCCACTTTCGGAAGTTTCGCCCGCTCCTGCGGCCCCCCGCGGCTGCTCCTGCCCCCCGTGGCTCCTGCGGGACCCCTGCCGCTGTTTATTGCCCCCCCACAGCTCCTGCGGGCCCCCCCGCAGGTCGTCCTGCCCCCCCCACCACTGCTCTGGGCCCCTGCAGGTCGTCCTGCTTCCCCGCGGCTCCTGCGGCCCCCCCCCGCGGCTGCTCCCGCCCCCCCCCGCGCCCTTCGCGGGTCATCCTGCCCCCCTGCGGGTCCTGCGGCCCCCCCCCTGCTTGCTTCTAATAAAAAAAAAACTCAGAGGATACTCACCCGTCCGCCGGCACCCTCCATCTACCTCCTCTAGCTCCATGCCTTGAGGACCTGTGGTTCCCTGGGATCACCCGATTTGGTGCCTGGGAAACCACAGGTCCTGCAAGCCGGCACATGCCTGTGTATCCTCTCATCCATCCTGCCCCTCCCACTGCCACCACTATCCTGCCCCTACCCCCCACCGGCTCCAACCTGCCCCCCCCTCCCCTCCATAGCCCCCCCCCCCACAGCACTCCTCCATCCTGCCCCCCCACTGGCTTTATCCTGCACCCCCTGCCCGCACCATCCTACCCCCCCCACCACCTACATCCTGACCCCCTCCACACCAGCTCCATCCTGCCCCCCCACCGGCTCCATCCTGCACCCCCTGCCCGCACCATCCTACCCTCTCACCACCTCCATCCTGCCCCCCCCACACCTGCTCCATCCTGCCCGCCTGCCCGCTCCATCCTACCCCCGCCGGCTCCATCCTAACCCCCCCCTGGCTCCATCCTGCCCCCCCCCACACCAGCTCCATCCTGCCCACCCACCGGCTCCATCCTGTCCCCCCCACTCCACCTCCATCCTGTCCCCCCTCCTCCATCCTACCCCCCGCCTGCTCCATCCTGCTCCCCCAGCACCAACCTGCCCCCCCCTCTGCCTCCATCCTGCCTCCCCCTCGGCTGCATCCTGCCCCCCCACCAGCTCCATCCTGCCCCCCCCACCAGCTCCATCCTGCCTCCCACACACACCACCAGCTCCATCCTGCCCCCCCACCGCCTCCATCCTGCCCTCGCGCCGGCTCCATTCTGCCCCCCCCAGCACGCTCCATCCTGCACCCCCCACCGGCTCCATCCTGCCCCACCCCCCTCGGCTGCATCCTGCCCCCTCCACCGGCTGCATCCTGCCCCCCCCACACCAGCTCCATCCTGCCCCCCCACCCACTCCATCCTGCCCCCCCCCCACACACACCAGCTCCATCCTGCCCCCCCACCGGCTCCATCCTGCCCCCCACTGCCCGCTCCATCCTGCCCCCCGCCATCCCCCTGCCTCCATCCTGCCCCCCCCACAGCTCCATCCTGCCCCCCACCACCACCCAGCTCCATCCTGCCCTCCCCACCGCCTCCATCCTGCCCTCCCGCCACAGCCCATCCTGCCCCCCCCACGCCGGCTCCATCCTGCCCCCCCCCGCCCACTCCATCCTGCCCCCCCCCCCCCACCCGGCTCCATCCGCCCCCCCCCACCCCCCACTGCCTCCATCCTGCCCCACCCCCCCTCGGCTGCATCCTGCCCACCACACCAGCTCCATCCTGCCCCCCCGCCCACTTCATCCTGTCCCCCCCCCCCACAAGCTCCATACTGTCCCCCCACCGGCTCCATCCTGCCCCACGCAGCCTCCATCCTGCCCCCCCGCCATCACCATCCTGCCCCCCCTGCTGGCTCCATCCTGCTCCCCTCGCTGGCTCCATCCTGCCCCCCCCACCAGCTCCATCCTGCCCCCCCACACTACACCAGCCTCCATCTCCTGCCCACTCCGCACCACCTCCATCCTGCCCCTCCTGCCGTCCACCATCCTGCCCACCCGCCGGCTCCATCCTGACCCCCCCCTGCCGGCTCCATCCTGCCGCCCCCCATACCAGCTCCATCCTGCCCCCTCCCACACCAGCTCCATCCTGCCCCCCCCCTGCCCACTCCATCCTGCCCCCCCCCCCCACTCCCACTCCTGCCTGCCCCCCCACACCAGCTCCATCCTGCCCCCCCCACCAGCTCCATCCTGCCCCCCCCGCCCATCTAACCATCCCCGCCCCCCTGCCTGGCTCCATCCTGCCCCCCCGCCACCTCCACCCTCCATCCTCCCCCCCCGCCTCCATCCTGCCTCCCCCCCCTCGGCTCCATCCTGCCTCCCCCCCCGCCGGCTCCATCCTGCCTCCCCCCGCCGGCTCCATCCTAACCCTCCCGCCGCTCTCCTCCCCCCCCCCCCCCCCCACACCAGCTCCATCCTGCCCCCCCCCCCACATT
The DNA here is from genome assembly GCA_033576535.1 of Allobates femoralis. Classification (NCBI taxonomy): domain Eukaryota; kingdom Metazoa; phylum Chordata; class Amphibia; order Anura; family Aromobatidae; genus Allobates; species Allobates femoralis. The sequence continues at coordinate 416,555,761 of JARQOC010000001.1, forward strand.
GCCTTCATCCTGCCCCCCGCCGCCTCCATCCTGCCCCCCCCCCTCGGCTGCATCCTGCCCCCCCGCCGCCTCCATCCTGCCCCCCCCCCCCTCGACTGCATCCTGACCCCCGGCTCCATCCTGCCCCCCCGCCAGCTCCATCCTGCCCCGCTCGCTCCATCCTGCCCCCCACCACCATCCTGTCCTGCTCCCTCCATCCTGCCCTGCTCGCTTCATCCTGCCCCCCTGCCACCATCCTGCCCCGCCAGCACCATCCTGCCCCCCCCCGCCGACTCCATTCTGCCCCCCCGCTACCATCCTGCCCCACCGCCTCCATCCTGCCCCGCTCGCTCCATCCTGCCACCACTCCACCCCCCGTCACCATCCTGCCCCCTGCCAGTTAGCGGTCATGTGACCAATCAGCTAAACGGTTTCCCAGGCAACGACGGGTCCTAAACCCCTGCAGGACCTAGAAGACGAAGGTGGAGCGAGCCGGCGGACACGTGAGTATCCTCACTGGGGATTTTCTTATTTTTTTGAAGGGAGGAGCGGGGGGAAGCAGAGTATGGCCATATACTATAGTGCTGCTATACATGTGCTATAAAATTCCACCATATACTATAGTAAAACTCTACATATACTGTAATATACTGTCATATACTATAGTGCTGCTATACATGTAATGTAATGTACCACCATATACCATAGCGCTGCTATACATGTACTGTAATGTACCGCCATATACCATAGCGCTGCTATACATGTGCTATAAAATACCCCCATATACTATAGTCCACCTGTACATATACTGTAATATATTGCCATATACTATAGTGCTGCTATACATCTGCTATACTGTACTGCCATATACCATAGTACTGCTATATCTAATATATAAAACCCGAAGACTCACTTCTGTCATTTTAGCCAGCACTTCCGTCACTTTGTCATCGCAAAAAGTGACGTCACCACAGCGCTAACACCTGTCCACAGTGGACCAACATGCCGCCCCTAAGCGAAGTGGGACTCAGGCAGCCCCGCCACGCTTACGGCCGCCTATACACTGCCTAAAACACACATCACGGGCGGGAGACGACCGCCGTGATGTGTGCAGCCTAGAGGAGCAGAGGTGTGCCGAACACTCATGTCGCCGCTCCAGCCTCCTCTCTCCTCACCCCTCCAGCCGCATCTCTCCTCACCCCTCCTGCCTCACCTCTCCTCACCCCTCCTGCCTCACCTCTCCTCACCCCTCCAGCGCCACCTCTCCTCACCCCTCCAGCCTCCCGCCACATTATACTCTGCTATCTACAGAGCCGCCTGTATACTCTGCTATCCACAGAGCTGCCTGTATAATCTGCTACCCTCAGAGCCCCCTGTATACTCTGCTACCCACTGACCCGCCTCTATACACACAATTCATTTCACCGCGCTCCTGATGCAATTGCATCGGGCCCCTGACCACTGCACTCTGCCCCTGACAACTGCACTCTGCCCCTGACCACTGCACTCTGCCCTAAAGCAGACTATTAGCCACTGAGCCTCCGTATACTCTGCTAACCACTGAGCCCCCGTATACCCTAATAACCATAGGCTAGAATACCCGATTCTTTAGAATCGGGCCGCCATCTAGTCCTAATATAAGGAACCACTCATTAATTGCCATCCTACATAAAGTTGTAATTCATAAACAGATTGCTCTGAGATAAGCAATAAGCATTTGGTTACAAAGGAGTAAGGAACCTTTGGGAGATGCCTAGATAAATGTGTCCATGAAACCTGTGAAACAGATAAGGACACCAATAGAAAAAAGCGGTAACAAGATAGAAACCAGAGGACACCCTTTGAAATACCTGTGCTGGCTGCGGGATAGAGACCCAGTCACCCAACGCATATCGCCGCTACTTAGAACGGCTTCATCGGGGGCTAGGAGCAAGGGTCAGTCCCTGTGATTGAAGCTTTTATAGTCTGATTTCCAATACCATGTTAGCGGCATCCACGCGCCGGTAATGCCGTCGCCAGGAAGTGACGTAGGTGCGGGTCGCGTGTTTGACGTAGCACATTGTTGGGGCTATGTTGCTTAGGCAACGCATCTAAGATTGGATGCGTCGCAAAAGGTGATGCGATTGCTCCCGCCCCAAAGGGGCGGAGCTAAATGAGCTAGTGACGTAGTCGAACGAGCCCATAGTATGACCGGCCGGTCAAAGAGACAATGCATGCGCACACCAGAGCGCAGCGTTGTGTACGAAGGGGAGATTGTGTATCAAAGGAGAACGATAAGGAAGAGAAATCTTTCTTTTTTATGGTGGGAGTGCCATATTGGAGAGATAATTAATAGGGCAAGGACCTATGGGCTGATTTTTGATATTATATGGAGTATAGATATTTGTGATTAGCAAGTGGACAAAGGGAGTTGAATAGTGACAAATACATATACGACAACCATCAGATGAGTTATTAGAATTAATAATCAAAGAACCCAGTCAGATCATTATTAGCAAGATTTGGAAAATCCTTTAAACAAAAGTTCTTCATTTAAGCCCTGAGGGGCCATGCTCCTCAAATTGAAAATCCAACGGGATTCTTTTTGTAAGAGTTGGTCAATTTCTGTACCACCTCTAATAGAACTTTGGACCCTGTCTACCATCATGATTCTCATACCTCCAGGAGAACCACGATGATGGTCTAAAAAGTGTCTAGCAACCGATGTCATGGGTTTTCCTTGTTCCAGATGGCTAGAGGCGCAAATGATGTTGGATATATGGGACTGGGCCCGTTTTCTCATCTCTTGAGATGTTTTGCCTACATACAGTTTTGGACAGCTGCAAATAAGTACGTAAATCAAATTACGGGATCGGCAGTTTGCATAAAATTTGGTTGTAATTGTACCTGGATGAATAGGCAAATGAATATAGTCAGAGGAGACCATGTATAGACAAACTGAGCAGCTGCCGCAAGGAAACGAACCTTTCAACCTAATGCCTCTACCCAATGGTATGGTTGGTCTGGTAAAATGACTCTGTGACAGAATGTCCCTCAGATTTTTAGCCCTTCTGGCTACAATTTGTGGTTTTGTGGGAATGAACTGATCAGCTTTAGAGACGCCTGACAAGATTGGCCAATTTTAAATTGAATAGATGTCCCTCCAATGGTTATTGTATGTTGTAAAAATGCTTAATACCTGCATTTCTTCATTGTTTCCTGGTAAGAGAAGGGCCTTTCTGTCTCTATTGCTAGATGTAGTGAAAGCCTTGGATATAACTTTTCGAGGGTAACCTTGATCTATGAATCGAGTAGTCAAATTCCGAGCTTTCTTGTTAAAGAAATTGAGAACTGAAAATTTGACCCTGTAACCAAAATAGCTCCTTTCAAACTGCGTTTGAAGGGGATCATTGATAAATACGATCAGGACATTTTTAGAGGTAAACAGCAGAAATTTTTGAGAGACAAAAAAGATTTACATGACAACTCGGTTTATAAATGGTCTCACCGGGATAATCTGATTAAAGGGTGAAAGGTTGAAGGGGTTAAAACTTAACCTTTATTTGTCATCTAGTAAAATGACTATAGAGTCAAAATAAAAACTACTATAGTGCAAGATAGCACTGTGACTGTCACCAGTGTCAGTGATATAAAACTATCTCTGTATAATCACAGGGTCATAGTGTCTGGGGTTACCAACCTCGCACCATTTTTTATTAGTACCAGAAGTACACCCCTATATCTCTCACTACCTTGATCAAGGTCCCACTATCTCTTGTGGTCCTCAGGTGAAAGAGATATATGTAACAAGAGCACAGCAAATCCACACTTCCCAAATTAGAAAGGTCTCACCGGGTTGTCCCTTATCGTTACCACTTGAGTCTTTCCAACTCCATATGGTCCTATGGCTTTTTTGCCGACTCAATAGTTGTTCAGTTTATATATGCCACCACGTCCTTCCTCCCGACGCGTTTCGTGTCAAACTCTCATCAGGGGAGTCATGGTTTTCTGGAAGCAGGGACCGCTACACCGCTGCAGATCCCCCTTGTGGTCTATGGCAAAGTTTTGATGCCTGAAGCAGTGCAAAAAGTTTACATTAGTACACCGGTTACACTGCAACAATGCTCAATCCTGTTTCCCAATTGTAGTTATACCACCCTCCATGCCCTCACCACTGGTAACACTTACCCAGCCTAACTGTGCATGGCATCTGTGGTTTGAACAACCCGCTGTGGTCATTCCCCGCTGTTTATGACTGCTTCCATAGCAGTCACGTGTTGTTCGGCGTCACCGGAAGTGACGCAGCGGAAGTGCATCACCGCATTACGTTGCTTCGGCGATGTGGAACGCACGTGCGTTCCACTTTACGTCGCTCCAGCGATGTGGAACGCATATGCGTTCCACGCTCCTTCCTGGATCTCACCCATTGGTTGGGAGTGAGTGTGAGGTGTAGTCACTCCCTCCAGGGGGCGGAGCTTCTCAGGAATGCGGGGATCACCTCCTCACACACACATTCCTTTACACCAAAGATCTCCTATCCAAAGAGAGGTTTCTCTGTGTTTCCCAAAAGGGTATTTAAAGAATTCCTGTCGCATCAGTATACCATATTACACTTCCCAATTGTTTTATACTTGCATTTTGTGGAGAGCTCCTAATAGAGATTGCCCACTTCAGATTCCATATTCACGATCCAATCGTACATATCCCAGCGGCTGCAGACCAGGCGGGGGATGGGGGGGGGTTCAAAGGCTCACATTTTTGAGATTATGGTGCATGATAAATACTTGCAGTGACCACGATCTCCCATTTGGCATAGTGGAGAGTGAGTGTTCATGATGGAGTGCAGTGAAGGAAGACAGGACCCAGAAACCACACCAAAGTGCCCGTTCCCTCCCCACTACAGGTGCCCTATATCCATTAGAGCTATCCCTGCCTAGCCGTGGAGGTTAGCCGATGAATAAATGTGGTATAATAATAGTAAGCGCTGAGAGCTAAAACAGGATACACAATGCTCTTAAATATATTACCTTTGAGTTTTATTCATTCAACAAATAAAAGCCCTCCTGCCACAACGCGTTTCGACGCTGACTGCGTCTTCCTCAAGTGGATCCACTTGAGGAAGACGCAGTCAGCGTCGAAACGCGTTGTGGCAGGAGGGCTTTTATTTGTTGAATGAATAAAACTCAAAGGTAATATATTTAAGAGCATTGTGTATCCTGTTTTAGCTCTCAGCGCTTACTATTATTATACCACATTTATTCATCGGCTTATCTACAATCTCCCTTCGGGGAGCGTGGTGTTGTGAGCTGCTCCGGAGCAGGACCTGGCTACATTTATTCATCCTTAAAATCGGCATATAATCCTTCACGCGAGCCAGCTATGGAGAAGGCAGGAATCTTATATTAAAAACGTTGAAGGGGAACACCAAAGATCAGAAGATCAGTGAATACAAACCTTCACTCACCACATATCCACAATCTAGTTGTGCGGATAAGGCACAACTAGTAAAGGTGAGTGAAAATCCTGAATATCGCTTAATCTAGACTCCCCAATGCAGCGTGGCGCAACCTTTGTTTTTTTTTTTTTGTTTTTTCTTTTGCATAGCCGTGGAGGTTGGCACCCAATGTACAGAGTCGGCGCCCCCACTTAACGTCGTCTTTCCCTCCTATGCTTTCCCTGCTCTAGTATGCCCCCAGGAATGGAGTATAGGACAGAGCTTCATTCAGGCCTCTCGGGGCTACTGTCCCCAGGGTAAAGATCCAAAAGCATTCTTTTCTTAGGATTTTTCCGTCCTAGTCCCCGCCTTGTACCGGGGGGGGGGGGGGAGATACGATCAATCCCCGTAAAACGCATACATGTCTCGTCACCTCCATGCACTGCGTTCACATGGCGGGCAATGGGAGTATCTCGTTTGTGTCTAATATCCCCTCTATGGTCTCCAATCCTTTTCTTGAACTCCCTGATCGTTTTACCCACGTACTCCTTCGCACACGGGCACACTGCTTTGTAGATTACTCTCTTTGTTTGCTGGAGCGACGTAAAGTGGTCATTTTACTAGATGACAAATAAAGGTTATGTTTTAACCCCTTCAACCTTTCACCCTTTAATCACATTATATTGATGGGCCATTGCTTCACACTACTGGTGTAGTAAGCCCTATACCCTGCAGTAATCTAGAGGTTATACTTATTATTGTTAAAATTTTTACTTTTATTTGTTAATTTAAGATAGGGAGATATGCCCTTAGTATCAAACGGTATGGTGTTCTTTGCTAAAGATGGGAAGAGGGGGAGGTAACCCTGTTCTAACCCTAGTTCTCTCCCTACCTGACAACGGAGTTTTCAACACCTAATGAAAACCCCCTGGTTGGTGTCCCCGTACCACGACGGCTCACCCTTCTGGTCCTAAATCTATTTGGGTAAAGGACGTATGTGTGCAGAACCTCCCCTTCTTATAATATACCCGGGTGTCCTGTCTTACTGTTAACAGCCCAGAGAGTCCGGGTCAATCCCCTTAGACTCAGTGGTAGAAAAAATGATATACCACCTATGGGGTCAGTAATGATCAAAAATATGGTGGTGCCTCTCTAAAAATACATATCTTGGCCAATGTCTGTTTGCTCGTCGACTGCGACAAAGTGACTTCAGGTCTGACGAGTCCTACTCTGATATCCCTATCCTCCTTGTCCACCCCCCACCTTTCAGTGGGCAGACCCCATCTCAACCCTAGATCACCTGCAGTCAACAAGGTTGCAAATTGCAGCAAGGAGCCAGCCACTCCATAAGATACAAAACAGAAAAAAAAACTGCATAGCACACACAGAATAATGTGAACCGGTGCCAGCAGGGCTGCTGGATCAAATAACTAGAAAAAAATACTCTGCAGCACTCGGTTACTACAAATGATGTACATATGCTAATAAGCTAATTTTTTTCTAGTTATTTGATCCAGCAGCCCTGCTGGCACCGGTTCACATTAGTCTGTGAGTGCTATGCAGTTTTTTTTTTTTTTTTCTGTTTTGTATCTTATGGAGTGGCTGGCTCCTTGCTGCAATTTGCACCCTTGTTGACTGCAGGTGATCTAGGGTTGAGATGGGGTCTGCCCACTGAGAGGTGGGAGGTGGACAAGGAGGATAGGGATATCAGAGTAGGACTCGTCGGACCTGAAGTCACTTTGTCGCAGTCGACGAGCAAGCAGACATTGGCCAATGTGTGTACCAAGAACTTCAGAATAAAAAGATAAGATTTTGAGTTTTTTGAAAAAACGTAAGTTTTTAACTTTTTTCTCATATATATATATAGCTTATTAGCATATGTACATCATTGGTAGTAACCGAGTGCTGCAGAGTATTTTTTTCTAGTTATTTGATCCAGCAGCCCTGCTGGCACCGGTTCACATTAGTCTGTGAGTGCTATGCAGTTTTTTTTTTTTTTCTGTTTTAAAATACATATCAGCGGCATGGAGGTTAGGGCTCAGTGGAAGTGATGGATGGTGTCACCATATAAGATATACCTACGACACACACCTCCAATCACATACAGATCTGCTTTACAGATCCTACAGCCCCCATCACAAGAGTGCACACACCATACACTAAATATAAAACAGACCCATATGGATACCAGACTCAATTGTACTCAGTAGTCACACCTTAATCCCAATTACGTGAATCATACCAAAAGGGGACCAATTGTCAGGCAGGAAAATGGTTAACACTTTAGACCATGTAGGTAATGGTTATACTCATCTCATCCTGCAGAGGATAGCTCACTCGACGCGTTTCCCCCAAATGATGTCCTGGTGGGTTCCTCAGGAGTGAAATGTCTTCTCCATGAGACCTCCAATACAGCCTCTGGTCGCCCAGGGTGGGGTCCTGATAAATCCCCTTCTCCACCCCTCTGTATTTCTCAATAAATGGCGGCCATTACCTCTGTCTATTCCTCCCTTATAAACCCTCTGGTGTAATGAATCAGAAAAGGGGGTGGCGTCGGCGTGCGTTCCAAATCGCGGCGTTTTACTTCCGGATTGCGTTCCACAAACCGGATGTACGTCACAAACAGTGATCACATGACCTCCAGGTCCATTAGGATAAAATGTCCCACTGGAGGAGGTGTGCACCCACTATATTGTTCCCCCGGGAACAAAAATACTTTAACAAAGGTTCCGGTCAGGTCACTTTATATTGTAAGATGTGCATGCAAGTGAACATTAGTTCCAAGACATCAGACAACCACAGAAATGGCCATAACTAAGCGGGGAAATCCTGATCTCATCATCTGATGACAAGAGGGGTAGCACTTATGAGAGAGCCGGAAAAAAAGGGGGGAACCCCTCCAGCATCTCATAGTTATCACTACACTTAGCACTTTTGTAACGCCTGTACTCCCTAGGGATATCTAGGGAGATCATGAATATAAACAGAGGTTGCTTAGGACGGCATTTTAGTGATATTATGAATATACGATACCCCACCCTACATTCATACCGTCACCATCATTATAAAGATCATACCTCCCAACTTTTGAAGAACAGAAAGAGGGACAAAAGATGTGGCAGTTTAGTACTGCGATGTCGCGTTCCTGGTGCGGACGAGACACTGTGATGTGTGCGCAGGCATACGACTGCGCACAAATCACATATGGCAGTGAATGTGTGCGCACGATCATGCGCAGTCAAGCGCAGCACCGTGCGCTCCCATTATAAACATAGGGGCTTGCGGTGCTGCGGTCACATTGCGGATCCCCTCCGCAGAACGCTGCGGAGGGGAACACAAATGCGAAGGTAGCCTAACTCATGCATCACTCACATACAGCACACGCATTACTGACACACATGCATCACGAACTCACGCATCACTCACACACTACACGCACCACTCACACATGCATCACTCACAAGCATCACACTAACACACGCATCACTAACACACAGCACACACATTCCTTACACACACGCATCACTCACACACTACACACATCACTCACACATCACATGCATCACTCACAAACAGCACATGCATCACTCACAGCATCACATACACATCACACACACATCACACATACTGTCATACATACATGAACACATATATACTCACTCTCTTCTTCAGTGGCAGTACAGCAGTGGGGGAGGCCTGAAGTTGGAATCTTCACGCAGGAGGCCTCCTTCTCCTTCTCTCCCCCTCCTCCTGCTCCCGACAGCAGAGCAGTTAGTGAGATTACAGGAGGGAGGGGGCTCCTGTGGCTGCTCTGCTCTCCCCTCTCCTCACTGCAGACTGCCTTGTGTTTCTCCCCCTCCCGCACAGACTTGGCCCGCCCACCTTCTGCTACAGAACGACGTCCCTCTCCCCTCACTGATGCTGGGCAGTGCACTCACTGCAGAACGATTGATGAATCCTCAGCAACAGCTGGGGTGAGGCGGGAGAGCAGTGTGCGGAGGGAACTGCTGAGGTCGCAGGGCAGTGTCAGCAATCCCCGCATGTGTACGAGCGGCACGAAACTTTATTAAAAACAAAAAAGACATTTGAACTGGACATTTGGGGCAGAGCACTGATGATCCATGACACACAGTGCTAAAATGTCTAGGGGGCGTGGCCGGCAGCTCACTCCAGTGCGGGCAGTGGCGTAGCAACTGTTTGTGGCGCCAGGGCGGTCGAAAAATTTGCTGCCCCTTTGGTTGTTGATAATCCGGAAGTATACATAGTATACACTGTCTGCCCCTATATACAAGAATATAACTACTATACTAAAACACAAAGAGAAGGGGTGCAATTGGGGGGTAAGTATTGGGCCAAATGGCCACTCACCTATTGGGGTTGTCACTGTGCACCGCCACCTCTGCACAACCCCAGTGTATGGCAACAAGCAGGACTCAAGGAGGGCCCGGGGCCGTAGCAATTTTTTGCCGCTGTACTGTGGAGTTCATAGTGTAATATAAATGCAAAAAACTTTATTCTTAATATTATGTCACTTTACCGGGATCTGAGGATCGTCTATTTCGAGGTCAGGGGCTCTCTGATGCCATGTTGCTGTCTGCCTCGCTGTCATCCTCTTTTGACACTGCAGTGCGGTGGACAAGAGAGCATTAACTGGTTAATAACGAGAAGTATGGAGTGTGTACTAACTGAGCCATAAATCCTGCCCATACCAGTAGGATTACTATATGGATTTTAGTATTAGGGTACGGACACACTGGCGTGAAACTCTGATGAGTGCAATGTGTGATTTTCTCGCATTGCAATCAATCTCTAAGGGCCCCTTTACACGCGGCTACATTTCTTGGGTGGCTACAGGTAACTTACTGGTTGCAGTGAAATCATGGAGACAAGGTTATATCTTGTTGCTGTGTACAAATGGAATAATCTCTCCATGATTTCACTGCAACCAGTAAGTTACCTGTAGCCACCCAAGAAATGTAGCCGTGTGTAAAGGGGCCCTGAGAGTAGATTGTCGAGTGTCAGACGCTTTTTTCTCATCCAGATTCAGGATGAGAAAAAGTTGCAACATGCTGCGACAGTCTGCGATTCCCAGGCGAGACTCCCTAATGCAAATCTACAGGTCCAACAAAAGCACTGACAGCACACAGACCATCCGAGGGCATCCGTTTTTTTCACTGATACATTCTCATTCTGTAGCTGAGAACACTGTAAAATGTTCCTGTAAATGAGTATACAGTAATAGCTGCTGAGGAAAGAACAGATTGCACACGGACCATCCGAGAGGCATCCGTTTTTTTCACCGATACATTCTCATTCTGTAGCTGAGAACACTGTAAAATGTTCCTGTAAATGATTCTACAGTAATAGCTGCTGAGAAAAAAACACGGATTGCACACGGATGTGATCTGAAAAAAATATCAGAGACTTGCACAGCAGTTGCCAAACGGTCCAAAAAACAGATGACACTCATCCGACTCTCCTGGATGAGAAACAGACCGATTTTAAGGCGGCGGGAGACAGTGTACCACCGTGTCCTCAGCTCCGTGCTGTGCACAGTGTACCACCATGTGCCCAGCTCCATGCTGTGCACAGTGTACCACCGTGTCCTCAGCTCCGTGCTGTGTATAGTGTACCACCGTGTCCTCAGCTCCGTGCTGTGCACAGTGTACCACCGTGTCCTCAGCTCCATGCTGTGCACAGTGTACCACCGTGTCCTCAGCTCCGTGCTGTGCACAGTGTACCACCGTGTTCTCAGCTCCGTGCTGTGCACAGTGTACCACCGTGTCCTCAGCTCCGTGCTATGCACAGACAATATACGGTACACGGTCTGTGCACAGCACGAAGGTGAAGACATGGTGGTACACTGTGCACAGCACGGAGCTGAGGACATGGTGGTACACTGTGCACAGCACGGAGCTGGGGACATGGTGGTTCACTGTGCACAGCACAGAGCTGGGGACATGGTAGTACACTGTGCACAGCACGGAGCTGGGGACATGGTGGTACACTGTGCACAGCACGGAGCTGGGGACATGGTACACTGTGCACAGCCCGGAGCTGGGGACATGGTGGTACACTGTGCACAGCACGGAGCTGGGGACATGGTGGTACGCTGTGCACAGCACGGAGCTGGGGACATGGTGATACGCTGTGCACAGCACAGAGCTGAGGACATCTCAGAAGAGGCACAATAACCACAGACAGGCGGCGGGAGAACATTAAGCCCGCCCAGGAGAACTACAACTCCCAGCACCCAACACACTGCCCAGAAACCATACAGTAATGCCAGAACAGGCAGGAGAACTACAATTCCCAGCATGCCACACCCTGCCAACACAGGAAGGTGGAGGTTGCCGCATGGAGGCAGACACACCTGGTACAGCTGCCATTATCACCACACACAGTCCCACTCCTCCTGCACCCCCGTCCTCCTCTCCTCTGTCCCTCCTGCTGCTCCTCTGTCCTCCTGCACCACCGTCCTCCTCTTCTCTGTCCAGCTTCACACCCGTCCTCCTCTCCTCTGTCCCTCCAGCTGCTCGTCTTCTCCTCTGTCCCCCTGTTCCTGTCCTTCTGCCCCCCTGTCCTCTTCTCCTCTGTCCCCCTGTTCCTGTCCTTCTGCCCCCCTGTCCTCTGTCTCCCTGTCCTCTTCTCCTCTGTCCCCCTGTTCCTGTCCTTCTGCCCCCCTGTCCTCTTCTCCTCTGTCCCCCTGTTCCTGTCTTTCTGCCCCCCTGTCATCTTCTCCTCTCTCCCCCTGTTTCTGTCCTCTGCCCCTCTGTCCTCTTCTCCTCTACCACCCTGTCCCCTATCCCCTGCACAGTTTCCCTCACCTATCCGGGTGCATGGGGGGCCGGCTGGGTGGAGGAGCTGCCAGCACCGCAGCCGCCTCCACCGCACCAGCACTTGGAGCCATCACGGGACAGGAAGCAGCAGAGCTACCAGCGGCTTCCTGTCAGCGTGATCGCTCTCAGCGCTGAGGGGCCGGGAGCTGGGCAGTACATGTGGGCGCCGGGCAGCAATGCACTGACAGCGGCGGCACCCTCCCCCACAAAGACTCCAGTTTTCATATGGAGTCTGGGGGATGGAGGCAAAGAAAAAAACGCTCGCACTCCCCTGCCGTGTAAATACAGCCCTGCTGCCGCCCCCACACACCTGCCGCCCGCGGTGGACCGTCCCCCCACGCTACGCCACTGAGTGCAGGAAATGTAACATCCCGGCCGGATCAGCAGAGCAGAAGCTCAAAATCGGGACTGCCCTGCTGGATCCGGGACGGTTGGGAGGTATGGGTACAGGATAATGACACTCGGGGTACAGGATAATGACACTGGGGGCACAGGATAATGACACTCGGGGCACAGGGTAATGACACTCGGGGCACAGGGTAATGACACTCGGGGCACAGGGTAATGACACTCGGGGCACAGGGTAATGACACTCGGGGCACAGGATAATGACACTCGGGGTACAGGATAATGACACTCGGGGTACAGGATAATGACACTGACACTGGGGATACAGGATAATGACACTGGGGGAACAGGGTAATGACACTGACACTTTGTGATAAGGGATAATTATGTTGACACTTGTTCTGATATCATGGGTCAGCTGGGTGCTGAGGGAGATCAGAACATGGGAAAGCTGAGTGCAGAGGAAAATGTGTATAGCACAGCAGGGGATGGGAAAGAGCTTGTTTCCCTCAGCACCCCATCCCCTGCTCTGCTATACACCTTTTCCTCAACACCCACCTTTCCCAGACTCTTCTATCCTTTTTCCCTCAGCACCCAGCTTTCTCATGCTCTTCTATCACTCTTTTCCTCAGCACCCAGCTATACCATGCTCTTCTATCCTCTTTCCTCAGCACCCAGCTTTCCCATGCTCTTCTATCCTCTTTCCTCAGCACCCAGCTTTGCCATGATATCAGAAGATGGGAAAGATGGGTGCTTAGGGAAGTCAGAACATGAGAAAGCTGGGTGCTGAGGAAAAGAGGATAGAAAAGCCTGGGAAAGCTGAGTGCTGAGGGAAAGCAGGTAGAAGATCATGAGAAAGCTGGGTGCTGAGGAAAGAGGGATAGAGGAGCCTAGGAAAGCTGAGTGCTGAGGAAAGAGGGATAGAGGAGCCTGGGAAAGCTGGGAGCTCAGGAAAGAGGGATAGAAGAGCCTGGGAAAGCTGGGTGCTGAAGAAAGAGGGATAGAGGAGCCAGGGAAGGCTGGGTGCTCAGGAAAGAGGGATAGAGGAGCCAGGGAAAGCTGGGTGTCGAGGAAAGAGGGATAGAGGAGCCTGGGAAAGCTGGGAGCTGAGGAAAGAGGGATAGAGGAGCCTGGGAAAGCTGGGTGCTGAGGAAAGAGGGATAGAGGAGCCTGGGAAAGCTGGGTGCTGAGGAAAGAGGGATAGAGGAGCCTAGGAAAGCTGAGTGCTGAGGAAAGAGGTATAGAGGAGCCTGGGAAAGGTGGGTGCTCAGGAAAGAGGCATAGAGCAACCTGGGAAAGCTGGGTGCTGAGGAAAGAGGGATAGAGGAGCCTGGGAAAGCTGGGTGCTGAGGAAAGAGGGATAGAGGAGCCTGGGAAAGCTGGGTGCTGAGGAAAGAAGGATAGAAGAGCCTAGGAAAGCTGAGTGCTGAGGAAAGAGGGATAGAGGAGCCTGGGAAAGCTGGGTGCTGAGGAAAGAAGGATAGAGGAGCCTGGGAAAGCTGGGTGCTGAGGAAAGAAGGATAGAGGAGCCTAGGAAAGCTGAGTGCTGAGGAAAGAGGGATAGAGGAGCCTGGGAAAGCTGGGTCTCATCTGCTTCTCATTCTCTGTGCAGTATCCTGACATCTGAACCTCATTGTGTGAGTTATTGTTCTCAGTCATTCACTCCATATGTCTATGATGTCAGCCTGTCACCACACGTGTGTGTTATCAGCTCTGTGTTCCTTCCTCATCACCCCCTTGTGTCTGCTATGTGTTATCAGCCTTCCATGTCTTGTGGTGTGTCCCTCTGCTTGGGATACCTGTTCTTCTGGATGTTGTGCTCCTGGGTCCTGTCAGTTCCCCCAGTCAGAGGCAGACAGATCTGGCTCCAGGGTAATGCAGAGCCCCTGTGTCCCGGCTGCTGCTCATGAAGGAGGCATCCATCCATCGCTGCTGCTGGAGAGAAGTTCAAAGAGGCCGCGCTCAGCCTGGATTGGGGGAGTGAGCTCCTCCCCTCCACATAGTGCAGGAGAGAGGTCACATGACTCACTCTCTGCACTGTGATTGAGCTCCGTCCTCAGTGCTTGCAGGAGACATCCGGGGAGATATTCAGGGCTGCAGCCCCTGATGTTTGATGCCTGTGATGCCCCTGCTGACAGGGGATGGAGCGTCCAGCAGCCATGGTAACACACAGCGCTGTGAGGGGGCGTGGCCTGCAGATACTCACTACAGTGCGGGAAACTTAGTCTCCCGGTCGGGACAGCGGGACCACGCCCCCAAATCGGGACTGCCCCGCTGGATCCGGGACGGTTGGGAGGTATGTAAAGATAAACTAGCCATGTAATACTGACTAATTGATAAATATGAGTCCCAGATCCATTCTTGGATTAATAGACATATGGGGGTCTTACTTAGATACACAGAACCTGTAAAATCTGATACAGAGAGAAATAGGGCTACCAGGGCGTCTCTGCTTAAAGAAAGAGAACACTACTACAGGAAGGGCGTGAATGTAAGTTGTTCATTCAGTCATTCAGTTCATGCACTCCCAAAAGTCCACAAGGGCCTCAACCCACTCAAAGGCAGACCCATAGTATCTGGAATAGACTATCACCCAGAACTGTGGGATCTATCTGGATAAGATCTTGAGGGAATTTGTGATCAGTTTACCATCATATATTAGAGATACCCTTGATCTCATTGGAAAACTCGATGGGATCTAGGTGGGAGCGGATGTACAATTGGCCTCCATTGATGTGGAGGCCCTGTACAGCAGTATTCCCCATGAGAAGGGTTTGGAGGCAGTGAGTTACTATCTTAAAACAAGGGGAGTGCAATTTAAAGAACACAGCGGTTTTGTCCTCTCACTGTTATCTTATCTATTGACCCACAACTTTTTTCTCTTTAATGGGAGGTTCTACCACCAGCTCAGGGGCACAGCTATGGGGAGTTCTTGTGCCCCTAGCTATGCTAATCTGCTCCTGGGCTGGTGGGAGGACACAGTCGTCTTCCCCGAGGACGGGACAGCTTGGTGGGCCCCCCGGATATTGTTCTGGGGGCGGTACATCGATGATGTCATGATCCTTTGGAGGGGGATAAAGATATCTTTGACAGCTTCCTGAGGGAATTAAATGTAAATCAAGTGGGTCTGAGGTTCACCTCGGAGCTTCAGGAAAGGTCGATCAACTTTCTAGACATCACCATCTACAAAGGTGAGGGTGGTACTTTGCAGACCACAATGTATAGGAAACCAACAGCTACCAACGATCTTCTGAGGTGGGACAGCCACCACCCCTATAGTCTAAAAAAGGGAATCCCAAAAGGCCAGTATTTGCGAGCTAGACGCAACTGCTCAGATACTGAGAAGTTCCACTTGGAAGCAAGGGAGATGCAAAAAAGCTTCCTGGAGAAGGGCTATCCCTCCTCTATCTTGAAGGATGCTTTCAAAAACGCGGTGGATAATAATCGGGAGACCTTACTTAGACCAAGGGATAAATCAATATCGGATGATATTGTGAGGGTCATAGGGACGTATGACGATCGAGCAGGGGATGTGAGAAACATCCTTGAGAAGTACTGGAGGATACTTCTGGCAGACAAGGAGGTTGCCCCCTTCATCCCCAAAACTCCGGCCATTACATTTAGACGGGGGAGATCACTCAGGGACCAACTGGTCCATAGTCACTATTCACAACCGAAAAAACAGGGGACGTGGTTAGACTACCGTAAGAATGGAACATATAGATGTGGAGAATGCATTTTTTGCAATTTTGTCGAAAAATCGGACTCCTTCAAAAGTAGTACCACCGGGAGGGAGTATATGATGAGACACTTTGGCAATTGCAAAACGGAGGGGGTGGTGTATTTGTTTCAATGCACATGTCCGAAAGATTACATCGGAAAGACCAAGAGACCTTTCAAGAAACGTATTTAGGATCACTTGGGAGATATCAGGAATGAGAGGGACACCCCCATCGCACGCCACATCAAGGAGGTACATGGTGGGGACTTGAAATGTTTCAAGTTTCGGATTGTGGAAGTGGTGAACAGACCGTCTAGGGGAGGCGACTGGGATAAAATGATCCTCAAGAAAGAGACCAGGTGGATCTACTGTATGGAGTCGTCAGGGACGGGTGGTCTGAATGAACAACTTACATTCACGCACTTCCTGTAGTAGTGTTCTCTTTCTTTAAGCAGAGACACCCTGGTAGCCCTATTTCTTTCTGTATCAGATTTTACAGGTTCTGTATATCTAAGTAAGACCCCCATATGTCTATTAATCCAAGAATGGATCTGGGACTCATATTTATCATTTAGTCAGTATTACATGGCTAGTTTATCTTTATAATGATGGTGACGGTATGAATGTAGGGTGGGGTATGGTATATTCATAATATCACTAAAATGCCGTCCTAAGCAACCTCTGTTTATATTCATGATCTCCCTAGATAGCACTTTTGTAACGCCTGTACCCCCTAGGGATAAGTGTAGTGATAACTATGAGATGCTGGAGGGGTTCCCCCCCTTTTTTTCCGGCTCTCTCATAAGTGCTACCCCTCTTGTCATCAGATGATGAGATCAGGATTTCCCCGCTTAGTTATGGCCATTTCTGTGGTTGTCTGATGTCTTGGAACTAATGTTCACTTGCATGCACATCTTACAATATAAAGTGACCTGACCGGAACCTTTGTTAAAGTATTTTTGTTCCCGGGGGAACAATATAGTGGGTGCACACCTCCTCCAGTGGGACATTTTATCCTAATGGACCTGGAGGTCATGTGATCACTGTTTGTGACGTACATCCGGTTTGTGGAACGCAATCCGGAAGTAAAACGCCGCGATTTGGAACGCACGCCGACGCCACCCCCTTTTCTGATTCATTACACCAGAGGGTTTATAAGGGAGGAATAGACAGAGGTAATGGCCGCCATTTATTGAGAAATACAGAGGGGTGGAGAAGGGGATTTATCAGGACCCCACCCTGGGCGACCAGAGGCTGTATTGGAGGTCTCATGGAGAAGACATTTCACTCCTGAGGAACCCACCAGGACATCATTTGGGGGAAACGCGTCGAGTGAGCTATCCTCTGCAGGATGAGATGAGTATAACCATTACCTACATGGTCTAAAGTGTTAACCATTTTCCTGCCTGACAATTGGTCCCCTTTTGGTATGATTCACGTAATTGGGATTAAGGTGTGACTACTGAGTACAATTGAGTCTGGTATCCATATGGGTCTGTTTTATATTTAGTGTATGGTGTGTGCACTCTTGTGATGGGGGCTGTAGGATCTGTAAAGCAGATCTGTATGTGATTGGAGGTGTGTGTCGTAGGTATATCTTATATGGTGACACCATCCATCACTTCCACTGAGCCCTAACCTCCATGCCGCTGATATGTATTTTTAGAGAGGCACCACCATATTTTTGATTATTACTGACCCCATAGGTGGTATATCATTTCTTCTACCACTGAGTCTAAGGGGATTGACCCGGACTCTCTGGGCTGTTAACAGTAAGACAGGACACCCGGGTATATTATAAGAAGGGGAGGTTTTGCACACATACGTCCTTTACCCAAATAGATTTAGGACCAGAAGGGTGAGCTGTCGTGGCACGGGGACACCAACCAGGGGGTTTTCATTAGGTGTTGAAAACTCCGTTGTTAGGTAGGGAGAGAACTAGGGATAGAACAGGGTTACCTCCCCCTCTTCCCATATGTAGCAAAGAACACCATACCGTTTGATACTAAGGGCATATCTCCCTATCTTAAATTAACAAATAAAAGTAAAAATTTTAACAATAATAAGTATAACCTCTAGATTACTGCACAAATTTAGGTTTACTAATATCTTTCTATGGTGAATAGTAAGCCCTATACCCTGCTAACATTTCTCACCAGGATAATCCCAGACCTCATAAACCAAAAAATCCTTATAAACCACGAAAACCACAAAACCCTAATCAACCACAAAAACCATCTAAACCTTAAGGAACCTCTGGGGTGACTCCTAGCACATCAGCTTCATCTCTAAGTGGTAGTGAGAATTTTTTATCGGGGGACGAAACCGACCCAGAAAGCGGACAAGAAGAAGCAGGCACCAGCATAAGTCCAAGACAACTCACCAACCGGAATCCCATTACCCGGAAATGGTCGCCGATTCTGAACCTACATATTGGACGAGGGGGGAGATGGTAGAAGAAACACCAAACATCTCCAACAGGACAGGTAATTTACAAATTATCAACTTATCCGATTACCATCTTACAGAGGTTAAAAAAAGTGTACTTTCTAAAGGCTTGTCATTTTCTCCCATGCATAAACTTGACAAATTCGAATTGGTTAAGGACTAGTGATGGGCGAGTCCTAAATTACTCGGAATCGCTTGACTCTAGCGAGTCCGAGCCCGGGACTCGCTACTCGTTGCGAGTCTAGCGAGTCCAATGTTAAATGAATGGGGAAGCGAGTAATAGCGAGTAATGTGCGATTTACAAATCGCAGATGTGTCTCGGAAGCTTCAGGCTCTATCTGCTACAATAGCTAAATCATGTTTAATAGGCTCCCGCTGTCACAGCACAGTTAAATCTCTGCTTACCGGCGCTGCAACAAGAAGAAGAAGGAAGACAGAAGAGAGAAGAAAGAAGAGAGAAGACCTGGGTCTTTGAAGGGATATGTGGTGGTAATAAAGTTGGAGTCCCTAATGGTGTCTGTGTCTTTATTTTTAATAAATCATTTTTCTCTGTGTGGTGTTTTTTTTAAACCTTTATTGGAGATTCTTAGTGGCCGGGTCAAACCTGGCCTGACATTAAGAATCTCGGGCTTAATACCAGCTTGTATAACAAAGCTGGTATTAACCCCTTTATTACCCAGCATGCCACCGCCACCAGGGCTGCTGGAAGAGCGGGGTTCAGCGCCAGAGGAAGGTGCTTCAATGAACGCGCCATCTTCTGGGGCGGCTGCGGGCTGCAATTTGCAGCGGGGGGTGCCCAGAAAGCTTGGGCCTCCCTGCGCTGCGGATTCCAGCCTCCAGCTGCTTAGCTGTACCTGGCTAGACATAGAAATTGCGCAGAGCTCCACGCATTTTTTTTTTTTATTTCATGAAATTCATGAAATAATAAAAAAAGGGCTCCCCTATATTCTAGTGTCCGGCCAGGTACAAATAGGCACCTGGGGGTTGGGGGCAGCCCGTTGCTGCCTGCTGGATCCGGCTGGTTCCAGAAATACGGCGAAGCCCACATCATTTTTTTTTCTGAAAAATCAATAAAACAATTCTAAAAAAGGGACTGCATCTTTATTAACCCCTCGCCCATGGTCCAGGGGTTAATAAAGATGCAGTCCCTTTTATTTACATTGTTTTATGGATTTGTCAGAAAAAAATTTGACGTGGGCTTCGCCGTATTACTGGAACCAGCTGGATCCAGCAGGCAGCGACGGGCTGCCCCCAACCCCCAGGTGCCTATTTGTACCTGGCCGGACACAAGAATATAGGGGAGCTCTTTTTTTTTTTTTATTATTTCATGAATTTCATGAAATAATAGAAATTGCGCGGATCCCCACGCATTTTTTTTTTATGTCTAGCCAGGTACAGCTAAGCAGCTGGGGGCTGGAATCTGCAGCGCAGGGAGGCCCAAGCTTTCTGGGCACCCCCCGCTGCAAATTGCAGCCCGCAGCCGCCCCAGAAGATGGCGCGTTCATTGAAGCACCTTCCTCTGGCACTGAACCCCGCTCTTCCAGCGGCCCTGGTGGCGGTGGCACGCTGGGTAATAAAGGGGTTAATACCAGCTTTGTTATACAAGCTGGTATTAAGCCCGAGATTCTTAATGTCAGGCCACGTTTGACCCGGTCACTAAGAATCTCCAATAAAGGGTTAAAAAAAACAGAGCACAGAGAAAATTTTTTATTAGAAATAAAAAAAAAAAAAAAGCCATTAGGGACTCCATCTTTAATTAAAAAAATCTTCTTCCGTCCGACGTAGTCCAAAACGCGATGTCCTCTCTGCTACATCCCTGTGCATAGATATAGATGTCTATGCACAGGGAATGAGCAGACTGAGAACAATCTCAGCTCTGCTACATCATCTCTGTGCACAGGGAGAGCAGGTGGGCTCTAGGACACTGGAGCTGCAGCAGCCTGCAGGCTGAGAGCAGACACAGAGCAGACAGCTGGACTCCTTACTGTGCGAGTTTCCCTGCGATTACTTGCACAGTAACGAGTCCAATGCAAGTCAATGGCAATCCTAGTTTTGTCAAAGTCTCTGACAAAACTAGGATTGCCATTGATTTGCATTGGACTCGTTACTGTGTGAGTAATCGCTGGGAAACTCGCAGAGTACCGAGTCCTGCGAGTCCCTTACTACTCGCCGAGTAACGAGTCCTAGCGAGTAGACTCGCCCATCCCTATTAAGGACATCTACTTGTTTTGTAGACAGTTCGTATTCAAACTTCAGTATCACTGGCCATCGATTCTGGAGACTATTCCATTTCAGGACCGGATGCCCTTTCAGGACTTGTTGGAACTCATGGATGAAGGAACGGACATAGGTTTGCAAACAAAAAAAACCTTTACTAAAAGATTACCATCGCAGGCTACACCACCTTTCTCTCTGTTTCCACCTATTCAAACTTTCTTTGAAGTAACGATTAGGGACATACAAGCTTTAAAGGTTAACAACTTTCAACACAATTTAAGCAAGGAGGAACATCTAGCCCTAGTTAGTTAACCTACAACAAAATAACACGTTCCTAATCAAGGAAGCAGACAAGGGGGGCAATGTGGTAATTTGGCCCACCAAGATCTATCTTAAAGAGGCAGTTAGACAATTAAGCAACTCTAGTCACTATCAGAAACTGCCTTCTGATCCCACTCTAGTTTTTAAAAACAAACTAGCTGATTTAGTTACTTGAGCCTTTTGTCTTAATATTGTGACCAAAAAAGAAAGAGAGTTCTAACTTACAAACAATCCAGTGGTTCCAACACTATATTTTCTCCCTAAGGTGCACAAGTCCATTACCAACCCTCCCGGTAGAACAATCGTTTCTGGGATTGGGGGGTCTCTTTGAGAGACCTTGTTCTTACATTGACTTTTACTTGCAACCTTATGTGCTGTCTCTGGAATTATATGTGAGAGACTCCTCTCACCTAATTGCACAGATAGATGGCCTAACAATTCCTGTGAATTCACTTATGGTTACCATGGATGTAGAGGGGTTGTATACCTGCATCAGACATGATCTTGGAACATCAACCGTGGCGTATTTCTTGGATCAAAAAACTACGGCAGTCGCCTTCATGACTCTTTCCTTCTAGAGCTGTTGTCAATGGCACTCGGCAATAACTATTTTTACAGACAAATCTCGGGTACCGCTATGGGCGCGAAATGTGCACCATCCTATGCAAATTTATTTCTGGGATGGTGGGAAGATCTACACCTTCGCGCCAATCCTACTTTCTCAACCAAAGTTATAAAATGGTACCGCTACATTGACGACATTCTGTTTTTCTGGTCAGGACCTGTTGATGAATTAGATGCCTTCATTAAAGATCTCAATTCCAATCCATGGAACATTTTGTTGACGTGGCAAAGCTCGGAAAAAGTGGTTGAATTTCTGGATCTTAAAATTATCTTGGATGAAGGTAAGATCTGCACAGCATTACACAGAAAGAAAACTGCAACTAACAGTGTGCTACACTACACTAGCTTCCACCCACATCATGTTCGCAATGCCATCCCTAAAGGTCAATTCTTACGTTTGAGGCGTAATTGCTCGCAAGACGATACTTTTCGTCAAGAAGCCCGGAATTTGACTACTCTATTCATAGATCGAGGTTACCCTCGTAAAGTCATATCCAAGGCTTTCACTACATCTAGCAATAGAGACAGAAAGGCCCTTCTCTTACCAGGAAACAAAAAAGAAATGCAGGGATTAAGCATTTTTACAACATACAATAACCATTGGAGGGACATCTATTCAATTTTAAACAAAAAATTGGCCAATCTTGTCAGGCATCTCTAAAGCTGATCAGTTCATTCCCACAAAACCACAAATTGTAGCCAGAAGGGCTAAAAATCTGAGGGACATTCTGTCACAGAGTCATTTTACCAGACCAACCATACCATTGGGTAGAGGCATTAGGTTGAAAGGTTCGTTTCCTTGCGGCAGCTGCTCAGTTTGTCTATACATGGTCTCCTCTGACTATATTCATTTGCCTATTCATCCAGGTACAATTACAACCAAATTTTATGCAAACTGCCGATCCCGTAATTTGATTTACGTACTTTTTTGCAGCTGTCCAAAACTGTATGTAGGCAAAACATCTCAAGAGATGAGAAAACGGGCCCAGTCCCATATATCCAACATCATTTGCGCCTCTAGCCATCTGGAACAAGGAAAACCCATGACATCGGTTGCTAGACACTTTTTAGACCATCATCGTGGTTCTCCTGGAGGTATGAGAATCATGATGGTAGACAGGGTCCAAAGTTCTATTAGAGGTGGCACAGAAATTGACCAACTCTTACAAAAAGAATCCCGTTGGATTTTCAATTTGAGGAGCATGGCCCCTCAGGGCTTAAGTGAAGAACTTTTGTTTAAAGGATTTTCCAAATCTTGCTAATAATGATCTGACTGGGTTCTTTTTGTCCCCTAGCATCTCAACCTGACTGCTGTTAAGCCTGTTTTTCTTTAATTTATTTATTATTATTATTTTTTATTTTTTGCCCTAGATCTGACTGTTTCCTCACAATTCCATTCTTTCCCTCGATACGGACGTTTCTTTGGAGATTATTATTTTCTCATCCTCCCTGGATTAACTCCACACGGACCTGGATTCACACTCTTTGCAATATACCATTTCTATGGATTAACTCAAGTCTTAAACATTGGATATGTGAGTAAAAAGCCACAAGGTGGTTGACAAAATCTGGCATATTACGACATCAGCCCGGGCTTATGTGACATCATATGCAAAGAGCCCCTTGAAGGAATCAAATTCACTTTTTGATCTTTTTATTGTATATATTTGTTTATTATTTTTGTATTAACATCTGTTTCTCTTTCAGACATATAGTCTAGTTTCTCTATAGGCATCATTTGCTGAATCAACCTTTTGAAATGAGGAGCTGTTAATAATCATATTCATCTATTTTGTATTCTTTTGGTTTATTTCCGGAGTGCACCTTATATTTGGGTCAATGATGTTTTATGATTATTAATTCTAATAACTCATCTGATGGTTGTCGTATATGTATTTGTCACTATTCAACTCCCTTTGTCCACTTGCTAATCACAAATATCTATACTCCATATAATATCAAAAATCAGCCCATAGGTCCTTGCCCTATTAATTATCTCTCCAATATGGCACTCCCACCCTAAAAAATAAAGATTTCTCTTCCTTATCGTTCCCCTTTGATAGACAATCTCTCCTTCGTACACAACGCTGTGCTCTGGTGTGCGCATGCGTTGTCTCTTTGACCGGCTGGGCATACTATGAGCTCATGCGGCTACGTCAGTAGCTCATTTATCTCTGCCCTTTTGGGGCGGGAGCAATCGCATCACCTTTTGCGACGCATCCAATCTTAGATGCGTTGCCTAAGCAACATAGCCCCAAGAATGTGCTACATCAAACACGCGACCCGCACGTACGTCACTTCCTGGTGACTGCATTACCGGCGCATGGACGCCGCTAACATGGTATTGGAAATCAGACTATAAAAGCTTCAACTACATGGACTGACCCTTGCTCCTAGCCCCCGATAAAGTCGTTCTAAGTAGCGGCGATACGCGTTGGGTGACTGGGTCTCTATCCCGCAGCCAGCACAGGTATTTCAGAGGGTGTCCTCTGGCTTCTATCTTGTTACTGCTTTTTTCTATTGGTGTCCTTATCTGTTTCACAGGTTTCATGGACACATTTATCTAGGCATCTCCCAAAGGTTCCTTACTCCTTTGTAACCTAATGCTTATTGCTTATCTCAGAGCAATCTGTTTATGAATTACAACTTTATGCAGGATGGCAATTAATGAGTGGTTCCTTATATTAGGTTGATTATACAGTATGGTCTATATATTTTGGTTTACTCAGTAACCTTCCCCTCAAGGGACAGTGATGTATTCACACATCATTGTTTTTTGAAACCTATTGCCCTTGTTTGGATGGCTTTTTTGACCTTTTATTGCTTTCCATGTCCACAGTGGCATGTCACCACCATCTTTTGCTCTTTTCCTCATTTTTTCATGATAAATTGGTTTGCCTGATGTCTATATTCTTCAGCGGTAACCCTTTGAAGTCTTAATTGCACTTCTGTAAGGATTTCATATCCTGAGGTGATATTTGTATTTTTCTGTGCTGCGGTTCTGTATATACTTTTTTAATTGGTTTTATCTTGTATGTCTTTTTTCCCAACTTTAATAAAGATAATTTTTGTGAGCTATTCTGTATCAGAGCATGGTTGATCCCGGATATACACACACGTTCATTTCTCTTGTCTAACCTCTTTCAATGCATCAGCAACTAGTTGGGGGAAGGGTTCACATCCACTTTGAACATTTGGCTACAGTCAGAAGATTCCAGAAGTCCAGACTTCGTTCTGTCTAGAGGTTTGTATATTGGAGGAGCTTCTTGCAGAAAAGAACAAAGGCAACTTCCCCCATGAGATGCAGGCAAGGAAATGTTGACATAGGCCTGATTACATTAGAGTCCAAGAACACAGGC
Organism: Allobates femoralis; assembly: GCA_033576535.1. Lineage (NCBI taxonomy): Eukaryota > Metazoa > Chordata > Amphibia > Anura > Aromobatidae > Allobates > Allobates femoralis. The sequence goes on from JARQOC010000001.1 coordinate 416,581,030, forward strand.
TGGGAGAAGGACACACTGTTACAGACAGTGCTTAATTAATGTTGAAGATGATGATAAAGTGGAAGCTCTACACATATGGTCCAGTAGAATGTGTTCTAATTCACACTAAGAAGCTGAATCAGCACAGGTAGAATGGGCCCCAACGGACAGTGTCAGCTCCAACCAATTTAGTAGGTAGGTATCACAAATTAAATTCTTGCCAAGGTGCTGTTACCAACAGAGATTTGGTCCAGCAAGCTGAAGAAATAGATTTTCATCCATCCTGAAAGGAAGAATTTTCTGGAGATAAATACAAAATAGTTCAAAGACATACCACACCACAAGAATGTCCTTATTTTCATAGTCAATTATAGTCAGTGCTTTTTTTGTAAAGAAATATTTCCTGGTACGCATACCCGAGGCGAAAGCGGTGGGGTTGCTGTCAGGCGCCAGCCGAGCTTGAGAAGTGGGGGAGGGGTGCAGCCCTACGTCTCATCATTCACTTCTGTGGCCTATATGCCAATTTCAATCCAAAGCTATGCAATTCAGATTTTTCATCCCTCTGCACCCTCCATCCTCAATCCCTCTGACCTCTCCATCCCCCTGTTCCCTCCATCCTCCTGCACCCTCCATTCTCCATCCCCCTGGTTTCTCCATCCTCCATCCCCTGCTCATTTCATCCTCCATCCCACTGCTTCTTCCGTCCACCATTCCCCTGCTCCTTTCATCCTTTATCCCCCTGTTCCCTCCATCCTCCATCCCCCTGGTCTCTCCATCCTCCATCCCTTGGTCTCTATCCTCATCCTCCATTCCCCTGCTCTCTCATCCACCTGATCCCTCCATCCTCCAGGTCTCTCCATCCCCCTGTTCCCTCCATCCAACGCTCCCTCCATCCTTCATCCCCCTGCTCCTTCCATCCTCTATTCCCCTGCTCCTTTCATCCTTCATCCCCCTGTTCCCTCCATCCTCCTGCTCCCTCCATTCTTCATCCCCCTGGCCTCTCCATCCTCGATCCCCCTGATCTCTCCATCCTCCATCCCTCTTGTCTCAATTTCTCCATACCCTGCCTGTCCTGATCTCTATCCCCCCTGCATCCTCTCCCCCTGCACAGCCTGCCACCCTCTGCACTCATCACAGTCACTGTCACGGACAGTCTGTCAGTGCTGTTGTCACATACCCTGCACTGCAGCCTGCATTAGTCGTCCTCCTCCATCTTCTTTCCCTGTGAGCAAAACTCCGCCCATCCGAGTCACATGTATGTGACATCATCGCAGGTCCTCTGGCGCTGAGGGAAACTGTACTACACACAGCCTGTGAGTGACACAGCAGGTCAGTGCTGCCTGCTATTTAGATTTTCCGGTACTCTCCGTACCGGTATGTACTGCCGATCTTCAGATTTTCCGGTACGGCGTACCGGTATGTACCCCCACAAAAAAAGCACTGCTTATAGTATACCATCATGGTGTGAATATATAGACTGACCATTAGAAATACTCCTCATCACTAATACCAATAAGTGAGAACCACGATGGAGTTGCAGTTTCATTCAAAATTACACCTTTATTTAAAATATAAAAGAACATAGACAATACACCTTTTATAACAATGAATAATTAATAGGAGATTACAATAGTGACCACACCAGGCAGTCACGCTTCAGAGAATATAGGAGAGAGAACAACATGTGTTCAAGTATATACACAATGGTAATCCATACAGGGGCGGAACTACCGGGGTGCAACTGGTGCAGCTGCACCAGGGCCCCGACCACCTAGGGGGCCCCTGAAGGCTCCAGCGGCGGGTCCGTTCCCCTTGCACCCTTGCAGTCAGTCAGTCAGTCAGTCCCGGGGGGGGGGTTTGCTGTTAGATTACGCCGCCGCCGCGGCTTTATTCTGGCCCACAGTCCCGGGTGGATGGTGCTGTTAACTACACCGCCGCCGCGGCATTATTCTTGCACTCAGCCGTGGGTGGTGCTATTGATTACGCCGCCGCCGCGGCTAGCTTCAGTCCCTGGGGGGGGGGATGCTGTTGATTACGCCGCCGCCCGCCCGGACTACAGCGCGGGCATTCAGAGAGGCAGAGGGGGCTGGGCGAGTCGGCGCTGCTTCACTTCCTGGAGGCAGGGGAAGCACACCTCCAGAATACAGTGAGAGGGATGAGGTGACCGAGGGCTCTGGCCAGGTAAGAGCCCCAGAGCACGGCTTTGGTGGGGGAAGGGGGAAAGTGTCAGTGATAGTCAGAGCCCCAAGGACCCCCTAGGGGGGCACCTGGAAGGGAAAATCAGCTGCATCAAGGAAGGGGGGCCCCTAGGACTCCTAGAGGCCCCCCTCCTCTTCCTTAATGCAGACAAGCTTCTCCCTCTGGACCCCCCTTTCAAAGGATGGGGGGGTCCTGGGGGCCCCAGGACCCCCCTTCCTTGATGCAGCCGATCTCCCCAAGCTTGGGGATAAGCTTGGATGCATCAAGGAAGGGGGTGTCCTGAGGCCCCAGGCCCCCCCTTCAGAAGGGGGTCCTGGGGGAGAAGCTCGGCTGCATCAAGGAAGGGGGGCCCCTAGGACTCCATATCCCAGAATGCACCGCGGGGACGGAAGTGCGCCTGCCGCCATATTGGATATGGACACCGCCGCACATCCCACCGCCAGTAGCTGCCATGCCCACCACCAGTTACCACCACCGGACCGCTGCCAGCTGCACATCCCACCGCCAGCAGTCGCCATGGCCAGCACCAGCCATCGGGCCACTCCCAGCTGCACATCTTGCCGCCAGCAGCCGCCATGCCCAGTACCAGCCACCGCCACCGGACCGCTCCCCGAAGCCCAGCCAGGCACAGGGTGAGCTCCAACACCCACCATGGAGCCCCCCTCTGACCCTATGCTCCTCCACCATTAACCCCCTCCATCCTGCGCTGACCAACGAGCCTCCATCCTGCGCTGACCACCTCAGTCCCAGTTCAAGCTTCCATCAATGATGGGTGAGACCAGGTGAGACCGGAAGGGGGTGTGTGTCTGTAGGTGTGTGTGTGTCCACTTAGCCGCATCCCGCCGCCGCACCGATCCTCGCCCTCCGATGCGATAGCATCAGGCACGCATCATATATAATATATATTTATCCTCCTTGAAGCTGTCTTGGGCTATATATGTATACCAGGCTATGCTGGGCTGTATATATTAACTGGAGGCTGTTTTTGGGCTGTATATATTACCTGGAGGCTGTGCTGGACTGTATACACAGTGCTTTTTTTGTGGCGGTACATACCTGTACGGCGTACCGGAAAATGCACCGCCGCTGTCTCCGCTGCTGCCAACAGGACCGTCGGCAGTGTGCGGTGTCTCCCCTGTGGCTGCAGCAGTGGCGTAGCGTGGGGGGGGGGGCGGTCCGCCCCAAGCGGCACGTGTGTGGGGGTGGCAGCAGGGCTGTATTTACACAGCAGGTGAGCGCAAGCGTTTTTTTTGTTTTTTTTCTTTACCTCCCTCCCCCAGACTCCATATGAAAACTGGAGTCTTTGTGGGGGAGGGAGGGTGTCGCCGCTGGCAGTGCATTGCCACCCGGCCACGACTCGCATGTACTGTGCCCCGCTCCCGACCCCCCAGCGCTGAGAGCGATTACGCTGACAGGAAGCCACTGGGAGCTCTGCTGCTTCCTGTCCTGTGATGGCTCCAAGTGCTGGTGCGGTGGAGGCGGCTGCGGTGCTGGCGGCTCCTCCACCCAGCCGGCCCCCCAGGGACCCAGAGAGGTGAGGGAAACTGCAGGGGATAGTGGACAGGGGGGCAAAGGAGAAGAGGACAGGGGGGCAGAGGAGAAGAGGACAGGGGGGCTGAAGGACAGGAACAGGGGGAGAGAGGAGAAGAGGACAGGGGGGTAGAGGAGAAGAGGACAGGGGGGCTGAAGGACAGGAACAGGGGAAGAGAGGAGAAGAGGACAGAGGGGCTGAAGGACAGGAACAGGGGGAGAGAGGAGAAGAGGACAGGGGGGCAGAAGGACAGGAACAGGGGGACAGAGAAGAGGACAGGGGGGCAGAAGGACAGGAACAGGGGGACAGAGGAGAAGAGGACAGGGGGGCAGAAGGACAGGAACAGGGGGACAGAGGAGAAGACGAGCAGCTGGAGGGATAGAGGAGAGGAGGATGGGTGTGCAGCAGGACAGAGGAGAGAAAGACGGTGGTGCAGGAGGACAGAGGAGCAGCAGGAGGGACAGAGGAGAGGAGGAAGGGGGTGCAGGAGGACAGAGGAGAGGAGGACAGGGGTGCATGAGGACAGAGGAGAGGAGGACAGGGGTGCAGGAGGACAGAGGAGAGGAGGACGGGGGTGCAGGAGGACAGAGGAGAGGAGGACGGGGGTGCAGGAGGACAGAGGAGAGGATGACGGGGGTGCAGGAGGACAGAGGAGAGGAGGACGGGGGTGCAGGAGGACAGAGGAGAGGAGGACGGGGGTGCAGGAGGACAGAGGAGAGGAGGACGGGGGTGCAGGATGACAGAGGAGAGGAGGACAGGTGTGCAGGAGAAGTGGGGCTGTGTGTGGTGATAATGGCAGCTGTACCAGGTGTCTCTGCTTTCTTGCGGCAGCCTCCACCATCATCTCCACCAGGGAGAGTGTGATGAGAAGGTACAGTGTGAGAGGACAGTGGGATTATTTGTTCAGGAGCGCAGTGTAGGGCAGATATTTTTATTTAGACAGAATTATAATGACACTCTTATTTTTAAGGGCACTGTGTCAGGATGTGCTGCAGAAAAGTGGAGAAGATGGAAGTCTGCAAAGACGTGAAAAGTCATCATGGCGTCAGGACAAGATAAAGAAAAGAAAAAGACGTCCCCGATCAGAGACAAGGTCATCTATAAGGTACCTGGGTGGAAATGATTATTTGTGATAATAACATTCTCATCAGTACTAAGGTTCATGTTTGGTCTGATGAAGACTGGTAACAACTACTCCCAGTAGTTCTTACCATTAGTAAGGACATACTGGAAGTTGTAGGTTCATGAGATACAAATATGTATATGGGTTTGCCCTGACATTACAATTGATGTACTATTGATGAATGTTTTTGTAGAGATGGTGGTTCTGATACATTTCTGGAATTTCTGTACTGATGAGGGTTGTGATGCTGTGTTTCTGTACTGATGTGGGTTCTAGATATGTATTTCTGTACCTCTTGTGGGTCTGGTGATGTATTCCGAATACATTACCAGACCCACAAGAGGTACAGAAATACATAACTAGAACCCACATCAGTACAGAAACACAGCATCACAACCCTCATCAGTACAGAAATTCCAGAAATGTATCAGAACCACCATCTCTACAAAAACATTCATCAATAGTACATCAATGGAAGGAGCAGGGGGATGGAGGATGGAAGGAGCAGGGGGATGGAGGATGGAAGGAGCAGGGTGATGGAGGATGGAAGGAGCAGGCGGACAAAGGATGAAAGGAGCAGGGGAATGGTGGATGGAAGAAGCAGTGGGTTTGAGGATAGAGAGACCAGGGGGATGGAGAATGGAGGATGCAGGAGGATGGAGGGAACATGGGGATGGATGGAGTGATCAGAAGTGAATGATGAGACGTAGGGCTGCACCCCTCCCCCACTCCCCAAACTCGGCCGGCGCCTGACAGCACCCCAACCCCCTCCCGCTCTCGCCTCGGGGAATGCGAAATATTTTATTTTTTTACAAAAAAAGCACTGACTGTATATATTGCCTGGTGGCTGTGCTGGGCTGTATGTTTACATTACTTTGTTGCCACTACGAGGGGCGGGGGGGGGGGGCCCGAAAAATTTCTTGCACCAGGGCCCACTACAGTCTGGGTCCGCCCCTGAATCCATATACACGTGGTTCACATCTACAGTGGAGAACTATAAATTCATCTATTCATCACTCACTCAAGGTATATTCCTGCAGCACTCTTCCTGCCACTCTCCAACAGTGTCCCGGTATGTGGTGCCCCCCTACGTACGTTTTGCAGTGCTTTTTCAAGGGGTGTGGCTAGGTGTGCGATTTTACACTATATACCTCGCCGGCATTATTGTTTGCACCTGCTCGTTTGCAGTTTCGTCACTTCCGCTGGAAGGAGGAGTCTGCATATGATGGGGGTCCCGATGACTTCACTCACACCTGTGCATTCAACATCTCCAGACGTCAACACTGTAGAAGTGAACAACATGTATATGGATTACCATTGTGAATTATATAATTGCCGTAGCGACTTCCGTCGTACATGGCGCTACTTCCGTGGCTTTGTTCGTGGGCGCTACGCGCCCACGAGACTCACTCGCAATGGGCGGCCATTGCGAGCCGTTGCAGGGGCGCGAGCAATGGCCGCGAAGTGGCCATTGCGAGTCTCCCGCCCCGCCGACGACCGACGAGAGCTGAGCGCCGTGGCCGAAAATAGAACCAAGGGCCCGGCCATGCATAGCTCTAAACACCGCTATGTATCTCAATGGGAAGTGAGGCGCTATGCTGATTGGTCGCTGTATGCTGCGCCGACCAATCAGTATAGCGCCTCACTTAAGCGGCAAATTTGAAACTCAAAATGCTCCATTATATCTCAATGGGAAGTGAGGCGCTATTCTCATTGCTCGGTGTGTGCTGGCGCCAACCAATGAGAATAGCGCCTCACTTTCAGCGGTAAATGTGAAACTCAAAATACTCGATGTATTTGAAGTATGGCGCCATAGAGCGTGGCGCTCTTCTGATTGGTCGCCGCCTTCAGTGCGCCGACCAATCAGAATGGCGGCGGCCGCTATGCCGCCATATTTGAAATACACTGAGTACAGTGTATTTGAAGCATGCCGCCATACAGCGCGCCGGTATTCCGATTGGTCGGTGCGCTGAACGCGGCGACCAATCAGAAGAGCGCCGCGCTCTATGGCGCCATACTTCAAATACACTGTACTCAGTGTATTTCAAATAGGGAGGCATTGCATCCGCCGCTATTGTGATTGGTCGGCGCCTTGAGCCAGCGGCCAATCAGAAGATTGCCTCGTGCTTGCCACCATTTTATGAATTCAATTTTCGCGGCCGCCATTTTACACCGCGAAATTTGAATTTTTCCCTCACACATCATTCCTGCTTTGCTCATCCTTTCTGAGGGACGTCGGGAAGCAAGGTCCGGATCGTTTTCAGTACAATATAAGCCAATATATCTTTTTTGGTATTAAAATGTAACTTTTGAGTTTAGATTAATAAGGCCAGTTAAGTCATTAGCCCCTTCTATAACAAATTTCTATTCATAACAATTGGACAGTCTTTCATTGTATTAACACTATGATATTAACCCCTTGTATTTCATTTTCCATTACATTCATATGTAACAATGGGTAGTACTAATGGCATTTGGACATTAACCCCTTATATGCCTTTTTTTACTATTTTTCTCTTTCGTACTGTGTAGTAAGAATAGCAGTGCTACATTAAACCCTTACATACCATTTGCCATATAATTCCAACTTTGAAGTGTGTTGTAGTAATCCCAATGGTAAATTAACCCCTTACATACCATTTTCCATCTAACTCTTACTTAGGAGTGTGTAGTAGTATTGCCAGGGTACATTAACACCTTTTATCCAAATAGGGATACACTGCCAAATTATTACTCTGTAGTTCTAATGTCTTTAACACATTAACCCCTTTAACACCTCTTTGCATGTTAGTCTAACTTCCCAGTGGGTTATAGTTGTGGCACAGGGACATTAAGTCATTCATACCTGTTATATATTGCTACAGTGACATTTTTACCTATATATGCTACTTAGATCCATATCTCTTGCCTTCAAGTCTCATTTTATGTCGTTGGAACATACACATTTCTATTTACACCTACTTACACTATCTATACGTAACTGCTTCATTGTCAATACCAATAAGTGTGTACTTTGATTTTACTCTTTCGCCAACAATCACACTATTAGGCAATAGCAATAAAGTATCTATACACACTCACTATTGATTGCTTCCTTAACTAACTTACTATAGCTCATATTGCATCTTTTGCACTGCCTAATGACCAACATGAGCTCACAGGCACAAAACAAGGCTGATGTGGGCAAGGATGCTGCACGTATACGCAAGAAGCGTGCTGAGGAGAGCGCCGAAGATAGGCGCCTTAGGTTGGATCATGCAAAGGCTGCTTTTAAAAGACGCATTTCAAAAGAGTCTTTGGAAGAAAGAAGCAACCGATTGGCCAAAAAAGCGATGGCTGCGAGTGAAAGACGCAAACAACAAAAGGTCATGCCCTTAGGAGAACCGTCTGCCCATCATACTGCTTCCATCTCTTCTTCTACTCAATTAACCCCTACTGAACAGCCTTTACCACCTAGGAAGGCCACATGTAAGCACAAACACTGTGCTGAAGACACGCCATACACCAAACGCTGTGATATTATGAAGCGTAAAACTGCTTTACAGACACGTACACGCAATGAGTCTCCGAAGTCTAAACTAGTCCGCTTGACCCATCTTGCTAAATATCGTCATCAACTACGCAAACAGATAGCTTCCACTTCAACATTTGAAGAGCCGGCGTTGAATCTACCTTCCACTTCTTCATTAATTGAAAGTGTCGACAGTTCGTCCATTCAACGCCTGATCTATGTAGTCTTACAGAAAAAACGTCAGGTTTTGTTACCTTCAACTCTTCTTCTAAATCCTATGGGCTTTACGGATGATGATGATACTGCATAGCTGTGGTCCCATGAAGTTCGTATGTGAACATTGTCAAGCTCTACATTTTTCGGCCGAACGCCCAGCTGATCAACATTTCACTCTCTGTTGTCACAAGGGAAAAGTCAAGGTACCCTTACCTCAATACCCTGAAGTCTTCCAACGTTTGCTCAAAGGACAGAGTGAATATAGCAAAAATCTCATGGAGAACATCCGGAGCATTTATAGTTCTTTTGCTTTTGCCTCCATGGGTGCCAATGTTTCTCCACCACCTGGACACGCCCCTTACTGTTTTCGTATTCATGGGCAAATTTATCATCGCACTGGAACACTCCATCCCGCTCAAGATCAAGTTCCAGCGTATGCACAACTGTACATTTTGGATACTGCAAGCGCTAGTGAACAACGGCTACAGTCTCCCGTAAATTTAAAATGTCATCCTACGTTGAGGAGTATCATTGCTCTTCAATTGGATAATATTAATCCCTTTGCTTCGGCCTACAAAATGCTACGTGACGTTGAATTAGAGGAACAACAGAAGGCAGTAGAAAATGGCACCGTCATGCCAAATATAACCATGGCCATTAAACAAGATAGACATCAAGACCCAAGACAGTATAACAATCCTACTGTGAATGAAGTCGCTGTGGTTTTTGATAATGACAATGGAGAGCCACCATTCAATAGACATTTTAATTCATTTGAAACCTGACCCAAATAACCCCTTGGGCCCCTAAAACACAGCAAGTCAGTATTCTACATAGCAATTTAGATGCATTACTCTATCCCTTATTTTTTCCTCATGGAGAACAAGGCTGGCATGAGGGACTCAAGCATCAAGGCCAAAGTCCACGCAGGGTTACACAACTGCAATATTACTGCTATTTGCTGTCTGTACGTACTCAGTTCAATCCTGTCCTAAATGGTGGCAAACTAACACAGCAGTACTTAGTTGATGCGTATGTAAAGATCGAGGCTAATCGCCTAAATTTTATTCGTCAGCACCAAAAGGATTTAAAAGTGGAGGATTATTGTGTATTCCAAGAACATCTACAAAAAAAATCTATAGAAAAAGGTATCCCCATTGGCAAAACGGTCATTTTACCATCTTCCTTTGAAGGCAGTCCAAGAAACATGCAGCAACGATATCAAGATGCCATGGCTATTGTAACTAAATTTGGACGACCGGATCTTTTTGTAACCATGACCTGTAATCCAAAATGGAGTGAGATTATAAACAATTTAGAACCATGGCAGCGTGTGGAACATAGACCTGATTTAGTGGCCCGTGTCTTCAGAATTAAACTTGAAGCCCTATTAAAAGACATTAACAGCGGATTATTTGGCAAAGTTTGTGCAATGGTTCATGTCATTGAATTCCAAAAGCGTGGCCTACCACACGCTCACATTTTGATTATTCTACATACCAATTTCAAATTAAGAACTGAGGTTGAAGTAGACAATACAGTGTGGGCTGAAATTCCCGATCCTGCGTACTACCCTCTGCTCCATCAAATTGTGATGCAACACATGATTCATGGGCCCTGTGGACAACACAACCCCAAATCGCCCTGTATGGATCTTGGAAAGTGTAAAAAAGCTTTTCCAAAAAAATTCCAGCCGAAAACAGTCATAACTAAGGATGCCTATCCTACTTATCAAAGAAATTTAGGACCATCCTTTCCACACCATTCCAAGATGATTGATAATTCTTGGGTTGTTCCCTATAACCCTTTCCTACTATTAAAATACAAATGTCATATTAATGTGGAAGTATGTGCTTCCATTCAAAGTGTCAAATACCTATTCAAATATGTCTACAAAGGACATGATAAAGCCAATCTGGAAATTTGTCAAACCAACATCCAACATGATGAAACACACCAATTCATGGAATCAAGGTATGTAAGTGCACCGGAGGCAGCTTGGCGAATCTTTGCTTACCCAATGCATAGACAATCTCACAGCATTATTCGCCTTGCGGTACATCTCCCACATTCTCAACCACTATATTTTCATGAGAATGACTCTGTTGACAACATCAGTTACACAATGCACAGAAAATCCACTCTTATGGCCTACTTTGAGCTCAATGAGAATGACCCACATGCTCATGATTACTTATACCGCCAAATTCCTGAGCACTATGTTTGGAAAGAAGGTGCATGGGAAATTAGAAAGCGAGGAGGTGCTTCAGTGATTGGAAGAATGTATACTGTCAGTATCAAAGAACAAGAAAGGTACTATTTAAGGTTGTTGTTACTGCATGTCAAAGGAGCAACAAGTTTTAACAACATTAAAACTGTTAATGAAGTCACATACCCAAACTTTTAAAGAGGCAGCATTAGCCCTTGGATTGCTATTCGATGATAGTGTTTGGAAAAATACTGTATTGGATGCCTGTGTTCTAAACATGCCTGCACAGCTTCGTGATATGTTTGCATATATATGTATTTTTGGTCCTCCCGCTCATCCGTTGGAGTTGTGGCAAGAATTTAAACAAGACTTCATACAAGACTACTGCCATGCATACCACTCCAACACTGAGGAGTGTGAGAATTGTGAAGGATATGCAATGACAGATGTCCAAAATGTTTTAAAATTTCATGCCAAAAGTTTTACTGATTTTAATCTACCACACATCGCTCCACAATACAACAAGGATGATGAGTTAAGACGAGCTCGGGAAATGAAAGCTACTTTAAATGACCAACAACGTTTGGCCTATGATGCTATACATCAAGCTTTAGAAGATAGAAGTCTACAACCTAAGTACTTTTTCATCGACGGTCCAGGTGGCAGTGGAGAAACATACCTCTATGATTTATTAATTCATGAACTATGAGGAGAAGGAGAAATTGTGTCACCTGCAGCCAGTACAGGGATTGCAGCTAACTTACTGCAAGGAGGAAGAACCATTCATTCGCTTTACGGAATACCAATTCCAATCAATGAAACATCGGTTTCTAGAATTAAAACTGATACTGATGCTGCACAACATTTGAAAAGTACAAAACTTTTCATTATTGACGAGTCAACTAGTTTATCAAAATATGCACTGCATGTCATAGATCAACTTTTACGGGATCTCATGACAACAGATCTCTAAGAAAAATAAAACACCTTTTGGAGGTAAAGTCATTGTTCTGGGAGGAGACTTTCGACAGTGTCTCCCTATCATCCCTCATGGTACAAGAACAGACATTGTAGAGAGTTGCATTAAATACTCACGACAATGGCAGCTTTTCACTCAATTGCCGCTCATCAACAACATGCGCTCTATTGATCCCGATTATAGCAGTTGGTTACTTCAACTGGGAAATGGTGACTTGTCCAATAATTTCAAACTTGGAGATGATATCATTGAAATCCCGCAAGACATGATCTGCACTGGCTCACTTATATTTGATATATTTGGTGAAAACATTTTAATTGATGTAAATAACAACGAAAGCATTCAAATTGCTGCATCACATGCCATTCTTTGCCCTAAAAATGACGATGTGGATTTGGTCAACTCTAAAGTCATGGATTGCATTGCTGGTGAATACACTGAATACATTAGTGATGATTCCATTGATCCTGATGAGACTGAAGACCCAGACCAATATCCGGTGGAATTTTTAAATTCACTTACACCGACGGGAATGCCTTCTCATCGCCTCAAATTAAAAATCGGTACCATTGTCATGCTTTTGCGAAACTTCAACAGCAGAAAAGGTCTTTGCAATGGGACTCGCTTGATTGTCATCGGTTTGTTTGACAATATGATTCAAGCAAAAGTCATTAGTGGGTCTGCCGAAGGAAATGTGTTCATTCCAAGGATTGATTTGCCTCCATCAGAGACTGACTTACCTTTTAAGTTAAGACGTCGACAATTTCCCGTGAAGCCTGCTTTTGCCATGACCATCAACAAATCCCAAGGCCAAACACTGGACAAAGTAGGGATTTATTTGCCAGAACCAGTTTTTGGACATGGACAATTATATGTGGCTTTTTCACGAGTCAAAAGACGATGCAATGTAAAGGTCAAAGTGCTGGATACACCCATTCAAAGCAAATTGCTGCCTAATTCTGAAAAAGTCTTTACCAAAAATATTTTCTACAGGAATATTTTAGATTGAACTTTTGACTTTTACTATACTTATTATCTTTTTTTTATACCAAAAAAAAAAAAAAATTAGCTTAGTCTTTTAGAAATTTCTTCTTTTACTTACATTCTTCATACTATATTCTTATGAACACACTTTTCTAAGAACATCAGAGATGCGTATCATCCTAATTTCTGCACTGGATGATAGAAACCACTGTTTAAAATTCCAGCACTATAGGTGCTGAGAAATTTGTTTCTCTTTTTGCATAGGGAGAGGTTTTTGTGAACAGCTAAGAGACGGGTGGGATGGCTGTTCACACACATCTCCATCTCAAGGTGTGTTCTGCACATTTAGATAGATAGGGACATACATAAATTCAAAATTACATTTTACCGCGGCTTTTTTCTCATATTTTTGTACATTTTTGAGGAATATTCTAAATTTTAACAGTTGATCACTAAGGACTAACCTACAACATACTTGCTGTAATTTCTATTATTGCATGTATGCAATTTGTAGTTTACTTGCAGTGTGTGCAGACAACGTAGTTGCGGCAGTGTCAGCCACATCAACTGCAGTCACCTGTGGTTAGTTAGTGGCTGTATTTGCTGCACTTGCCGAAGCCACGTTCGCTCCATTTACAGCAGGTTAACTAAGTTTTTTAGTCATTGCACAGAAATTGCTGCAAGTCTGTTGTCGGGAACTCCTTCAGTATCAAATTTGAAAATTGGATTATTTAAATCTACATCCTCTAAAAATATAAGAAAAAAGCAGCCGTAAAAAATATCAAAGTAATATCAATTCGGATTTAGTTAGAGTAGGGACCCACCAGACGTAAGGGCATCTTGCCGCGATTGGTGGGCTGACACAAATTGGCCAATAGGCAGAATTCTAATATTGATTTCTCAAAGAAACGGTTGAGAAATTAACAAGTATTGCTACTTTGTGTTCTAAGACCCTTACAACATAATAGTTCAATTTTCCACAAATGATATCCACCATACAAACATATGTAGTTAATGGAAATATATCATGGAAGAATTGGATTATTATTTTAAACTCTTAATACATAAACTATACACAGATTCTAGAATCCCGATGCAATCGCATCGGGCTCACAGCTAGTGTTAAATAAAGGTATAATTTTTAATGAAACAGCAGCTTCAAAGTGGTTCCCACTTATTTGTATTAGTATTCTGGAGACAAAGTAGAAAAATGCTTTTAACATGCAGTAAACCGAGACATTGTACTTCCTCATTTTGTGCATCTTGACGGAGTACAGGCAGAATTATTTCCTGATTAATATTAAATCAAAGCCAATCTTTGGAGAGAATCCAAGTAGAAGCCACAACGCCATGTGGTCTGTACCTATTTGTAGATATGGTTCTCTGGAAAACAATTCCTGGAACTCTCCTATTTGTTTGGCAGTTGTTATTGCCATTAAGAACAAGGTTTTCCCAGAAGATGTTTGATTGACATCTGTACTGCTTGTTCAACAGAAGAACTCTGAAATGCTTTATGGACCAAGGCTAGATTCCATGCGGAAAACAGGAGGTACTAATAATGGTCTCAGGATCCTAATGGCCTTAAAAACCCTGATGATTAGCCGGACTGGAAAATGTGCCATCTAGGTGTACATTGATAGCTGAAACTTGTGTCTTGAATGTATTAAACTTCAGTCCCTTATCGAGACAAGCCTGGAGAAATTGTTGAAGCTATGAACCTATATTTCTTGTTTCTTGCGTGGAACACCATCTGTTATAGATTTTCCATATTCTTGCATACACCCTTAAAGTTTCTGGTCTTCAAGATGACAAGAAGGTGTTTATGACCTGCTCTGGAAATCCATAAACTGCTAGATTTTTCCTCACAAACTCCATGCCAACAGATTCAACTTGCTTGGATTCAGGTGAAGAATGTTCCCTTGAAATACATGATCTGATATAAGTTAAAGCTTCCAGAATCTCCCCCTGGATAGCTGACATACAAGAGGAGATCAATTTCTTTGAGTACAAAAGAGAACAACTGCTATAACTTCTGCATGTTCTTTCCTGATCTAGTTCAGGGCTCTCAGAATTAGTTTCAAAGACGGGAAAATATAGTTCAGCCAACCTACCCAAGACAGGGCTAAGCCGTCCATTACCCATGGATGATTGTGTCTTTGAAACGAAGACACATCCCTTTCTGAAGTGTGGCCAGCGCATTCAGATCGGGAACTTCTATGATGTTGGTATTCTGCTGGAAGATCGTTCTGTTGAGGCTCTATTCTGATGGAAGTATTTCATTGCAACTCAACCAATCAGTCTTGGTATTGTAGACCCCAGGTATGTGAACCGCTGAGATATTATGGAGGTTCTTCTCCACGAGAAAAGATCTTGTGATATTCTGCAGTTAATAGGGGACTCTTGGATCCATCTTGTTTGTGGATATAAACCACTGATGCTAGATTGTGAGCGTGGATTACAACAGATAGCTGGTAAAGAAGACAAATTAAGTGCAAGTCTTATTGCCCACAACTTTGAGGTTGGATGATAGGCGGGTTACTTGCTCTGACCAATGTCTCTGCACCAAACTGTCATCACCCGGCCGTCCCCTCATGCAAGCCCTGATGCATCCGCAGTGAGCGTTATTGGGCAGTGAGGAAGAAGGATCTCCCCTGACTCCCTCGGTCCAGCTCTCAGAGAGTGGGAGTGACAAACCCGAGGATCTTCAATCTCCAGGAAGGAACCAGCTGTGTTTTCAGGCTGTTTATGAGGAGCCTATTAGATGTTACTAAACTCAGTTTGCTGAAGATAATCCACTAGCTGAGATTTGAAGGAGGCCTTCAGTAACCATTCATAAAAATAGGGTAATGTGTAGATCCCGTTGGAGTCTGAGAGCAGCCAAGAGTAGCTCTGTTAATTGGTGGATACTAGTGATGAGCAAGTGTATTCGTTATTATTCGCTATTTGCATAGATAGTACGGTATTTGCATTACTCGTTATTCTGCGAGTATTTGTGTACTCACCTTGCTATATTTGGATGTCCCGCCCTGCAGTTTTGGCACCTCCTCTGCAGCCACTAAACATGCTGGATTTCTTAACAAATCACAGTAATGCCGCAGACATCTTGGTTGTGACATTACTGTGATTGGCAGGCCGCCCAGCGTCATAGGGTCTATTTAAGTCCTGCCATCGTCATTTTGCCCACATTGCATACAGAGCCAGCATTGGAGAAGCATAGGGAGAGATCGCTCAACTACTAGGTAGTGTGTTTAGGCCTCTTCATAACACAAAAGCCCTTTTCAGGGCTACCTCTAATGTATACTTCATCAGTGTAGAGTATGTAGGGAGAGATACTCGAGCAGGGACACATTGATTTGAATGTGGTTCAGTATTTCATTGACCTTTTTGTTGATATAGTGGGCGAACATATGCCCATTAAGCAAACCAAACACAAAGCTAACAAGGTTTTTAAAAGTTAACTGTTTTGTGGAATTTAAGTTGTGTTGCGGTCATTTAGAGGGATTCGATTATAAACTAGGTATAGATCTAGTCCTTCTTGAATTTAATCAGAGTAAGTCTGCCTGAATTTTCAGTGCAGAGTAATGTGCACCTATCAGTGATCGATTGCTCCACCTTAACAGAAAACATGTTCTGACATGACACTAGCAGCAGGGCAGGCCTGCACCTCCAAGGCATAAAAGGAGAAGTCAGGCCAAATGGCATTGTTGTTCCATTGCCACTGCACAATGTGCAGGCATAGTGTCTCCAAAAATTAGCCCAAGGGGCTGTATCATGGTTGATGACGGAAGCAGGCCTCAAGGGCCAAACAATTATGAAGCTAGGACTACTAGCATAGTTTTTGAAGTGCCAAATGTGCAGGTGAGTCACCTGCCGGGGCCGTGGGGTTCCCTTCAGTCTCTGTTATCTAAGGGGGATGTCACAATTATGGATGCGGACAAGTTCCGTGACCCTGGGTGACGTCAATAAAAGGGGTAATAAAAAGGAAAAAAGAGAAAAAGAGTTTGTCAAAGATGTGATGCCACTCGTAGTTTGATGCCAATATGTGCCTCCGCTGCTTGTCATGGTCCCGGTTATGATGGCGATGGGCAGTGAGGTGTTAAGCCCTCCACGGGCAGGGCTGGTATTCCCTGGGATGGTATATAGTCTATGTGTGATAGTAGTATGGGGGTTGCAGGAGTCAGCGTACAAAGAGGTGGACAGACACGGGAAGAACAGTCCGTTTTACCCTTAATGATGTAATTGCTGGTGTAGCCGAGTATCTGCCGTCGTTGTTTGGAATCCAGAGCTTGGCTATCCACGCCGGGCAAGTTCTGAGGCCTACCTACAGTGTTGGTTCAGGTGGACCTTGGCTGCATAGAGCAGTGCTGTGACCCTCTCTCGTCAGTGTAAGCCAATGACAGACGACACAAGCCCTTCTCCGGTCTGGACCTTCCTCTAAAGGTACTGTCACATGTGGCAATTTTGCTAGCAATTTCAATGGCAATTTGCTGGTTGCAATGAAATCATGGGCACACTGTTCTACTTTGTTGCCATGTACAAATGGAACAATGTGCCCATGATTTCAAAGCAACCAGCAATTGCTAGCAAAATTGCCGCGTGTTACGGTACCTTAACTACCACTCCTGGGCTCTGTAGTGCGGCTGTGTCTCCTGGCTTGAGTGTGAACAAGAAACCTGAAATTGCCCGCTCTCCAGGTTGGTCGCTGGGTGTAGAATCCCTGACGACCTCGTTCTCCAGTGACCGTACTTCACTAGGCGCTGGGGTGAACTTCTACTCCCAAGACCTAGTTCTCCACTTCCTCAGACCCTCACTACTGGTCTAACACACAGTCAGTCTCCTAGGACGGGCCTAGCACGGCTGCTGTCCCTAGGGTGTCTTCTACAGCCCTCCCTGGAACTGAGCTAACTGGCCCCTCCCACAATCCAGAATTTATAGGGGACCTGCCCTGACCCTGGGCTTTAGAGCTCCCCCTTCTTGCCAAGAGTCAGGATGGTATTGTGCATATGCTTACCTGGTGGATGTCTTGACTCATCTCCAAGCTTATATTGTGGCTATCGGACCCTGGGGCGCCACACTTCGCGTTGGTTGATTTCATACTCCCGGAGTAAGGAAAAAAATGAAAACATAACAGCAATATAACAAGAATTAATAACAGTTTCAAAGTTCATATGACCCAAGCAGCATTCCATCAGCCTCTGGAACGTCCCCGAAGCATTGCAGAGCCTGAATAGCATGCAGTTGAATTCGCAAAGGCCCATCAGTGTCATGAAGGCATTTTTTTCTCGGTCAGCCTCTGCCACGGGGACCTGCCAGTACTCACTGGTGAGATCAAGAGTGGAGAAATAGTTAGCTGTTCTCAAGGCGGCTAGTGACTCCTCTATCCTGGGTAAGGGATATGCGTCTTTATGTGTAATGCAGTTAATTTGTCTGTAATCTACACAAATTCTCATGGTCCCATCTTTTTTCTTTACCAGAACTAGCGGGGCTGCCCAAGGGCTACAACTATCTCTAATTACACCAGCTTCCTTCATCTCCCGTAACATTTCCAATGCGCATTGGTAGTGGGCTGGTGGTATAGGCTGGTACCTTTCCTTGATAGGTGGATGGTCGCCCGTCGGTATGCAATGTTGTACCCCTTTTGCCTGGCCAAAGTCTACCGGGTCCTTGCTGAAGACCTGCTCGTGCTCTCTGACTACCCGGTACACTTTACGCCTGTGGTGTAAGGGGGTAGAGCTGGTGCCGACATGCAGTTTTTGGCACTAGTCTTCTAGCTTACTGTCAAAGCCGTAATCGCGGATTCTACGGCCGTAATCGCGTTATTAACCGTAAATAGCTTGGCAATGGTAGCATAACGGTGTAGCTTGGCCTCTTCCTCCCCACAATTTAAAAGGCGTACGGGCACCCTTACTTTGCGGACATCCACTACCCCTCTGACTGTCAGGACAGTGGTCCAGCTATCCGTATACATGGGTTCTACCAATGCCTGGCCTCCCTGCACCATATTAACATTTCACTCCGCAGAGGTATATCACAATGGAGATGGGGTCACTTACTCTCACGCTACCGATCTCATCTCCAGACAGCTCACACAGGATAGGATAAGAAACACAACTCAGTGACAGTATCACATAGGATAAGAATAGATACACAGGGGTCACTTTCTCTCACGCTACCGACCTCACCTCCAGACAGCTCTGCACTAGGACGTGGATTTCTCTATGCAGTGTCCTCTGCTGTCCGGTATTGGTGCTTCCAGCAGCCTGCTGTAGCAACACAATAACTTCTGACTAACAATTTTCAATTACATTTGTTCCTATTGTTACCTTGGGCATGGCTGCCCTGTGATCAACATCTACTATTATCAAACCTACACCATGCAGCTCCACCCGCCCCACCTTCATGGTTACTTCTTTAAACCCCACTTGTGGTACAGGTCCCCCATTACTCGCAACTATAGTAAAATTGTCAGCCGGGTAGTAAGCAATATCAGAGTCCGCCCAGTAGCGTTGGTAAATGATACGAGGTATCAATGTTTATTGTGACCTGGTGTTCAGCAGAGCGTTCATGGGAATACCTTCCAGCACAATAGGCAGATGGGTCTTCCCCCCCCATGTACCGACCGCACCAGTTCGGCGGGCCGGGCAGGTCTACTCTTGGGGGGCGGCCCCCTGCCCCGGGGATTTCTTGTTTAAAGGACAGGACCGAGCCAGGTGTCCTGCCTCACTGCAACGGCGACAGATGGGTTTTCCCATAGTATCATAGCGGTCAGTAGCTCGGCCTTGGCTGGTGGGACTCCTTCTCTCGCGCATCCAAGAGGCTCTAGAGTCTGTGCACTGGCCCCTGCAGAGGTCGGAGAGGAGGGCATCACCCCTGTAGGATAGGTTATGGCCAGTTGCTGCGAGGGCACAGGGCCACAGTCAGGTTTTTCCTTTAACAATTGGAGGGTTCGATCCTTGAAAGCTGCAAAGTCCTCATCGGAATGCTGCATCGACAGCGACCGTAGCTGGTCCTGGGTTGCGGGATCCTGCAGGCCCTCAATAAATTAATCTCTCAGCAGTTTACTTTCATTCGTGGCACTATCAGGGTCGGCCTGTTTCAAAGCCCTCAGTGCCTCCTGTAGAGTCAAAGCATAGCTGCGCATGCTGTCCTGCACCCCTTGTTGACATCCAAAGAACCGGACCTTCAGTTCGGCGGCCATCCATCTGTCAAAAGCCCCTTTCAGCTTAGCATAGATCTGTTTGACAGTTATTTTATCATTATTGGACCAAGCTTTCACCTCCCACCGGGCTTCACCCTCTAACTGTGCCATTACACATACACTTTTCATTCGTTCGCGGAAGTCACTGAGTGTGTCGGGGACTCCGGAGTATTGTGGGAGCAATTTCGCACTGGGGAGGTGCGGCAAAGTAAACGGCATGAGAGTGGCGTTCGGAGGTACTACATTCTCCAGCCCTCCAGTGGCATCGATAAGTCTCTCTGCATCAGGGGAAGACATTGTTCTCCCCGTTGGTGAACTACAGCCCTTTCTGGCTTTCAATTAAATGTAAGTCTCTCGTTCCCGGCGGAACCTTATTGCGAGGGTCTTCCGGCGCAGGGTTTCTGGTGTTGCTTTAGCTGATGTCAGAGCGTAAGGCTTCAGCCTTTTGTTTGCGCTCTTTTTGGGGCTCCGCCCCTCGCCTTCCCGAACTCCGCGTGAGGCGGTAAACGGAAAACAAAAATGGCGATTGTTCACAGTTTAACACAGTCTTAGTAACACAAGACCCGGTTCTACTGGATTGGTGATCCTGTTCGTGATGCCAATTTGAGTTGCCGCCAGGGCCATGGGGTACTGGGGACCGGTCCCCTTCAGTCTCTTATCTGGGGAGGGGATGTCATGGTGATGGCCGCAGACCGGTTCCGTGACCCTGGGGTACGTCTATAAAAGGGAAATAAAAATAAAAAGGAGAAAGGGAAAGAGTTTGTCAAGGATGTGATGCCACCCGTGGTTTGTGCCCAATACTTGCCACCGCTGCCTCTCATGGTCCCTGGGCTGATGGCGATGGGCAGTGCAGTGTTAAGCCCTCCACGGGCAGGGCTAGTTATCCCCTGGGCCGGTATATAGTCTATGTGTGATAGTAGGATGGGGGTTGCAGGAGTCAGAGTACGAATAAGTGGAGAGACACGGGAAGAACAGTCCATTTTACCTTTAATGAGGTTATTGCTGATGTAGCCGAGTACTGCCCAAGTCGTCGTTCGGGATCTGGAGCTTGGAGGAGAGTTGGAGCTATCCACGCCGGGCAAGTTCTGAGGCCTACCTACAGTGTTGGTTCAGGTGGGTCTTGGCTGCATAGAGCAGTGCTGTGACACTCTCTCCTCAGTGTAAGCTGTATGACAGGCGGTGCGAGCCCTTCTCCAATCTGGACCTTCCTCTAACTACCCCTCCTGGGCTACCGGACCCTGGGGCGCCACACAGACATAGCCATAGTGTCTCCAAAAGTTAGCCCAAGGGGCTGTACCATGGTCAATGAAGGAAGCAGGCCTCAAGGGCCAAACAATTATGAAGCTAGGACTACTATGACTACTAGCACAGTAGTTGAAGTGCTCAATGTGCAGGCATAGCCATACTTTCTCCAAAAAGTAGCCCATGTATAGACAGAACACTGGGTCATCCTATTCTCAACCTGATCCTAGTTCATCATGCTGTCAGGAGTCACAGGAAACATTTGACCCCAACCTTGGCCACTCCGAGGATCTGTTTGATCCATATCCTTTCGTTGCCTGTGGCCTTTCACCACATGACATTGAAGAGGAACATGAGGAGGCATCGTCTCTTCATGTCCAAATATTTGAAAACCCACGGCCAGAAGAAAGCCACTTTCATCCACGTGATATACCAGGTGAAGAGGTGGAGGCTGATGGTGATGACACACAGTTGCCATCTGGCCAGCTGATAATATCAACACGGAAGGCGGATGACATGGACGACAAGGTGGTCGATGAGGAGACCACCAATGCAACCTGGACCACAGGCACGCATAGCCAGCACAGCAGCATAGAGGAAGAAGGTGGATACGTAGCACCAACAAAGACACCAAGGGCTACTGGTTTGAGCAGAGTGTGAAGTGTGTCAGGTGTTCCCAAGAGCAATTCCTCTGTTCCGCAAATCAAGGCAAGGGTGTGTTCAGCCGCTGTTTGGAAATTTTTTTCACATAGTGCTTCTTAACCAAATGTCATCTGTAGCAAAGGCAACCAAAGCACCACCAGTATGCGTAAACACATGGCAGCCAAGCACCCTAGTCAGTGGGCGGAACACCAGGGTAGCAAATCAGTGTCTGCAGGTCAAAACACTGCCATGTCACCTGTGGTCCTTCCTTCCCAATCTGCTGGGCAGGAAGCAACCTTGTCAACTTGCAAGCCGTGGAGATGTTGCAGTACAGGCTTGTGGGGACACAGTCTTTCCGTGATCTGTTTGCTGTGGTTGCCCCACGATACTCTGTTTCCAGCCAGCACTGTTTTTCCTGGTGTTCCGTCCACGCGTTACACCAGCACGTCTTAAACAATCTAAAGCGTGCTTTCACCAATGCCGTACCCGGAAGGTCCCCCTTACAACAGACACGTGGACAAGTACTTATGGACAGGGATGATACAGCTCTGTCACGGCACACTGGGTCAACCTGATGGAGGGTGGGACAAAGTCTCAAACTGGACCATCACATGTCTTACCCACACCATGAATAGCAGGCCCAACCTCAATCAGGGTTTCAGCCTCATCATATACGTCCTGTCTCACCTCTTTCTCATCATCATCCTATAATAATAATAATGATAATAATAATAATAATAATAATAATAATAATAATAAAAAAGCTTTATTTATATAGCGCCAACATATTCCGCAGTGCTTTACAATGTAGGGTTAGAGTACAGAAAATATACAGTAAATAATTACAGTAGAGAACAATATGCTGAATTACCCTCCACATCACTCCTAACTTAGGAGCTGTGCAGCAGCGCATCGGCAAAGCGGCAACACGCTCTGCTGAAGCTCATCTTCTTAGGTGAAACACCACACACTGCAACAGAGCTTTGGCAAGAAATGAAACAGACCAATCAGTGGCTCTTCCCACTGCAACTCCAACCCAGTCTGGTTGTCTGAGATAATTGATTTAACCTGGTGGCAGCTTTTAAGCTCGGGAAGCTGAGACACATGACATGCAAGGCTCATGTGCTGAACCTAGTGGTGCAGAAATTTATAAAAAACACCCTGACTAGCCATACCTACTTGAGAAGGGGCGGCGTATTTGCGCCCATTTCCGCCATTAATAATAATAATAATAATAATAATAATAACAACAACAACAAATCTTTATTTATAGCGCCAACATATTCCGCAGCGCTTTACAATACAGTGGTTCGAGTAAAGAACATATAATACAGTAATTACAGTAGAGAACAAATGCAGTACAATAATTGGATACAAAACAATAGGCATAGAATCAATGTAAAAAAGAAAGTACAATAAATAAAGCAAGAAATGAAGGTGACCATGCTCAAAAGAGTTTACAATCTACAACGGGTAAGGCTGGCTTCACACCATGGTGTGATCCGGTCCAGGGCTGTCCTAGAAAACCCTGACAGCCCTGAACTGGATCAGCACACAGAACCAGAGGGCCAAATGTGCCCTTCGGTCTTGTGTGCAGCCCCAGCTGCTGATTTTTCAAGACCGCGGCTAGCATGGAGCTAGCCGCGGTCCTGAAACAACAGCTGCGTTCAGCCGCCGGTATCCGGTTCCCGGATCCTCCCGGTCCGGGACAATCCAGCCCCATAGGCTCCCATGTTAGGGAGGGCTGGATTGCCCCGGCTCTGGGAGAATCCGGGATCCGGCAAATTGGGGACATTTTTCTCCCCGGACATAAAAATGATGCAAGCATTATTTTTGTGTCCGGAGAGAATAATCTGAATTCTCCCGGATTCCATCGGAGAGATGAAACCGGATGGCAGAGAGCTGCTATGTGGCTCCATCCGGCCCCATAGACTATGGGGCCAAAAACCGGTCCGGGGCTGCCTGGTTTACACCGGACAGCCCCGGACCGGATCACACCATGGTGTGAAGCCAGCCTTAGGGGTTGCACAAGGTACAGGGGCTTATTGCACTAATGGTCCAGGCATCTTGAGGAAATTGGGGATAGAAATAAGCTTACATGAATGGTCAGACAATCTGTGTAGACCTTTTGGTTTGATGGAGTTTGTAGAAGAGTAATGTCAAGAGAGATAGCCCATTCACTATCTACAGTGTAAAGGACTTCTATTAGGGAGTATGATAGGCTGCCTTAAAAAGATGTGTTTTTAGGGATCGTCTGAAGCCATGCAAGTTGTGGATAGTCCTGATTTCTTGGGGTAGAGCATTCCAGAGGATTGGTGCAGCTCAGGAGACGTCTTGGAGCCGTGAGTGGGAGGATCGGATTAGGGCAGATGTTAGTCAAAGGTCATTTTAAGAACGTAGAGAACGGATGGGGTGATAGACAGAGATAAGGGAGGAGATGTAGGAGAACAAGCAATTTGAATTTGATCCTGTAGTGTATGGGTAGCCAGTGCAATAACTGGCACAGAGCAGAGGCATCAGAGTAACGATTTCACCAGATGGGTTCTGGCTGCTGAATTAAGGATGGACTGGAGAGGAGAAAGTCTAGTGAAGGGGAGGCCACTTAATAGAGAATTGCAGTAGTCAAGGCGGGAATGGTTTAGGGCCACGGTGAGGGTTTTTGTTGTTTCCATGGTGAAAAAAGGGGCGGATTCTAGAGATATTTTTCAGGTGTAAGCGACAGGAGCGGACGAGAGATTGTGTGTGGGAGGAGAAGGAGAGACCGGTGTCAAAAATAACACCCAGACAGCGAGCCTGCTGCCTAGGCGTTATCGTGGTGCTGCAAACAGAGAGAGATCTCAGATTTAGGGAGGTTAGTGGACGGTGGGAGCAGAAGGAGTTCAGTTTTGGAAAAGTGAAGTTTCAAATAGAGAGCGGACATGATGTTGGAAAATGCAGCTAGACAGTCATTGGTGTTCTTTAATACCGCAGGGGTAAGGTCAGGGGCTGAAGTGTATAATTGTGTCATCAGCATAAAGATGGTATTGGAAGCCAAATCTGTTGATGGTGTGTCCAATCGGGGCTGTGTAGAGAGAGAAGAGAAGAGGACCGAGGGTTGAGCCTTGAGGGACCCCAAGTGAGAGGAAGAGGGGAGGAAGTGGAGCCAGCGAATGATACACTGAAAGAGCGGCCACAAAGATAGGATGAGAGCCAGGAGAGAGCAGTGTCCTTTATGACAATGAAATTCAGCATGGAGAGTAGGAGATGCTGGTCAACAATGTCAAAAGCTTTAAAGAGGTCAAGGAGAATAAGCAGAGAGTGGTCACCATTATGTTTTGCTGTCAGAAGGTCATTGGTCACTTTGATAAGGGCAGTTTCTGTAGAGTGAAGGGGGCGGAAACCAGACTTTAATGGATCTAGAAGAGAGTGAGTGGAGAGGCGGGAGTAGACCAGGTGCTCCAGGAGTTTTGAGATGAAGGGGAGATTGGAGACTGGTCTGTAGTTATTTGTGCAGGATGGGTCGAGAGAGGTTTTCTTTAATAATGGACTAATGATCGAGTGTTTGAAGGAGGAGGGGAAGATGCCAGAAGAGAGAGGGAGATTGAAGATTTTGGTTAGATGAGTCGTGACGACTGGAGAAAGGGACTGGAGTAGGTGTGAGGGAATGGGGTCAGTAGTGCATGATGTGGGACGAGAGGAAGAGAGGAGCCTGGAGACGACTTCTTCTGTGACTGGGTCAAATGTGGAGAGTGAACCAGAGGGGATGTGGGGAAGAATGGGAATGGCAGCGCTTGGAGGCTGGAAGCTGATTTCCTGGCGGATGTTGTCTATATTCTCTATAAAGTAAGAAGCCAGGTCATCAGCACAGAGGTCAGTGATGGGGGCCTGCACTTTAGAACTGAGGAGAGAGTGAAAGGTGTCAAAGAGTTTTTTGGATTGTTGGATAGCGAGGAGACCAGGGTGGTGAAGTAGGTCTGTTTGTCAAGGTGAAGGGCAGAGTTGTAAGTTTTGAGCATGAATTTATAATGGATAAAGTCTCCTCCATAGATGATTAGCACTCCTAGAGCATCGCTGGAGGTATAGAGTTTGTGATGTTAGCCAAAGCTGTTTTGTTCTATGTTTGGAGGTTCTGAGGGTGAGGGGCGCTACTTGGTCCAGGGAGCTTCTGAGAGTGTCATTGTAGTGGTTTACTGCCTGATCCAGACAGGAGATTGAAGAGATTGGGGACAGTGATGAGATGAGGGAATCTGTGAGTGCATGAGGGTTAATGGCCTGGAGATTTCTGGATGTGTGATAGGTAGGATTGGGCTGTGGTGGTCGAGGGTTAGTGAGTGAGAAGGAGAGAATGTTGTGGTCGGAGAGAAGAGGCGAGTTATCTAAGGAGGGGGTAGAGCAGAGCCGGGTAAAGACCAGGTCAAGGGTGTTACCGTCTTTATGCGTCTCAGAGGTTGAGAGCTGTGAGAGGCCAAGAGAGGTAGTTAGAGATAGGAGCTGGGATGCAGATGGGGCGATAGGGCCGTTTATGGGAATGTTAAAGTCTACCCAGAATAATGGTTGGTAATTCTGAGGACATGAAATGCGGCAGCCATGCGGAGAAATGGTCGAGGAACTGGGTGGGTGACCTACTGCTACTTTGAGGGGGAGGGGATGGAATAGCCTAATGGTGTGGACCTCAAAAGAAGGGAATGAGATTGAAGGGGCTGGGGGAATGACCTGGAAAGTAGATTGTGAGGACAGGAGGAGGCCAACTCAACCACCATGTCTGTTCCCAGGTCTAGGGGAATTAGAGAAATGTAGGCTGCCGTGAGAAATAGCAGCAGGGGAAGCAGTGTCTGAATCCTGGATCCAGGTTTCTGTGAGGGCCAGCGCCATTCCTCAACCGCTGTTGCTGGTCTTGCAGCGCTTCAAAAGCAATTTAATTTGCCAAACCATTGACTCATTTGCAACCTGCCAACACGGTGGAATGCAACATATCATATGTTGGCAAGGATAAGTGAGCAGCAGAGGGCACTTGCTTAATACCAGCTTGAACGTGTCCGTCAGACAGACTCAGCCAAGACACATAACTGTCGAGTGGGTGTGGATCGCTGACATTTATTATTATTATTATTGTTTATATAGCGCCATTAGATTTCATGGCACTTTACATATGAAGAGGGGAGAACAATCAGAGAAGCGGCTCCTCTGATTGGCCGCCACGTTCAGCGCCGACCAATCAGAATAGCGGCGCTCGCCATGCTGCCATATTTGAAATACAATGTACTCCATGGTGAGCGCCGCTATCTGATTGGTCGGCGCTGAACGCGGCGACCAATCAGAGAAGCGGCATTCAAACCGCGCACCAAGCCACGCTACTTTTCTGAATAGTCGCCGCGGCGACAAATCAGAAGAGTACTGCGGCTTGGCACACGGTTTGAATGCCGCGAAGGGCACTACCGCTGCGGTCATCTCCCGGCTGGCTCGCCGCTGGCCGGAGCTCAGCCGCGGCTACTGCTGCACAGAGGTCAGCGACTCGCCAGCCGGGAGATGACTCCCGGCTGGCGAGCCACAGACCTCTGTGCCACAGGTAGCCGCAGCTGAGCTCCGGTCAGCGGCGAGCCAGCTGGGAGCTGACGGTCTAATGCCGGTCAGCTCCCGGCTGGGTCGCGCGTGCTGCGGCCACCGTCGGCCAGGCTGCAAATATTTGCATAGTCTGCGCTCATTGGTGCCCGCCGGAGGTGGCACCCTAAGGTGTCAAAAACAACTGCAAACTGCAGGAAGCTACTAAAAAGGTATTTTAAAGCTCAAAACAATTCTGCAGGTTGAAAAAAACAGTAGACCTGACGCCTGGGTACACTCCTAAGCATATGGTGTTGTTCCCAGCCACCAGGTCTTCCGACTAGTGTTTTGGCCCTAAACAGTCAAGGAAAGTTTTAGGACCATTTTAAATTTCAAACTTTTTTCCGGAACAAAGCTGGCAAATGTTTAGCAAATTGCTCAGTTTGCGAACAGAATCTGCAATGTTCATGTCGAATTTTAAATTGGCAAACATGTTCGGGGAAAGTTTGCTCATCTCTAATTATAACTCTGGATTGCTTCATCGTATGCCCTGTGATTCGGAGACTTTTTTGTGACATATTGGATTTCATATTAGTGGTAAATTTAGGATGATATTTTTTGCGTTTATTTGTGAAAAAAAATCAGAAATTTGGCAAAAACGTTTTTGCAATTACCGTATATACTCGCATATAAGCCGAGTTTTTCAGCCCAAAAATTGGGCTGAAAGTTCCCCCCTCGGCTTATACTCGAGTCACTCTGGAGGAGGCAGGAGGGGGCCGCAGTGACCGCGGGCGGTCTCGTGGGGCCGCCTCATTAGTGTAGTGTAATGAATATGCACGGCATCCCCCGTCCATCAGCGGCGGGGGGATGCCGTGCATATTGCACTACACTGACCCCCATCAGTGGTACACAGCCCCCCCTCCTTGTTATGTGTCCCCCAGGCTGCGGCACCTGTTAAAATAACAAACCTTTCATACATCACCTTTCCGGCGCCGCTCCTCCGGTCCTGGCTTCTTCCTGCTTGTGCCGGTGTCATGTGATCGGGCGCAGCTGATGACGTCATCTCCTGCGCCCGGTCACAGCACTAGAAGCCGGCACAAGCAGGAAGAAGCCGGGACCGGAGGAGCTGCGCCGGAAAGGTGATGTATAAAATGTTTGTTATTTTGACAGGTGCCGCAGCCTGGGGGCCTTATAATAAGGAGGGGGGGCTGTGTATTACTGCTGGGGGCCAGTATACCACCACTGGGGGCCTGTATACTTCTGCATATGGGCCTGTATACCACTGCACAGGGGGCCTGTATACTTCTGCATAAGGGCCTGTTTACCACTGCACAGGGGCCTGTATACTTCTGCATAGGGGCCTGTATACCACTGCACAGGGGCCTGTATACCACTGCTGAGGGGCCTGTATAATACCACTGCTGAGGGGCCTGTATAATACCACTGCTGAGGGGCCTGTATACCATTACTGAGGGGTGCTATATACCAGTGACGTGGGGCTATATAATAGGATGGGGGTCTGCTGCATTTCATACCCTAGGCTTATACGCGAGTCAATAACTTTTACCAGCTTTTGGGGGCAAAACTAGGGGGGGTCCGCTTATACACGGGTCGGCTTATACACGAGTATATACGGTATCAAACTGAGTTTTTACACCATTAAACCAGAGAGTTGTATCACACAAAATAGTTGATAGGATAAATAATCATTTCCCACATATCTACTTTAAATCTGCATAATTTTTTTTTGTTTAGGACATTAGAAGGGTTCAATTTAGCAGCAATTTCTCATTTTTCCAGCCAAATTTACAAACCCACTTTTTTTTAGGGATCACATTACATTTGATGTGACTGAGGGATCTATATGACAGAAAATACTCCAAAATGACACCATTCTATAAACAGCACCCCTCAAGCTACTTAAACCAAATTCCAGAAGTTTAATAACACTTCATGTGCTTCCCAGGAACTAAACCAATGTGGAAGGAAAAAATGAAAATTTAACTTTTTTGAACAAATATGTTACTTTAGCCTTCAATATTAAATTTTAAAAAGGGTAACAGAATAAATTGCACCATTCAATTTGTTTCACAATTTCCCCGAGAACATTGATATCCCATATATGGTGGAAAACCACTGTTTGGGTGCCTGGCAGGGCTCAGAAGGCAAGGATCACCATTTGACATTTTGAGCAGAAAATGGTCTGGAATCGTTAGCGGACTCCATGCCTCGTTTGGAGAGCCCCTGATGTGCCCAAACAGTGGAAACCTCCCAAAAGTGACCACTCTTGGAAACTTTACCCCCCCACCAAGGAATTTATCTAGATGTGTGGTGTTGACTTTGAACCCTCAGGTGCTTCACAGAAATTTTTAACATTCAGCTATGAAAATGGAAAAGGAAATTCCTTTCCACAAAAATGTTTTTTTTAGAATATTTTTTTTCATTTTTACAAGGGCAACAGCAGAAAATGGACCCAAAAATGTATTGTTCAAGGGAAGGAGCGAAGTTTTGGAGCACATATTTTGATGGAATTGGTCTGCGATTGTCATATCACATTTAGTTAGCGATTGATGTACTTAAACAATGGAATGAAACCACAAGTCACTCCATTCTGAAAACTAGATCCTAAAGAATTTATCTAGATGTGTAGTGAGCAGTTTGAACCAACAGGTGCGTCACAATTTTACCATATAGAAATGTGAAGATGGAAATATTTGATTTTTCCAACAAAAATGTGCTTTAGAACCAAATATTTTCATTTTCCCCAAAGATGGCAGTAGAAATGATACCCCAGAATTTGTTGTGCAATTTCTCCTAAGTATGCTGATATCTTATATGTTGTGTAACATCACTGTTTGCGTGCACGGCAGGGCACAGGGGGGGTGGGGGGAGGAGTGCCATTTGATTTTTGGAGCACAGATTTTCTTAAAATAGTTTGTCGGCTCCATTTACAGAGCCTCCAAGTGCCGAAACAAGAGTAACCCCTCAAGGGACCACATTTTGAAAATTACACTCCTCTGGGAGTACATCTATTGGTATACTGACAATTTTATCTCAGGAAAACCCTATGGAGGTCAAACAAAGTGAATGTTACATTATTACAAATTGCAAATAAGCCCTTATAGTGCCAAATACATTGTAGTGCTCCTAAATTGTGCCCAGTTTATGCTTCTGGAGAAACACACCCCATAAATTGAACGGGCTTGCCCACTACAACAATGTCAAGCATGTAGACTATCTGTGATTTAGACATTGTGGGGCTCTGAAGGGAGGGGAGCACAGATTTTGCAGGGTTTCTTTTTGGGGGACGAGAAGCCATAACATTTTTCCAGAGCCTTTGTGCTACCACTAACATTAAGTCCCCTATATTTCCGTTAATAGAGACGGACTTTGGTGGGGACTATTTTTTTGTGCGTTTAGTTGAATCCTATTGGTGGCAACTTAGGTACAGAACATTTTGAATCAGTTCACATTTATTCTGTGAGTTATGCTGAGCACTTACATTTGAATTTCCAGCTACATCTTCAAAATATGTGATTCTGGTAAAGCCCTTGATGGATCCATTCACTAATGAAACATCTGCGTAAAGGCCCAGTCACGCACTTCAACGTCCGAGTGATCCGATCATCGATCGACTTGACCTAGATCGCTTGAACATCATTGTTTGATTGCTAGTGAGTTGTCACATGTACAGATATCATGAACGACAAAGCAACGACTCCGCGACAAGCAAACGATATTAGCAGTTGTTTGGATGCCTATATTCCTAGGTCCTGAATAGGCGAAGTCGTTCACGACATAATTATCAAAATGTCACACTCGCCGATGCTGCAGGTTGAACATACAATCATCGACTGATTTATGGTCCGGTTTATAAACCTGCAATCAACGATCAGCCGACTTATCGCTAGTCGTATCGATGTGTCACACACTACGATGTCATTACAAAGTCCTTTAAATGTCTCAAAACCCATGACGTTTCAACGATATCGTTAATGATATAGTGTGTGACGGGGCCTTTACTCTGGACTTGGTTTTTCCTCTGTTCAGCACTATCCTTTTTTTCAAAAGTGCACAAAACTATCTTTGACCATACTTTTGTACACATCTAAAAAAAACACATTTAAAGATGGACATTGCCAGATCACAGATCAGATTGGAGTTCGAAGTGACTCCCTCTGCCTAATTGCAGTGAATTTTCCAATGGGAATATTATCTGCATAACATTTTTCAGAGATTTACATGTAATCCAATGTGAGCACTCAGCATAGGGTGCAGGATAAATGTGACTAATCAATGTATTAGAATAGGAAGAAAATCATGACAGTCTTAAAAAATTCCAACTTTAGTGTTCAATTAAAATTCCAGCAGGAGAGTTATGTATGCAGGAGGTTCCAGACTACAGGTGTTTTGCATGGACAGCACGCTTCAACAGGTGGATCCGGCCAAAGGTCAACTATATTCAAATAAATTTATACAACTTAAAAACAAGTAATTCATTTTAAATCAATTCCATCATAATTACCTGCAATCACAAATGTAAAAATTATAAAAATACAGACAAATTGTTACGTTCATTAAAACATAAGGGATTCTGTACATCCAATCTTAGTATCCACCGAGCTTCACACTAAAGGTGTAATCTATGATGATTTACCACCTTTATCAGGTAAATCTACCTTTTCAAAACCTATAAATCTTTGAGATTTCAGGTGATTGCAGGTAATTATGATGGAATTGATTTTCAAATTAATAGCTTGCGTTTAAGCTGTATAAATTTGCGGGGGGTATAGGTGACCTCTGCCCGGATCCACTATTGAGGAGGAGATCCAGGGTCAGCAAGCAGGTGGTACCTTTTGAAGTGTAGTGTATGTGGAGGGCTAAGGGCTGAGGTACTCAGCAGCTGGGCCATTACTTAGGATCACGATGGCAATGCCCAATACTGTGGCCCTTGCTCACATTGAAAGGGAGTATTAAATATTAATAAAACTAATAAATAATTTGTGCCGCCAGTTGGGATAACTAGCCAGATATGGCTAGCTCTGTAGGAGATCCCGGGGAAATAGGTGGAGTGGCAGTGTACTTGTTGGGCTGGCTCCCCGGAGATAGTGATTAGTAGGGTGTCAGTAGTGGTGCAGGGTAACAGAGAAATGAACAGCAGGAAACAGTCTTTTGTTTTACCTTTTACTGAAGTTCTTGCAGTGTCCAGGGTAATACAACCACCGTAGGTGATCTGGCCAGTCTGATGAGAACTGTAGTCCGCTCTGCTGGGTAAGTTATATGGCCTTTCCTGCTGACTTCTGCAGTTTTTAGGTTTCTTGCCACCTGATGCTCTCCAGTACTTCCTCTTAGT
Organism: Allobates femoralis; assembly: GCA_033576535.1. NCBI lineage: Eukaryota > Metazoa > Chordata > Amphibia > Anura > Aromobatidae > Allobates > Allobates femoralis. Next base: position 416,613,713 of record JARQOC010000001.1, read on the forward strand.
TGCTGTAGATTACCTTGTGCCAGGATGTTAGTGCATATCCTGCAGTTATCTGTGCTTCTAAATCAATTCCTCACCCTTAATACTGTTGAAGCCCTGGAAAGTTCCATTTGTGTGTCTGATGTTAGATGAACCCACCCAGCCTCCTGCTTCTCCCACCAGGCCCTATAATCTTGTGAGGCCTAGGGCAGTGATGGCGAACATTTCAGAGGCCGAGTGCCCAAACCGCAACCCAAAACTAAATTATTTATGGCGAAGTGCCAATATGGTAATATAACCTAAATTACAGCAGGAGTGGTAATCACAAGCACTGCACAGGGGGGAGAGCCAGCAGATGCCAACTCTCTTCCCTGTACAGTGCTTGTAGTCCTAAAACACTGATGATCAATTCAATTATTTTAACAATTATTTGATTTTAAACTTACCTTTGCAGTCTTCTCTTCTCTTCGGCAGTGGTTAGACAGCTCATGTGTACTGCACATTGAAGCTGAGTCGCTGCCACTGCCCTTTCTAGAAACAGCAGGTGGATTGATCTGTATGGAAAAAATGCAGAATATTAGACAGAAGATAGATTTGATCATGGTATGCAAGCATATTTCATACTGAAATCCTGGTCCCTTTCCTTGCAGTAATGTGCTCCATCCTGACCCTCTCCTTGTAGCTATGTGCTCCATCCTGACCCTCTCCTTGTAGCTATGTGCTCCATCCTGACCCTCTCCTTGCAGTAATGTGCTCCATCCTGACCCACTCCTTGTAGCTATGTGCTCCATTCTGATCCTCTCCTTCTATGTGCTCCATTCTGATCCTCTCCTAGCTATATGATCCATCCTGACCATCTCCATGCATTTATGGCCCCATCCTGACCCTCTCCTGGCAGTAATGTTCCTATCCTGACCCACTTCTTGTAGTAATGTCTTTATCCTTATCCCCTTGTAGTATGCCCCATCCTTGTCCCCTTCGGTAATGTCCCTTCCTTGTCCCTTGTGGTAATGTCCCCATCCTGCCCCTATAATGTAGCAATGCCCCATCCTGCTGTAATGCCCTATCCTTGTCCCCTTGCAGCAATATGCCCCATCCTGCAGTAATATGCCACATTCTTGTCCGCTTGCCATTAATATGCCCCACCCTTATTCATTTGCAGTAATATGCCCAATCCTGCACTAATGTGCCTCATCCTTGGCCCTATGCAGTAATATGCCCCATCCTGCATCTATATGCCCCATCCTTGTCCCGTTGCAGTAATATGCCCCATCCAGCAGTAATGTTCCCCATCCTTATCCCCATCACATAGTAATATGCCCCATCCTCGTCCCCATCACATATTAATCTGCCACATCCTGCCCCCATCACATAGTAATATGCCCCATCAGCCCCATTACATAATAATATGCCCCATCCTGCCCCCTCTTAGTAATGCCACATCAGCCCAATCAGAATATTATGCCCCATCCTGCCCCCTCTTAGTAATGCCCCATCACAGAATATTATGCCTCATCCTGCCCCTCTTAGTAATGCCCCATCCTGCCCCTCATAGTAATGCCCCATCAGCCCCTCATAGTAATGCCCCATCAGCCCCTCATAGTAATGCCCCATCAGCCCCTCATAGTAATGCCCCATCAGCCCCTCATAGTAATGCCCCATCAGCCCCTCATAGTAATGCCCCATCACCTCCCCATAGTAATGCCCCATCACCTCCCCATAGTAATGCCCCATCAGCCCCTCATAGTAATGCCCCATCAGCCCCTCATAGTAATGCCCCATCAGCCCCTCATAGTAATGCCCCATCAGCCCCTCATAGTAAGGCCCCATCCTGGTTGCTATAAATAGATTATGAAAAAAAAAAAAAAAAAAAATCATACTCGCCTTCCTGCTGCAGTTTCCTCTCTTCTGCTGTGTCTTCTCCTCCCGACCCGCGCTGAGTGCGGTCACGTGACGCCGGGTGCGTCACATGACCACTGTCACATGACGCTGGCCGGGAGGGCAGGGCTTGGAAGTGTGTCGGAGAGAGGAGAAATGTCTCCTCTGCTCCAACACAGCTTTGATCTGCCGGCGCCGCAGCGCACGCTGGCAGATCAAAGCCGCAGTGTAGTGGCGAGGCCGCGTGCCAGCGGAGGGGGCTCTGCGTGCCACCCCTGGCACGCGTGCCATAGGTTCGCCATCACGGGCCTAGGGACTGGTACCCTACTTTGCAGAATGTCCCTTAGGAGCAGCCTCCGCTGCCTTCTCTCAGGACCTTCTTCCCTACTACCTATTCTTACTACCCTAAACAGCAAATATAAAGAAATAGATTAAGGCCCGATGCTATCGCATCGGGAGGGTTGGATTGCGCCACATCCAAGATGGCATTCGGAAAGTCTCGCTAGACTTGCAGAACGCCATCTTGGATGTGGTGCGATCCAACATGGCGGGCGGGAAGTGTCGCGAGACTTCCTGGCCGCCATCTTGGATCTCGCGAGATCCAACATGGCAGGTGGGTAGTCTCGCGAGAAATCATCGTTGAGGATGGATGTTGCCAGACGGGGCAGATCCAACATGGCGTCACCGTCACGGAGAAGAAGATGGGATGTCGGCGGAGAAGATCAGATGTTGGCGGCGGCGTGCAGGAGACGATCGGATGTCGGCGGTGTGTTAGCGGACTGATGTCGGTGAGTATAGATGTCGGCGTGAGAGTACATGGGGGTATGAGTGTGGGGGTATGAGCGTGAGACTGTACAGAGAGGGGGGGTGTATGTGAAGTGGCCAGGGGATCGCGTGTGTGGGGAGGTGCAGAAAGAGAGGGGGGTGTGGTGAGGAGTGTGATGGTATGTCAGTGGAGATTGTGAGGCAGAGCAGAGGCCTCCGATGGCGGTAGTGAGGCTTTGAAAGCCCTGCTACCACCAAAGGTCGGCCATCTTGGATCACGCGACGGCTGTCACAGATGAGACGTAGCAACACCGTTACAAGTGACGGAAGTTGGCTTAGGGCTTTTATTATAATAGATAGAATACATACAGCAGTAGCGGTGTGCAGCAGTGCCAGTGTGCAGCAGTGATGGAGTCCAGGAGGAGACAGCAGGCGGGTGCGGGCAGGAGGGGGCCGGGGAACAGCGGGCAGAAGGGGGCTGGGGAACAGCGGCCATGTGCGGGCAGGAGGGGCGCGAGGAAGAGCGGCCGGGTGCGTGCAGGAGGGAGGCAGGGAGACAGCGACCGGGTGCGGGCAGGAGGGGGCCAGGGGGATAGCGGCCAGGTGCGGGCAGGAGGGGGTCGGGGAACAGCAGCCGGGTGCGGACAGTAGGGGGCGGTGGGGGCCTTCCTGGCCGCCCCCAGCCTCTGTCCTCCGGCCCTCTCCTGCCCGCAGCAGAGTGCTTAGCAGAGTATACGGCAACTCAGTGGTTAGCAAAGTTTAGGGCGGCTCAGTGGTTAGCAGAGTATACAGCGACTCAGTGGTTAGCAGAGTTTATGGTGGCTCAGTGTTTAGCAGAGTATATGAGGGCTCAGTGGTTAGCAGACTTTATGGCGGTTGAGTGGTTAGCAGAGTATACAGGGGCTGATTGGTTAGCAGAGTATACGGTGGCTCAGTGGTTAGCACAGTATACGGTGGCTCAGTGGTTAGCACTGTACGGTGGCTCAGTGGTTAGCACTGTACGGTGGCTCAGTGGTTAGCACTGTACGGTGGCTCAGTGGTTAGCACTGTCGGTGGCTCAGTGGTTAGCACTGTACGGTGGCTCAGTGGTTAGCACTGTACGGTGGCTCAGTGGTTAGCACTGTACGGTGGCTCAGTGGTTAGCACTGTACGGTGGCTCAGTGGTTAGCACTGCACGGTGGCTCAGTGGTTAGCACTGCACGGTGGCTCAGTGGTTAGCACTGCACGGTGGCTCAGTGGTTAGCACTGCACGGTGGCTCAGTGGTTAGCACTGCACGGTGGCTCAGTGGTTAGCACTGCACGGTGGCTCAGTGGTTAGCACTGTACGGTGGCTCAGTGGTTAGCACTGCACGGTGGCTCAGTGGTTAGCACTGTACGGTGGCTCAGTGGTTAGCACTGTACGGTGGCTCAGTGGTTAGCACTGTACGGTGGCACAGTGGTTAGCACTGTACGGTGGCACAGTGGTTAGCACTGTACGGTGGCTCAGTGGTTAGCACTGTACGGTGGCTCAGTGGTTAGCACTGTACGGTGGCTCAGTGGCTTGCACTGTACGGTGGCTCAGTGGTTAGCACTGTACGTTGGCTAAGTGGTTAGCACTGTATATGGTGGCTCAATAATTAGAGCAGTAATGTGGCTCGGCGGTTAGCACTGTATACCGTGATTCGGCGGTTAGCACTGTATACGGTGACTCGGTGATTAGCACTGTATGGTGCCTGAGTGGTTGGCACTGTATATGGTGGCTCAGTGGTCAGCACTGTACGGGGGGGCAGAGTGGACAGCGGAGGCCGGGGGGGCAGAGTGGTCAGCAGAGGCTGGGGGGGGGCAGAGTGGTCAGCAGAGGCTGGGGGGGGCAGAGTGGTCAGCAGAGGCTGGGGGGGGGCAGAGTGGTCAGCAGAGGCTGGGGGGGGGCAGAGTGGTCAGCAGAGGCAGGGGGGGGCAGAGTGGTCAGCAGAGGCCGGCGGGGGGCAGAGTGGTCAGCGGAGGCCGGCGGGGGGCAGAGTGGTCAGCGGAGGCCGGCGGGGGGCAGAGTGGTCAGCGGGGAGCCGGCGGGGGGCAGAGTGGTCAGCGGAGGCCGGCGGGGGCAGCAGGAGTGGTCAGCGGAGGCCGGCGGGGGCAGAGTGGTCAGCGGAGGCGCGGGGCAGGGGCGGGGCAGAGTGGTCAGCGGAGGCCGGCGGGGGGCAGAGTGGTCAGCGGAGGCCGGCGGGGGCAGAGTGGTCGCGGGGCAAGTGGGCAGAGGCCGGGCGGGGGGAGGCGGGGGGCAGAGTGGTCAGCGGAGGCCGGCGGGGGGCAGAGTAGGGTGGGCAGTGCACGGAGGCCGGCGGGGGGCAGAGTGGTCAGCGGAGGCCGGCGGGGGGCAGAGTGGTCAGCGGAGGCCGGCGGGGGCAGAGTGGTCAGCGGAGGCCGGCGGGGGGCAGAGTGGTCAGCGGAGGCCGGCGGGGGGCAGAGTGGTCAGCGGAGGCCGGCGGGGGGCAGAGTGGTCAGCGGAGGCCGGCGGGGGGCAGAGTGGTCAGCGGAGGCCGGCGGGGGGCAGAGTGGTCAGCGGAGGCCGGCGGGGGGCAGAGTGGTCAGCGGAGGCCGGCGGGGGCAGAGTGGTCAGCGGAGGCCGGCGGGGGGCAGAGTGGTCAGCGGAGGCCGGCGGGGGGCAGAGTGGTCAGCGGAGGCCGGCGGGGGGCAGAGTGGTCAGCGGAGGCCGGGGGGGGGGGCAGAGTGGTCAGCGGAGGCGGCGGGGGGGGCAGAGTGGTCAGCGGAGGCCAGGGGGGGGGGCAGAGTGGTCAGCGGAGGCCAAGGGGGGGCAGAGTGGTCAGCGGAGGCCAAGGGGGGGCAGAGTGGTCAGCGGAGGCCAAGGGGGGGGCAGAGTGGTCAGCGGAGGCCAAGGGGGGGCAGAGTGGTCAGCGGAGGCCAGGGGGGGCAGAGTGGTCAGCGGAGGCCAGGGGGGGCAGAGTGGTCAGCGGAGGCCAGGGGGGGGGAGAGTGGTCAGCGGAGGCCGGGGGGGGGGGAGAGTGGTCAGCGGAGGCCGGGGGGGGCAGAGTGGTCAGCGGAGGCCGGGGGGGCAGAGTGGTCAGCGGTGGCCGGCGGGGGCAGAGTGGTCAGCGGAGGCCGGGGGGGGCAGAGTGGTCAGCGGAGGCCGGCAGGGGGGCAGAGTGGTCAGCGGAGGCCGGCGGGGGGCAGAGTGGTCAGCGGAGGCCGGCGGGGGCAGAGTGGTCAGCGGAGGCCGGCGGGGGGCAGAGTGGTCAGCGGAGGCCGGCGGGGGGCAGAGTGGTCAGCGGAGGCCGGCGGGGGCAGAGTGGTCAGCGGAGGCCGGGGGGGGCAGAGTGGTCAGCGGAGGCCGGCGGGGGCAGAGTGGTCAGCGGAGGCCGGCGGGGAGGGCAGAGTGGTCAGCGGAGGCCGGCGGGGGGCAGAGTGGTCAGCGGAGGCCGGCGGGGGGCAGAGTGGTCAGCGGAGGCCGGCGGGGGGCAGAGTGGTCAGCGAGGCCGGCGGAGAGTGGTCGCGGAGCCGGCGGGGGCAGAGTGGTCAGCGGGGGCGGGGGGGGCAGAGTGGTCAGCGAGAGGCCGCAGGGGGGCAGAGTGGTCAGCGGAGGCCAGGGGGGGCAGAGTGGTCAGCGGAGGCCAGGGGGGGCAGAGTGGTCAGCGAGGCCAGGGGGCAGAGTGGTCAGCGAGGCCGGGGGCAGAGTGGTCAGCGGAGGAGGGGGGGCAGAGTGGTCAGCGGAGGCCAGGGGGGCGAGTGGTCAGCGGAGGCCAGGGGGGGCGAGTGGTCACGAGGCCAGGGGGCAGAGTGGTCAGCGGGGCCGGGGGGGCAGAGTGGTCAGCGGAGGCCGGGGGGGGCAGAGTGGTCAGCGGAGGCCAGGGGGGCAGAGTGGTCAGCGGAGGCCAGGGGGGGGGTCGAGAGGCGAGACTTCGCGGCCGCCATCTTGCATGTCGCAGCTATGCATAGGCAAACCAAGTTGGGGACGCGAACTCTCGCGAGAGTTCCGGCTGGGAACTCTCACGAGAATTCCCGGCGCCATCTTGGTTCACTATTTACAGGGCGGCGCCATCGCAGATGCAGACGGAGAGGGAGGACAGAGGACAGAGGACGGAAGAAGACAGCGGCGGGTGACGTGGAGTGGTAAGTTATAACAGCAGAGGGCAGAGGTGGACATCCATTGGGTAGGAGGGGCAGAGGAACCGTATAGACTTGGTAGTGGGGCATTGAAAGTCCCCACTACCGAGTAAGCGGCGGTCATATTAGTTAGGGACAATCATCCCCTAAGCCAGATTCAGTCGGATGTGACGTCATAAACGTTACATAGCGACGGGAGCTGGCTTAGGGGATTTATTATATAGGATAAGTGGCACTCACCTTATTTCGCTTAAAAAAAATCCTTTTATTCAGTGTCCATTAAAAAAAGCAGGCGCAGGAAAGAACAGCTCAGCAATCAAGGATGATAGCTGTTTTGTGAATATCAAACCCTTCAACAGACCATGCCTGTTGAAGTGTGGGATAGGATCTGTTGAAGTGTGGGATACACACGAAAAAGCTGTCATCCTTGATTTCTGAGCTATTCTTTCCTGCACCTGCTTTTTTTAGTGGACACTGAATGAAAGGATTATTAAAGAGAAATAAGAAGAGTGCCACTTATTCTTTATATTTGCTATAAAGAATACTTTACGCTACAGGTGTGCACAACCTGACGCTATATCTATCTGTCCACTGAAAACTATCAAAATCCTGAGCCAAATACCTTGAAAAACCCAGGTGAATTAATTACCGTAGTACTTAACATTTCTGTTTGTGTCTTATGGTGGGTTTACACGTCCCGATATCGGCATCCAACTCCGACCAAAAGTCACGTGGTTCATGCGTTGGACCCGATATCGTTCGTGCGTTGTATGGTGTAAATGACCAATACGATGCAACGATGTCAAACCGATATCGGGGGTCGAATGAGCATGCTATTCAACGGGCCGATATTGGATGCAGGTTGGAGCCGGATCGTGCTGTGTAAACACCCAACTCCGATGTGCAGTACAACGTCCCCTATTCACTCCCATGTTAAATGGTTGTTCCTGAGTCGGCCGTACAAGGGGGGGCGTAGACATGGTAGAGACGTTGTATGCCGATATCGCGCTGTGTGACAGCTCCTATGCAATGTTGGAATTCTGCCCAGAAAAAGCGCACTCCCGCGGCGTTGGATCTAATATCGGACCGACGTTGGAACGTGTAAACCCACCATTACTCTTACTCTCCTAACCCCTCCCTCCAACCAGAAGTGGAGACACAGCCCAAATAAGGCTTTAAATGCTCAACTTCCTGGTCAGAGATCAGGTTGTTTTCGACTCTTCAGACTTCCAGCAGAGGGATCTCCAATTCTTCCTACACATGGCATTACAAATAATGTACATGGTGGAAAGTATACTGCCAGCCGTATTAAGTATACTTAACCCGCAATGCTCCTCTGCTAAATTGCATATGCAAATTGTCACTTCAGTGAGGAAGTAAACAAACTCTAATGCCACCTTATACAGGTAGCAATCCTAAAAGTTATAATTGACTCTATAACAAGCCTTTTAATAGGACTTAGGATTTGTGCCAGATCAGAACCCCAAACTGCAGGCGCTGCGTTTCATGGAGATTGCCCCTTATCAGTGCAGTATGTGGGAATTCTAATCTGGCTGGATGAGAGGTTAAAACGAGGTCTTGAGGAACAGCTATTCTCCTTGTGGAGAGTATTCTGACAGTCAGCAGTGAGGAAACTTAGGCTATGTTCACACGCGGCGTAATTCCAGCGTATTTCTGCAGTGGCGATTATTTTTATGCGTGTTTTGTGCAAAAAAGCACAACTTCATTCACATGACATTGACATGTTCATTCTTTTTGCGGACACTCTTTGCAGTGAAAAGCGCAGCATGTGAACACATTTCAACAAAAGCCACAGTTTTTGCTGAAATGCAATTCCAGCTTGGCGTTTCACTGCATTACTGCAAGCGCTCAAAAGTGCAGCATAAATGCAGGAATATGTGGGAATTACACCGCGTGTGAATGCAGCCTGAAAGCCGCAATCCTCTTCTGGGAAATTGCATATACAACATGACACTTCAGTGAGGAAGTAGACAACCTGTATTAAGTGGCATTAGAGTTTGTCTACTTCCTTACTGAACTGACAATTTGCATATGCAATTTCCCAGAGGAGCATTGCGGCTTTAAGTCTCTTCACTGCTGGCAGGCAGAATACTCTCCACAAGGAAATTAGCTGTTCCTCCAGACCTCATCTTAGCCTCTCATACAGCCAGATCAGAATTCCCACACATTGTACTGAGGAGGGGCAATCACCCCAAAACGCAGCATCTGCAGTTTGCAGTTCAGATCTGGCACAAATCTTAAGTCATATTAAAAAGCTTGTCAAAGAGTCAATTATGACTTTTAGGATTGCTACCTGTATTAGGTCACATTAGAGTTTGTCTACTTCCTCACTCAAGTGACAATTTGCAAATGATGTACATAGTAATACCATTTGTGGCAGCCAAGCAACAGAGGCGCCACAGTCCTAAGCATCTTCCTGCCAGAATTTTAATGGAACAGTAAAGTTGGAATTTTTTATGACTGAGTGCCACTATTTTCTTCCTATTCTAATACATTGACTCTTTACCTTCACTAGTGTGCACCCAGTCTCATGTCTGTGACTTGTTTAAACCCATTATACCCACTTACCTTTTGCTTTGTTCATATAATGGTGGTGATTTAAGCTTTTTTTTTTTTTTTTAACAAAATATAGTTTTTTTGGCATCACTAAATTCCGAGGGCTATTCATTTTTTTTATTCTTCTGGCAACAGAATCCTGTAAAGATTTATTTTTTGCAGGATGAGTTTGAATTTTTGTTGGTTTCATTTTGGGCCACCTAATATATTTTGATCGCATTGGACAATTCAGTAATGGATTCCTTTCTTTTTTTTTGTTTTATTTGTACGCCGGTCACTGTATCATTGAAGTGATAAAACAGCTATATTCTCTGGGTCAGGGTGCCCTCTCATCTCTGGAATAACTTGTCAAGTGTATGACAGTGATAAAAACATCGCACACCACTCAGACCATGATTTACGCATGATTATTTCCGTGCAGTAAAAGACTTGAGGAAGACGCCCTGAGCGTCGAAACATGTTGCGGGAGAGGACCTAGTGTGATTTGAACAATAAACTTACAGGTAAAATACTTGTTGAAGTGTAGCTGTCTTCATATCCCAGCGCTCACCCAAACATCGTTTTATTCCATTGCCTGCATATCCATCTCCCTATGGGGAGAGCGGTGGAGCAGCTCCGGAGGAGAAGACAAACCTAACAGAGGAGAGGAAAACACGTGAGGGATCACGTGCAATTACACAGGTGGACACCGAGGAAAAAGGGAAAGAATTCCACACCGCATAGAGAGAGACCCCGTGCACTCACTACGTGAGCCCCCCTGTTGTGCGGACAGCACAACAGGAAAAGGTGAGTGTAACGGTGACTTAACAGAGGGTGGATATAAAACATAAAGCAGCGTGGCGCAACCAATTTCTATATCTCATTACATGGCTATTGCAATTAGACTTCATTTCCACAATCTGGCCTATGTCTGTGCTTGGTTGCCATATACATTAGTGTATGGCAACCAACCTGTAGTCATAGTGTGTAAAATAGATACAAAAAAAACAAAACAAAACGTGTGCAATCGTAGCACAGAAAAAGTGGACTGTTGCGAGCTGCCATCTTTAGCTGCCTAATTTATCTTGGCTGGCAAAAAAAAAGGAGTAGGGATTCACCCTATTTTTAATTATCTGCCAAGGCAAAATTAGGCAGCTGGGGGCTGGTATTCTCAGTGGGGTGGTGGAAATTGTTATTGGGCCCCCCACACTATAGAATGGCAGCCCCCAGTCTCCCCAGAAATTGGCGCATTCATAAGAAGTTCTAGTTCCTGGTGCTTTACCCAGCTCTTGCAGTTGCCCTGGTGCGGTGGCAAACTGGATAATAAAGGGTTAATGCCAGCTTTGCATTGCCAGCTGGCATTAAGCCTAAGATTTTAATGTCAGGCTAATGTTAGACCTGACCATTAAGAATCTCAGTAAATAGTATAGAAGACACAACACACATATAAAAACACACATATCTAGACTCCAACTTTATTACTCCCTCATACCCATCCTCAATCCTCTGCAACATCTTCTCTCGGCTGACCATGTCGCAATCTGAGCTCCGCTTCATTGGAGGCCACAGTGAAGAAGTATCCCGTCCCTGCGGCCTCCGAACATGGAATGAATGAGCCGCGAACTACAGCTGGGTAAGCAGTGACTCATTGAGATCACCCTGCGACACAGGTACCATAACAACTGCTAATATGTATGGCAACCAAACACTGACACTGTACAGATTGTGGAAATGCAGTCTGATTGCAATAGCCAATCACAGACGCTCTTGCAGAGAGTGAATATGCAGTGCACCGAACATGCATAAAATTTAATGGGCGGCCCCAGAAGCAAGCATCAGGACACTGGTAAGCCTGATCTAGCTATCCTAGAATCTATGTATCCTATTTATTTTCTCTGTCTATTTATTCTAACTTCATAGAAGAAAAGAAAATGTTAAAAAAGCATTTAATACGCATGTCATACTTATGACATGCGCATAACATACGGATGCTAGGTGCAGGGAAACCGCACGCTGGCATGACATATGCAGGTCATACGCATGAAATACAGATGTCAAATGCATGACACATTGAGATCCATGGCGAGAAAAGATCTGCTGATGTGAGCGTACCCTCAGTACGATTACAACGATACCACATTTATAATAGGCTCTCTTAAATGTTGCCGCTTTTACGCAATAAATACTATTTTATAGAAAAAAATGGTTCTGCAGTACTATATTCTGAGAGCTCTAGTTTTTTTTATTTTTCCAGTTATGGAGCTTTATGGCAGCCTATTTTTTGTTGGACAAGATGATGTTTTCAGTGATATCTTTGTTATTTATATATGACTTTTTGATCCAGTGTTATTTCATTTTTTTGCCAGCTGTATGATGAAGATACATAGTTTATTTTAAGTTTTTTTGTTTTTGTTACGGTATTCACTAAAGGTGTTAAAGAGAACCAATCACCAGAATTTAGTGCAATGCAGCAGATGATTGACGTGTGCAGCATGACATCACAATTTGTTTGTTTTCTTTATTACCCCCTGTGGGTTTGTCCTTAGGCTATAAGCCAAACTCCCCCTTCCTCTCATCCAGACTTTAATTTTACTTTCACTATCCTCCAGCAATATGATAGTGACAGTAAAATGAAAGGCTGGATGAGAACGTGTGCGTGTGTGTATGTGTGTGTGGTTGGGGGGGGGGGTGTTGGTTTACAGCCGAAAGACAAGCCCAAAGGGGAGTGATTAAAAAAAATTCCAACTAGTGATGTCATGCTGAACACATTGATCACCTCCTGCATAGTACTAAATCCTGGTGGTTGGTTCTCTTTACCTAGTGTGATAGTGTCATACCCTCAGCCGCAGGGCCAGTCTCTGCTAAGCAGGGAGATTGCTGCTCGCCATGCAGCTGCACTAGTTCTGCTCACCCTGGTCATGGTTCCATGCAACCGTCTGTCTCCTTCTCTGCTAGGCACCTGCGTCCTTTTGGCAGGTCTCCTGGGAATGTTCTTAGGATGTGCACCCGGCATCCTGCACACACAAAGGGTATGTGCACATCAGTCGTTTTCTGGGCTGCTTTTGGACGTTTTCCGTCGGCGTTTTCAGCTCAGTTTTATGTTAATTTATGTTAATCCTATCCTCCGGTTGGATTAACATGCTTTTCAATGGAGTTTAGCAAATGCTGTCTACATTAGAACGTTTTTCTTCTGGTCGGTTTCAGTCAAAACTGAGTTTTCTCAGTGAAAACTGGGTTTTTCCACCGGTTTTCCAAATATAGAGCAAGTGACTTCTTTCCTCCGTTTTTCCACCGGTTTCAGCTGAACAAGTGTTCTGAAAACTCAGTTTTTAAAACAGCTGAGAAAACAGCCGACAAAACCCGGCAGAAAACGAGCAAAAAACGAGCAAAAAACTAGGGACACTGCTGAGCACAGAAAACTCAGTTTTCTGCTAAAAAACCCAGGTTTTTGGACGGTCTGCAGAGATGCACAAACGTCAGATGTGCACATACCCTTATAGTAGCAATACACCTGTTCCCCATTAGGACTCTGAGTGCTGAGCTGCTCTGAGCATAAAAGGCATCCTCCCCTTTTGGGAGTTGCCTAGACAACGTTTTCATTCTCTGTGTTCATTTCTGCTGTCCTGGCCTCTCTCTGTTGTCCTCTGCACTAGAAAGACTGTTCTTTACTCTGCATGATCCTACCATCTATGTCTCCACAGAATCTTCAGGCTGACCAGGCCTCTCCCTCCTGATGTGCACAGAACCGTCCGGATTCCTGTACCGGTTGGATCAATCTCTCCAGAATTTAACGGAGCTCCCAGGATTTCTCTCTCTGACAGAGCTAGTATTCCACAGTCTCTCCATATATACTGTCCAGTTTGTATGGGTTGCCCCTCTGGTCCAAGATTCACAGCATTTAGACCTCCTGGTATTGTAACAGGTGTTACAGGTGTTCAAGGGTTACCTCTGCCAGTGCTCCACTACAAGTGTACAGTGCTGTAACCCAGAGGTTACTCCCCTCAGGCACCTTTTCTCTTTTGTTTAGCATTCCTCAATAAATATCCTTGGTTTTACTAAAGTCACTCTCCTGCCTCAGGTATCAGGTACAGAGCTGCACCACCAGTGGTCTAGTGAGTCCACTGTACAACATATCACATCTGACAGCAGTATAATGTAGAGCTAGAGACCCTGATTCCAGCGATGTGTCACTTACTGAGCTGCTTGCTGTCACTTTGATAAAATTACTGTTTTTGCTGCTTCAGATTTAGCAGTAAATGACTATGCTGGACTATTTTAGTCCTACAAAGTTAATCTTTAACTGATTGAACAGTGATTTTACGGAAACTACACTGAGCAGTCCAGTAAGAGACACATCGCTGGAATCAGGGTCTCTGTCTCTACATTATGCTGCTGTCAGATAAGATGGCAAAAACCTGGTGACAGTGTCCCTTTAAACTGCCGGAGCATCACGGGCACCAAAAAAAACACAAATGCTAGAACGTACATATGCATCTCAAGCGGCCGTCAGACGCTTCAATATCTTGAACGATATCGTTTAAGCGATCTGCTTTTTGATCGCTTAAGCGATATCGTTTGTAAAATCGCTTGATTGCACGTAGCGATGCACAATGTAAAATCGCTTGATCGTGACATCGCAGATATGAGAGCAGGAGCTCATATCTAGCGATGAACGATTTAACAATCTGCTTCATCTTGGTGTGTGACACCACGATGAACGATCTCCCAGTGGCAGAGCCTATGCTGGGAGATGGTAACTATGGTACACGTCGGGTTACTAAGCGCCGCGCGGCACCTAGTAACCCGATGTGTACCATAGTTACCAGCGATCTCGCTGGCCAACATCGCTGGTGAGTCTGCCTGTGTGACATCTCACCAGCGATGTGTACGATATTGTAAGCGATCGCGCGTGCATGTGATCGCTTACAATATCGTTCAAGATATTGAAGCGTCTGACGGCCGCCCTAGGTCGATAAGTACTTGCAATCTAGGATATATATGTACATCCAAGGTCTTGAAGGGCTTAAAGGGCACTAATGTCACCCTTATGGATATATAAAAATTTCTGTGAAGCCCCAAACATGCATTGTACTCTTCTATACCTCATATGCTGGCATTTACAAAGGTTAAAGATCAAATGGTAAAAGATTCCAAGCATACTAGGGGGTCTACAAAGGTTGAGATATACAGTACAGACCAAAAGTTTGGACACACCTTCCCATTCAAAGAGTTTTCTGTATTTTCATGACTATGAAAATGGTAGATTCACACTGAAGGCATCAAAACTTTTAATTAACACATGTGGAATTATATACTTAACAAAAAAGTGGGAAACAACTGAAAATATGTCTTATGTTCTAGGTTCTTCAAAGTAGACACCTTTTGCTTTGATTACTGCTTTGCACACTCTTGGCATTCTCTTGATGAGCTTCAAGAGGTAGTCACCGGAAAAGGTTTTCAATTCACAAGTGTGCCCTGTCAGGTTCAATAAGTGGGATTTTTTGCCTTATAAATGGGGTTGGGACTATCAGTTGACTTGTGCAGAAGTCTGGTGGAACTGATAGTCTCACTGAATAGACTGTTAGAATTTGTATTATGGCAAAAAAAAGCAGCTAAGTAAAGAAAAACGAGTGGCCATCATTACTTTAAGAAATGAAGGTCAATCTGAAAAATTGGGAAAACATTGAAAGTGTCTCCTAGTGCAGTTGCAAAAACCATCAAGCCCCACAAAGAAACTTGCTCACATGAGGACTGCCCCAGGAAAGGAAGACCAAGAGTCACCTCTGCTGCAGAGAATAAGTTCATCCGAGTCACCGGCCTCATAAATCGCAAGTTAACAGCAGCTCAGATTAGAGACCAGGTCAATGTCACACAGAGTTCTAGCAGCAGACACATCTCTGCAACAACTGTTAAGAGGAGACTTTGTGCAGCAGGCCTTCATGTTAAAATAGCTGCTAGGAAACCACTGCTAAGGACAGGCAACAAGCAGAAGAGACTTGTTTAGGCTAAAGAACACAAGGAATGGACATTAGACCAGTGAAAATCTGTGCATGTTGGCGATGAATCCAAATTTGAGATCTTTGGTTCCAACCACCATGTCTTTGTGCAACCAGAAAAGATGAACGGATGGGCTATACATGCCTGGTTCCCACCGTGAAGCATGGAGGGGGAGGTGTGATGGTGATGGGATGCTACGCCAGATGACCTGGCCTCCACAGTCACCAGACCTGAACCCAATCGTGATGGTTTGGGGTGAGCAGGACCGCAGAGAGAAGTCAAAATGGCCAACAAGTGCTATGCATCTCTTGGAACTCCTTCAAGTCTGTTGGAAGACCATTTCCAGTGACTACCTCTTGAAGCTCATCAAGAGAAAGCCAAGAGTGTGCAAAGCAATAAGCAAAGCAAAAGGTGGCTACTTTGAAGAACCTAGAATATAAGACATATTTTCAGTTGTTTCACACTTTTTTGTTAAGTATATAATTCCATATGTGTTAATTAGTAGTTTTGACGCCTTCAGTGCAGTGTGAATCTACAATTTTCATAGTCATGAAAATACAGAAAACTCTTTGAATGAGGTGTGTCAAGATATATTATATATATATATATATATATATATATATATATATATATATATATATATATTATATATATATTATATATATATTATTGTATTATATACAAAGTCAAAGCTGATCAAAGTGGGCTGCGTTTAGCCCATCATTAGCTAATCTATTATATAATTGCCGTAGCGACTTCCGTCGCACACGGCGCTACTTCCGTGGCTATGTTCGTGGCTTTGTTCGTGGCTTTGTTCGCGCACGCGACTCACTCGCAATGGCCGCCCCGGCGACGACCGCCGAAAGCCGAGACCCGTGGCCGAAAATAGAACCAAGGGCCCAGCTATACTTCGCTCGAAACACCGCTATGTATCTCTATGGGAAGTGAGGCGCTATTCTGATTGGTCGCTGTGTGCTGCCAGCGACCAATCAGAATAGCGCCTCACTTCCCATAGAGATATAATGGACGAAAAGTCGTCCATTATATCTCAATGGGAAGTGAGGCGCTATTCTCATTGGTCGCTGTGTGCTGCCGGCGACCAATCAGAATAGCGCCTCACTTCCCATAGAGATACATAGCAGTGTTTCGAACAATGCATGGCTGGCCCCTTGGTTCGATTTTCGGCCACGGCGCTCGGCTGTCGCCGGCCCAAGAAAATCGCAATGGACCTACGTGCCGGACTTACCGCGCCTGCAACGACTCACCTATCTATCTCTATCTATCTATATCTCTCTATCTATCTCTATCTCTCTCTATATCTATCTATATCTATCTATACCTATATCTATCTATCTATACCTATATCTATCTATATCTATCTATCTATCTATACCTATATCTCTCCATCTATATCTATCTATCTATGTATCTATATCTATCTATCTCTCTTATCTATCTATAGATAGATATAGATAGAAATAGATAGATATAGATACAGAGATACATAGATAGATAGATACATAGATAGATAGATAGATAGATACATAGATAGATAGATATAATAGATAGATAGATACATAGAATAGATACATAGATAGATACAGATAGATAGATAGATACATAGATAGATAGATAGAATAGATAGTATAGATACATAGATAGATACATAGATAGATAATATGATAGATAGATAGATAGATAGATAGATAGATAGATAGATAGATACAAGATAGATACATCGATAGATAGAAATAGATAGATATAGATAGATATAGATACATAGATACATAGATCGATAGATCGATAGATATAGATAGATAGATATAGATAATCTATCTATCGAAGCGGCCATTGCAAGCCGTTGCAGGGGCGAGTCTCCCGCCCCGGCGACAGCCGACAAGCGCCGAGCGCCGTGGCCGAAAATAGAACCAAGGGCCCGGCCATAAATTCCTCTAAACACCGCTATGTATCTCTATGGGAAGTGAGGCGCTATGCTGATTGGTCGGCGCAGCACACAGCGACCAATCAGCATAGCGCCTCACTTTCAGCGGTAAATTTGAAACTCAAAGTCGTCCATTATATCTCTATGGGAAGTGAGGCGCTATTCTGATTGGTCGCCGGCAGCACACAGCGACCAATCAGAATAGCGCCTCACTTCCCATAGAGATATAATGGACGACTTTGAGTTTCAAATTTACCGCTGAAAGTGAGGGGCTATTCTGATTGGTCGCTGTGTGCTGCCGGCGACCAATCAGAATAGCCCCTCACTTTCAGCGGTAAATTTGAAACTCAAAGTCGTCCATTATATCTCTATGGGAAGTGAGGCGCTATTCTGATTGGTCGCTGTGTGCTGCCGGCGACCAATCAGAATAGCGCCTCACTTCCCATAGAGATACATAGCGGAGTTTCGAACAATGCATGGCCGGCCCCTTGGTTCGATTTTCGGCCACGGCGCTCGGCTGTCGCCGGCCCAAGAAAATCGCAATGGACCTACGTGCCGGACTTACCGCGCCTGCAACGACTCACCTATCTATCTCTTTCTCTCTCTCTATCTAGATGTATCTATTTCTATCTATCTCCCTCTCTCCCTCTCTCCAGATTCTAGACTCCCGATTCTTTTGAAATCGGGCTCACAGCTAGTATATTTATAAATTGATTGGAGTGAATCTACATTTACAATGATATTAATCTATTTACATCTAAGTTTTACAGCTATTATTTCTTTATAGATATTATATTATTTGGCATTGTTCAGAGAAATCTATACAAAAATCTATTGACTATATTAACAACAATCCATGTAATGTTTAATTCTCACATTATTTTCATCATATAAAACATTTCTCTCCTTGAGATACAGCTATTAAGAAATATCCATAAAATACCATTGAATATCGTATTTTCCGCAAACCACAGTTGGCAACTCATTATTGTTTGCTACGAGTTGCCATCCCAAACATGTGATCCGTATCATACCTGTTGGGGAATTACCTTAAAGTGAATGCTATTGAAAGAGGTAATTCTCCTACACGAGACTTGAAATATTAAATATCCTTCACCACAGGGAGGCTTTCTGGATATTTAATTTGGATAATCAGAACACCAAAACTAATGAACATTAAAACAGAACTCATGTATACTTATTAAAACAAGTGTTTATATTAATCAATATGATTAATATTAATATTGAATAATACTGATGCATTAATTGCATTTCTGCTTTAAATCGTCATTCCCTTCTATTCCCTTTATAATGGTGTAAGGGGGTATTAAAATGCTCGGTACCCATGGGTTTGTAAAAATAGTATAGTTACGCACTTTTCCTTGTTTAACCATGTGTCTGCTGCCTTCTATGGGCCAAGGTAAGCACTGCTTTCCCGGTAGTCAGTAGTTAATAAATGTGGGTACTGGTGCTTTAGGTGGGAGGGGCTTAGACTATAAACAGTAGTGCTCACAGTAAACACACAGCTAGGAGAGTCCCCAGAAGTAGAAAAGGATTCACAGGAATAATTACCATTAAGTAATTCAACCCTTGCCACTGACCCCTGCCTGAATCACAAAAAATGGACGGATAAGGTGCTGACAGTGGGAATAAAGGTTTGCCGGAAAGCGTAAAATAGATATTTTTATGATTCGGCCCACAAGGTATCGCAGCTGACCGGATAGCAGTGTAGCGGCGCTGGATCCGGGCCCCCCACAAGCGCCGAGCCCCAAAGCGACCGCTACGTCTGCTATGCCGGTAGTTATTCCACTGCATTGACACTATAATATATTTGTTAACAATATCAACCTAAAATATTTTTGTACACCACATTTCTTGTGAAAACATTAGACTATCTATAAGCAACCTTCCTTGTAAAGGGGTATCAAGAACTTGCACCTTGACATTGGATCTCATTTTAACTCTTGAAAATTTAATGTAGAGTTGTCTATGACCAAAAACGGGCTCCGGTAGATATATGCCAACACGGTGTAGAGTTTGACCTTGTGACTTGTTTATCGTCATGGCAAAAACTGGTTTTACTGGAAACTGTCGACGCTGAAGCCTACATGGATGACCGGTGTCCGAAGGACATAAATCAATGCGTGGAATGAACACTTTGTCTCCTTTTGCTGATCCACTGATGACTCTTGCTTGAATTACGTGGGAATGGAGTCCAGTAACAATAAGGTGAGTTCCATTACATAGACCATTTTTTGTATTTAGATTCCGCAGCAACATTGCAATTGTTCCAACTGTAAGTTGTAGTCTGTGGGATGGCATTCCTGATGGCGTAAGACTATTTAAAAATTCAACCGGATAATGCTCTTGTTCATCTTCATTGTCTACATCCACTGAATCATCACTTTTGTACAACGTATATGTCGCACCCCAGTACCACCGTGCCACAGTGTCACTGCCATTAGGTGTCACCAGAGAGCAGTAAAGGGTGTTCCACTCAGGCAACACCAACACCTCCCAGCCAGAAGGGGTGAGACCAAGCCCGGCTTCAGGGTGAGCTCCCCTATGTATTCTTTTCTGAGGAGCAACAAAGCAGTTCAGTCCCCAGGAGGGCTGTGAAGAGCACAGTTCAGTGTCAGAGAGCACAGTGCAGAGGACCTGAGTGTAAAAGGGCCGTGCCAAGCCTATCTCAGAGTCCCACATTGAACACCAGGCCTAAGGCTAGGGTCTGAGGAGAGGAGAGAGAGAAACAACACACAGGGAGGCTGAGCAGCATAGAGCCGTCCCAGGAGATGAAGCGCATAAGCACGGACACCGGAGTACGAGACTGTGCAGGTCAAAACACACCGGCAGTCAACAGCAGAAAGTGGGGAACTCCAGATTCTCCAGCTAAGCAGTGCTAGGAACACAGCAACGTATAGACTCCAGTAATGCTCTCATCCCGCTGCAGGGTAAGAAGTGAAGGACTCGATTTGCCTGTTATACTAGTGCACAGAGGACAGAGACAGGGTCGGCACTCTAAGCTGAAGCAACTGTAGGGCCACTACACCAGCGCAGTGAGGAATCCAATACGACCCAGCTGGGTGTGAACTACCCCAAACCTGCTCTCTAAACAGCCTGGGACAGCTAATACCTTCTGCTTAACTTCCAGTAAACAGACTGAGAAATGGCTATCAGGCGTCTGTGTGTGTGATTGGCCCACGTCACACACACAGATATTTGTGCAGATATTGTTCACAGATCTCTGGTTACAGTGAAATTATGGACACATTAATCCATTTATATACAGCCACAAAATGGAACAATGTATCCATGATTTCACTGCAATCAGAGATCTGCGAACAATATCTGCACAAATATCTGTGTGTGTGACGTGGGCCTTACTTGCGTCTACTACCCTGTGCCCTGCAACGGTACCTTGAGAGTCGTCGACCAACAGCACTGTTGAGAGCTGCAGCTTAAAGTAAGTGACTGTGTGCTTCACTAAACCCCATTCCGCACTACCACTTCTGCCCTGGGGACCACCAGCCCTACCTGGAGAGGGCTTACCATCCTTGCTGCCCCAAGTCACCATCCCCAGCAGGAATCAGGCAGTGGTGGTTCCATTAACCACATACTCTGGGTGGCGTCACAACAAATCTCCCCTGTAAATAACCCCTTTTTCAACTGACGCCCGGGCCACGGGACCGGGTCACTACTACCGTGATACCCCATAGAGACAGCCCCGGCCCGACTTCCAAGTACCCCACAGCCTGGGGGCGCCTCATATACTCTCCAAAAAATAAGAGGGTGGGGGACAAGAGGCGCAATAGTGCCCTATCACTAGTGACACTAGAAAGAGTGATGCTGAGGAGCCACTCACCTGGTTCAGTTGTGGACCCCACAACTGGTTTGAAGACGTTTTTGAGAAGAATCTCTCAGCTGCTGCAGGACCTCCACCAACTACTGACCAATAGTGAAATTCAAGGAGATGATGGGAGTACAGGTGTGACATGGTCCGCGCTGCTCCAATGTAAAAACTCAGCCAAAGGGTCACAAAGTCATCAGTAGGTTTTATCTTTTTAATCCTTAATTAAAAAGGATTAAAAAGGATTAAAAAGATAAAACCTACTGATGACTTTGTGACTCTTTGGGTGAGTTTTTACGTTGGAGCAGCGCGGACCGTGTCACACCTGTACTCCCATTATCATCTCCTCATATACTCTCCAGGCATTCTATCCATCACACGGAAATTTAGCAGAATCACGTCATCATTCTTGGGACAGAGAATTGCATGGAAAGAAGCCCTCACAACACTGCTTTGGTCGTTCACATCAATTTCAACGCGATGTCCAAAAACATCAGTTACGATGCAGTCAGTGCACAACATGTCTTCTGGTATTTCAATAATATCTTGTCCAAGGTTGTAATCGTTACTAGAGACTGCAGGCAGCAGCCAGTGCTCATACCCGGGGCTGGAGGAGACAATCAATGGGATCCTGGGTGGGAGCAGCACGAGTCATAGTATGGGTCTGTTATCATCCACTCAGAGGCCAGCTGCTGCTAGGTCCTGGAGGAGACGCACCAGTGCTTCCCCGCAGCAAGTATCATCCAGCAAAATTCCAGCAGTGAAAGTTTCACGCTCAGCTGGGCGAGCAGCCAGACGCCAGTATATTGACACCCCTGCTGTGCAGCAGCAGGTTTCCCGGGCAACGTCATCTTACTTCCAGGGTCCTTCACAAAGGACCCAGGAGAACAGGGTGATATGCCTGATGAAAACTCCCAAACTGAAGGACTGTCTTTTGATATGCCTGTGGGGAATCAGAGGCCCACAAGGCCTGCATGCAGGACCTGGCCCCCGAGAGACTGTCTCTAGATATGCCTGCATGGGCACAGCGGTGCTTTAAAAGCCCCTCCAGGGACCCTCTTGGCCCAGGGCACAATAGAAGGTGCAGGCCCCGGTCAGAGAGGAATTCATGTGCGTGCCTGGAGCCCATGACAGGACGGGAAGAGGGCCCCTATTCTGGAGACGAGACACCGATCACCCACACCAGGGTAGCCACGTCCTTCTATCAGGTGGGATCAGAAGGATATTGGCTTATGGCTGCGGATTATGGCCCCTGATAACAGATATGGGAATCCCTTTCAGGGGTGGGTTGGTAATCCTGTTCAATCAGGGTATAGTTCAGGTAACCAGCGGTCAGGAAACTATCAGGGCCGGGTTGTTACACAGAAGTCCGGCCTGTGTTGGCAGTTTAATAAAAAACAGTGCAAGTTTGGACACGGTTGCAGATTCAAACATTTATGTTCATTATGCCATGGGTCTACACATGGAGCCGCTAGATGTTTCAGAAGGAGCAGTGGAAGGACAGGGGGGTCTGGTTATACCCAAGGGGCGAACACCAATCAAGCTGCATGCAATGCTCCCCTATCTAAATAGGTACCCCGATAGACACAAGGCAGATTTGTTAACCAAAGGCTTCAAAGATGGTTTCATGATTCTCTCCCCAACATTCTCAAAACAAAGAAAGTAAAAAAAAAAAAATCTATGTTCGGCTATCAGTAATCAGAAATTGTGACTAAAAAAAAACTAAAAAAAGAAGTGCAGCTGGGCCAAATGGCTGGTCCATTTAAGTACCCCCACCTTTGCGGACTTGGTGATTTCTCCTTTGGGTATTGTACCAGAGAAGGAACCAAATAAGTACCAGATGATTCATCACGTGTCATACCCACGTGGTAAGTCTGTCAATGTCGGCATTGATCCAGAATTATGTTCGGTTGTATACACTTCATTCAATGAAGCAGTTCAGTCGGTGAGGAAATACGGTAAGGGTGCGCTAATGGCTAAAACCGACGTGGAATTTTAAGTTGTTGCCAGTACATCCGGTTAATAGGGTATAATGGTGTGCACACCGCGTAGGTGGTGAGTGGAGGTGCCAACTAACAGGATTTCTTCAATCCCAGTAAATACAAATATGGATACAAAGTTGCACACTCCTTTAGATGTTTTTGATGCAAGGTTTATTATGAACAGTTAATGGCCACAGATGTCAACGCGTTTCGGCTTTAACCAAAGCCTTGATCACGACAATTGGCAGGTGTGGGTCATGGAATGTTCTAGGATAAGATTGGAAAGAGGCGTCTTTCCTTGGTGGCGAACGCTCGATTAAGGTGGTTTGCTTTATTTCAATAATTCCCAAATGGGGATAGGCGTTTTTCAGCACGGTCCTTCTTTCAGTGATAGGTCCGCCCCTGTCAGAGTCCTGGTAGGAATGAGCCTAAGCTGAACATGGACAAAACCGAGTTCATAATCTTCCCCCCAAGATGCTCCCCCTCACTACCTGACCTATCCATCGTCGTCAACGACTGCTCTCTCTCTCCAGTCCCCCATGCCAAGTGCCTCGGGGTTATCCTTGACTCTTCCCTCTCCTTCAAGCCCCACATCCAGGCCCTCGCCACCTCCTGCCGACTCCAGCTCAAAAACATCTATAGGATTCGCACTTTCCTTGACCACGACACTGCAAAAACCCTTATTCACGCTCTCATCATCTCCCGCCTCGATTACTGCAACCTTCTGCTCACCGGTCTCCCTAATACCTCCCTTGCACCTCTCCAATCTATCTTGAACTCCGCTGCCCGCTTAATCCATCTGTCTCCCCGCTACTCCCCTGTCTCCCCCCTCTGCCAAGCCCTTCATTGACTCCCTGCTTCCCAGAGATCCCGGTTTAAAACATTACCATGACATACAAAGCCATTCACAACCTGTCCCCTCCATACATCTCTGACATGGTCTCCCGTTACCTACCCTCACGCAACCTG
Source organism: Allobates femoralis (assembly GCA_033576535.1). Taxonomy (NCBI): domain Eukaryota; kingdom Metazoa; phylum Chordata; class Amphibia; order Anura; family Aromobatidae; genus Allobates; species Allobates femoralis. The sequence continues at coordinate 416,637,723 of JARQOC010000001.1, forward strand.
CGATCCTCCCAAGAGCTTCTCCTCTACTCCCCCCTCATCTCCTCTTCGCACAACCGCATACAGGATTTCTCTCGTGCTTCACCCAGACTCTGGAACTCACTGCCCCAACACATCAGACATTCTCCTAACCTGGGAACCTTCAAAAGAAGCCTGAAGACCCACCTGTTCCGCCAAGCCTACCACCTGCAATAAGACCCGGTCCACCACACCGCCTCATGACTGGAATTTCCCCCTCCTACTGTATCCCCACCTGCCCCTCGTAGACTGTGAGCCTTTGTGGACAGGATTTCTCCCCTCTTGTTTCTGTACAACTGAATTGTCAACATTTATTGTTACTTGTATTGTTACTATGTTACTTGTCCTGGTGTGCCCTTTTAACATGTAAAGCGCCATGGAATATAATGGCGCTATATAAATTATTAATAATAATAATAATAATAACCAAGTAATCTTCCGTTTTATTTTCCGCTGCGTTTCGGAGCGAATACGCAGCTCCTTAAAACAGAAGATTACTTGGTTCAAAACATTCCGGTGTTTCTGATACTCTTTTGGAGCAGCGGCGCGGACTGAAAGACACTTGGTCCCGGATAGAGTTTCACCCCCACGTTGTAGAAGTGCGGTCCCTGCTGCGGCTGCTGTGTTTGAGCGATCAAGCTGGTTGTGGGCTACACAACCGAACCAGGTGAGCAGTTTTCATACTGTATGGGATTTGTTTCTTAATTGAGATAAGACCCTATGCGCATTCTCATTTTTTAGATAGGGTTGTTTAGATTAGCATTTTCAGTGGCATTTTTCAGGGAATGAGGATAGGGGAATTATTAGAGCCAAGTAGAACCGAGGTTGGGAGCATTTTAGCTAGAAACATCATGGTCTCCCAGGAAGGGGTTGAATTTTGGATCAGATGTTCAAAGACAGACCAAATGTGGAAAGGAAAGAGGGTAATGCTAGGAAGGGTAAAGAATTCTGTTATGTGCCCGTTGCGATGTTTTGGTATATTTATGACTTCTAGGCCTCATCACGAGGGACCGTTATTATGTCATGAAGATGGATCGTTCTTGTCGAAGTATCAGTTTACCATGGTGTTTCGTAAGTACCTGGAGAGTGCTGGTGTAGACCCACAGTTCTGCGTTCCATTCATTTCATATTGGAGCTGCAACAGAGGCAGCTGTGGGGTGTTTGAACTCAGAGTTTGTACATTAGATTGGCAGGTGGGAGTCCTGACGGTATCGGTCCTATGTTCGACCTCAGGGCTGCGGGGAAGCTTATCATTCTGTCTATTAAAATCCACTAATTTTATGCTTGTCTCATTACAGGATGAGGTCCACTTCTAATCAGGATTTTAGGCAATTTTTACGTCCACTGGGGAGGTCTGCGGGGGGACAGACGGACTGATGGGTGACAGCCGGGTTTCGCAAGGGAGGTGGCGCTAATCAGGTGGCTTGGTTTTAGGGGTATGGCCTGGAGTCGGGTATTGCACGAGGGCCACCAAGCTGTTGGCATCGAGAGGGCCCCAGGTATTTTAGTCTTGCATGTGGGGGGGGGTAATGATCTGGGGGGGAGGGGGTCACTCTTGGAGGATACTGGCTAGGGACATTAAAATATATATTATACGACTTTGGTTGGCATTCCCAGGTTTGAAAATAGTGTGGTCTGACATTGTACCCAGGAAAACTTGGAGGGGGGCACGATCAGTTCCGAAGATTAAAAAGGCATTAAGGTCAATAAGGCAGTATCCAAATTCTTAGTAGGAAATGGAGGACTGGTGTTGCGCCACACTGATCTAGATCTTCTCGAAGAGGATTTTTGGTTAGGTGAAAAATGCATTTGAATGCGGTGGGGATAGATCTGTGGGCTTTAGGGTTGCAGGAGGGGATAGAAAGGGCCACAGCATTGTTGGATAGTGGGGGTCTCAAGCACTTGAGACGGGTAAAGGTGCTCTTGTTTTGGCATTGCTGGGTCCTCGAAGTTGGTTAAAATTTGGGATTGGGGGGAGGTCATCAAATCGGTGGACTCCCTCTTTTATTGAATGGTAAATTATGGTGGTCTGGTGAAAAAAGTTTTGACGATACCTGGCGATGGAATGTCGGGTTTTGTCTGGGGGAAAACATTTTTCGGTGTTACCCTGCAATGAAACGTCGGGTTCACCTTAACGGTACTTAGGATAAACCTCTCCCCTAGAGTCCATGGTGCTCCTGAGCAGGTGATCAGGCTAGGGGTAATATCTGGTAGAGAGAGGGGAGGGGCAATGTCATCAAAGTCACCAGATTTTGTAGCTTTGAGGACCTCACCATTTGGTGTATGTTTTTTTTTTTTTTTTTCTTTATGTTGTCAAAAATAAAGGCTGCTGTGGACATTTTTTTATCTAAAGATAGATCGTGTCAAGAGTTTGATTTGAGGCAATGGGGTGTTGGTTTGTGAACGAGTGGGGGGGGGGGGTTCAGGTAGGATTTTGGGGTTAGTGGTCAGGTCACAAGATCGACCTTTCCAGAGTCAAGTTCATTTTGGATTTTTCCATCTGCAAGAGTGTGACCCTTCTTTGAGATGATGCAGCTATCTTTAAAAGAAACTACATTTCCCTTTTGCGTGAGCTTCTTTACAGACAAAATATTGCTTTCAAGACTGGGAACACAGAGAGCATCCTTTACTGGAATCTTTCTGCTTTGTGCTGAGGAAACTGGACAATGGAGGTAGCCATCTCCTATGCCTTCTGAAGTCATATAGTGACCATTAAGAAAAGATTGACAGAATCAGAGACAGCTTTGACCCACTGTCCCCACAGCCTCCCATCTCGCCTATACTGCCCTCTCCTTCCAACAGCTTCTTCCCCCCCTCCATCACTGAGGATCAGCTCTCCTCCCTCCTGTCAAAATCACTCCTCACCACCAGCACCCAAGACCCGCTCCCATCCCACCTCATTCCCAACCTTACCTCTGTTATCATACCAGCCCTAACTCATCTTTTTAACTTACCACTGGCACCTTCCCCTCAGCCTTCAAACACGCACTGATCGGGGGGCGTGGCTTGGAAGCTAATGGCGCCGGTCGCACTTTCCTGAGCTCCCGGCTCTGATCTGAGGACAAGCGGCAATTCCAGCCCCAGCGTCGCGATTTTCTCTGCAGCCTACCTCCCGTGCCTCCCTGCTGTCCCGGCGATGCCCAGAAATTCATCTCGCCGGCGAGGTGACACTCCTAAAGTCACGGACTTTTTCCCGCCAGAGCGGGCTCAGGTATCTACCAACATGGCGCCTTCGTCCCCGCGCCCCTCACAGGCCGCTTCACCTACGGCCCCTCGCACTCCTAGAGGTGCAGGGGCGGGAACTCCTGGAGCTGAGGGAGATGCTCTGGTCACTCAGTCCTTTCTGACCACAGTAATGGGATCTCTGAGAAAGTCCATCCAAGATGACATCCGCAATATAGTGGGAGAGATGAGGGAGGACCTGGCGGCTCTGGGGGAGCGGACCCTCCATATTGAGGAAAAGATGGCGGAGTACGCCACTGCTCACAACGAGCTGGCGGATGACTACACAACAATGGCAGGTGATATGAAGCAACTTCAACTAAAGATCTGTGACTTAGAGGACAAGTCTAGAGCGGCTAATATCCGATTTAGAGGCTTCCCTGAGCTTGGAGCGGAGGAGGATCTGGGCGAGACGGTTACAGGGTTCCTGAAGGCACTGCTGCCTGCCCTCCCAAACCCGCAATCCTCTATTAATAAAGCCTTCCGTCTCCCTAAGCCGGCACACATCAACCAATCGCTGCCTAGAGACGTTTTGGTTCTTTGCACCTCTGTGGCGATTAGAGACGATATCATGCGCACCATGAGAGCTACGGCACATCTCCCAGAACACTATGCAGCTATTGCAGCTTTCCCGGATCTTTCTCCTGGGACTCTCGCCCGCCGGCGGGAGTTTGCGCCCCACTGCAAGGTCCTGAGAGACAGGGGCATCACATACTCCTGGGGGACACCAGTCCGGATCAAGTTCCGTTATAAAGGGACCAATCACCTCTTCATCTCCCCGTCGCATATGGGCAAAGCACTGCGTCAGTGGAGGCTCGTTGGGACGGCAGAAGGCTCACCTCTGAGAGACCGAGATCGTCCTTGTACACCTCGATCTGAGGAGCGTTCCTCGCCTTCTCCTCCAGCGTTGAAAAAGATAAGGTGACTGTCCATGTCTCTGGAACTTTTCTTATGAGACCCTGTTCCTCAGTCTCTGCCGGGCCCTTTAAGGGAGACTTTATATTGATTCTCTCTTTCTCCGTTAGAGAGAATATTGTCCTATCCCAGACATGGGCTCCTTTTTGGACTCACGTGAGTTTATGCTTGTTTTTCTGGGATGGACCGCAGGCTTGTTGCTGCCTGCGAACCTCACCCCCCGGTTGACGGAGAGGTCCCTAGTGGACCTGTGCTTAAACGTTTGTTTACATTTATGTCATGTTTCTTACTGCTGTGACCTTTGTCTCTTCTTCTACTTTTTCTGTCTGCTCTTTTTCTTTTATCTTCCTCCCTCCCCCTCCCCTACTTTCCCTCCCTTATGGCGGTGCGCTATAAGAATATTGGTTGAAAGGTGTATAGTCTCTGAAATGCCACTATGAAAATAGTCTTTTATAATGTTAGGGGGCTGAATTCCCCCTTTAAACGCTCGCTTCTCTGGAGGGATGCTCGCACACTGAAGGCGGATATCCTTTGCCTTCAGGAGACACATCTCCTACAGGAGGACACACATAGATTACAACACCATCTCTATCCGACGAGATTCTTTGCCAGTGCTGCTACAAAAAAGGCGGGAGTCTGCATTCTGATTAAACACTCTGTAGACTTTACTCTAATTGACATCCTGTCGGATCCTGCAGGTAGATTTCTTGTCCTGACATGTAAAGTGGGAGGTCGGCCGATGCTATTGGTGTCGGCCTATGCCCCTACTGAGGGCCAGGTACGGTTCCTCCGGACCCTCCTGGACAAGGTGGCTTCCCCTACTCTGGGCTTTAAGATAGTATGTGGAGACTTGAATCTTGTTCCAGACCGGTCTCTGGACTGCTCTGGAGGGACACCGGGGAGGACCAAGGAGGCATCTCGAGTAATTCGGGAGGCCCATATGCACGACCCGTGGCGTTACCTCCACACCACGGAGAGGGATTACTCCTTCTTCTCGCACAGGCACAGGTCGTACTCCAGAATTGATTACTTTTTGGTGGATGATAAGACTCTCTCGGCCTGTGCAGAGGTGGGACTGATCACCTGGTCGGACCATGCCCCGGTGTCCCTCGAGATCGCTCTGGAGACTCGTCTCCCCCCCCCCCGAGAACGTGGTCACTTGACAGATCTCTCTTGGCGGAGCCGGGTCTCGTGGAGGAGGTGAAAACCCAACTAGTTGAGTTCTTTAATCTCAACGACAATGGAATGGTCTCGGAGGAGACCCTCTGGGCGGCCCACAAGGCCTTTGTCCGGGGGGGTCTTCATCCAGAAAGCCGCGAGACGAAAAAGGGCCAGAGAGGGAGAGCGGGAACTTCTCCTCTCCCAACTCCGGAGCCTGGAGGACGCGAATAAAAACGCTCCCTCCCCACAAATCACCTCACAGCTGTCATCCACTAGACTTAGGCTCCGCGCTCTCCTTCTCTCCTACCACGAGAGGCACCTACGCTCTCTCAAAACGGCCTTTTATGAATCAGGAGATAAAGCGGGGGCCCTTCTTGCTAGGCGATTGAAAAAGAGGGAAGTTCGTTCCGCAATTGAGAAAATGAAAACCCAGTCGGGTGCAGTGGTCAGAAACCCAGAGGAAATCGCTGCAACATTTCAGCAGTTTTACTCTAAACTATATAACTTAGCTGACGACCCTTCCACTCCCCAGCCTACTCCTGCCCTGATCGAACGTTTCTTGGAGGATTTAGAGCTCCCCCCTGTTCCTCTGGCCGACATGGAGCGGTTGAATAGCTGCTTCACTCTGACCGAGGTCTTGGGGGCAATCAAATCGGCTAAATCACATTCGGCCCTGGGCCCGGATGGATTGCCGAATGAGTACCTGCGGTCCTTTGCGGACACATTGGCTCCTTTCCTCCTACGGACCTTCCATCAGTGGCGGGAGACGGGTCGGATCGCCCCCTCACAGCTCCAAGCTACGATAGTAACCATCCCTAAACCCGGGAAAGCACCTGACCTCCCAGAAAGTTACCAGCCCATCTCTCTTTTAAACTGTGACCTTAAGATCTATGCACGGATCCTCGCGGTCAGGCTGATGGAGGTGGTCCCGGGATTGATTAATCCAGATCAGGTGGGATTTGTGGCCGGCAGGCAGGCGAAAGATGGAACTAGGAGGGCGATTGATCTGATCCGAATCCTGGAGCGGAGGAAGACCCCTGGTGTATTCCTGTCTCTTGATGCGGAAAAGGCGTTTGACAGGGTACACTGGGGGTATTTGGAGGCTGTTCTCCGAAGATTTGGTCTTTCGGGCCCCTTTCTCTCGGCTATTCTCTCCCTCTATTCAAACCCCAATGCCAGGGTTTTAGCCTCCGGTTTCCTCTCGCCTGCCTTCCGAATCACAAATGGCACTCGCCAGGGATGCCCCCTCTCGCCGGTCATATTTGCTCTGGCGATTGAACCTCTAGCTGAGAGGATCCGTTCCTCTCCAAAGGTGCGGGGCATCCTGGTTGGGAATGAGGAGCACTCCATCGGCCTGTACGCTGACGATGTTCTTATTACGTGCACAGACGCCAGACACTCCCTCCCAGCGATAATAAACATACTGGACAGTTATACCCAAGTTTCCTATTACAAATTAAACGCTTCTAAATCAGAAATCCTCCCCATTAATATTCCTAATTCAGAGGTTACACAGCTGTCTAAGACCCTCCCATTCAAATGGTCACGGGACGGAATCACATATTTGGGCATCTTACTGGCCTCAACCACGGCTCTGATGATCCGCCTTAACTATAAAATCCTCTGCTCTAAAATTTCTAAAGATGCGGCTTCTTATAGTCAAGCGTCCATGTCTTGGATTGCGAGACTACACGCTCTAAAAATGTTACTGCTTCCAAAAATTATATACACCTTCCGCTGCGTCCCTCTTGGAACTCCTAAAGATCTTTTATCTAAATTACAATCAGTGATTAACTCTTTTGTTTGGGGCAACAAGAAACCGCGGATATCTCGAGACATTATGTACCTCCCGCTCCACGCCGGGGGGATGGGTCTTCCTAATGTTTCTGCGTATCACAGAGCGATAATCCTTGAGGAGGTGCGGACCTGGTGGCGACCTCCGCCCCAACTGCGCTGGCATAAAATTGAGGCCGACCTTTTGGGGGGCCCTCCCCTACGGGATCAACTGACGGCGGAAGTTTTACGCCGCAGTGGCAGGGGCGCCGTACGAGACTCAACACAGACTTTGCTGTCGTGTTGGGGCGCTCTTCCCCACACCTGGACGAGACTCCCCCCGGAGGTGGTAACCTTTAGTGCTTTAAAGATTCTTCTCCCCTCAATTAATGTCCGTCTTTGGAGGGATGCGGGTATGGAGTCCCTGGGAGACCTCCTCCGGGGAGGCTGCGTGCCTACTTTTGAGTCCCTTTGTGGTTCTCTCCCGGCTCTCCGTTCTGCATTCCTTCAATATTACCAGTAAGAACGCCTCCTTGGGGGTGCTCGGGCAACTCTAAAGCCTACCCCTTCCAAAATAGACCGCCCTTCCTGAATTTTATTCTATCAGAAGCTCCCAGACTTAAGGGCTTGTCCTCGATATACAGGGCCCTGGTGCTTGAGGGGACACCTTCGAAGCTCCCCTACATGAGAATTTGGGAGAGGGATCTTGCCTTTACCTCTCAGGCGGAGGAGTGGCACCGAGCCTCCTCCAAGATGGCGAGGTCCACCAGATGTGTGAATCACGTGGAAAACTTGAAGAAGATCCACCTTCGGTGGTATATCCCACCACTCAGGCTCTCGCAGTTCGCCCGGGATATTTCCTCCCTGTGCTGGCGTCAATGCGGAGAGACTGGGACACTTTCACACATGTGGTGGTCCTGCCCGAAAATCCATCCTTATTGGAAAGCAATTTCTGCTCTGATGCGGACGATAACGGATTTCGAGGGTGATCTCTCTCCTCAACTGGGAGTCCTGAATCTGGGTATACATGACTACCCACCCCTATTCGGGGTGTTGTTTCGTATGTCTTGATAGCAGCTCGCCTCTGCCTAGCAACTCACTGGAGAGATCATCTCCCCCCTTCCTTTTCGGAGGTAGTACAGAAAATTAACTGGATATTTCACCAAGAATATTCTCTAGCTCTGGATAGACCTACTAAGAACTCGGTCCTTAGTAGATGGGATGTATGGGCAACCTACCTCAAGCATCCCCACTCCCTCCCGAGATGCGAGCCTCCTCTTACTCCTTTACAGAGATGTAGACCCGCCTTGACCCACCCCCCCTTGCAGCTCACAGCTTCTGATTCGCTGCCGAATATATTCCCTCCCACTTCTTTCCTCTCTTACTCCCTTATTCTTTCAATCTTCCCCACCTTCTCTCTACCCCTACTTTCTTATTTACTTCTTACATGTATATCTCTTTTCTTATTAAATCTGTGTTTATCTTGTGTGGTGTTATCTGTGCGTCATAAACACCGTAATTTGTGTTTTCCTTTTTTGTCTTCTACCTGCCTGCGTGCCGGTGGTTGAATGGTGTACACTGTTTCTGTTAAAATCCTAATAAAAATTTATTGGAAAAAAAAAAAAAAAAAAAAAAAACACGCACTGATCACACCCATCCTCAAAAACCCTCCTTCGACCCCACATCTGTCTCCAACTATCGCCCCATATCTCTCCTCCATTTCGCCTCTAAACTACTTGAACAGCATGTACACTCAGCTGTCCTCTCACCTCTCCTCCTGCTCCCTCTTCGACCGCCTTCAATCCGGCTTCCGACCCCTCCACTCCTCTGAAACTGCCCTGACCAAAGTCACTAACTACCTACTGACAAAAACAGGGAACAAAAACTGAACTTGGAAATTATAGGCCAGTAAGCTTAACCTATACTGTGGTTAAAATCCTAGAGGGTGAGATCCAAGATGGCCGCTGACCAGGGAGGTTGCATCTGACACAGCTCCCTGCCACACTCCACCATCCGAGCCATCCAGCCTCAGAGAACACATAATCTGCCATCAAAGATACACCAGCTGCAGCCCACAACACCAGGGACTCGGAGGATCTGGATCTTAAAGCCTGCAGAGCCTCTAAACTCTCTCTTCAGGTTGGTGAATGCTGCACTCCCCTTCCTCCCTGCTTCAGACTGTCTGAATTCCTCCCTACACTGCCAGCCCGCAAATCCCCGATACATACTGTGATATCATCGGGCTCTGTGAGGAGACTCCATCAAATCAGCAGGGAGAAGAGATAAGATAAAAGAAGTGCGGGAACCAGAGAGAGAGGAGCTCATTTCTGCCCACGCAGCTATTAATGAGGGACACAGCATACAAACTTCACCTCTGCAGCCGCTTGGAAAAGAGCCCCTACTGTCATCTAAGGAGCCTTGCTGAAACTATTGGTGATAGTAGGGACTGCTCTGGAGTTGAATGGTGCTGATGCACTGAGGGAGACAAGCTGTGCTTCATATAATCTCCTGACAATTATAAAATCTCTTAGCAGGAAGGACCTGATTAATACATCTCACCGGTCTATCAGTTTACTCAGCATATGAACTATTGGGATATACTCTTGAAACCAGAATAATCTGTCTTCTGGATCTCCATTTAAAACAACATCGACTTCCGGTTTCCGGCCTGATGGGTGAGGACGTAAAGGGATGAGCTCTCAAAGCCTGCGGCCGCTAACCCGCTAAAAAAGACGTGCAAACCGCCGACAACTGGTACCGGAGGCACACTTACCAGTCACTGCGTCATCCCTGCATGCGCTGGTGGCTCCGGAGCACCGGCGGCGGACGGGGTGCAGCGGAGATGGCGACGAAGCAGACCGGGCCCTCCTCCTCCAAGATGGCACAGAGTGGGGCGAACAGCAGAGGCAAGGAGGCAGCAAACAAATTACAGCCCCGATCACAAGGGAAAGAGGCTGGAGGATCTCCCAGGACGATGCAGCGGCGGGGGAGGTGAGACGCTGGAGGGAGTGGAGGGGCGCAGGCCTGGGTCCTCTATAGACTATAAGCTCCTGGCCACTGAGGTCTCCTCTCAGCTAGCAGGGGAGCTGAGGCATCTGTTTAAGAATATAATAAAGGAACTGCTGCAGGAATCCCTCAGACGTTAAAGCAGATGCTGGTGCACAGGAATCCAGGCTTACAGTTCTGGAGCAAAGACTGTCAGACACCGAAGATAAGGTAGTCTGGCTGGAACAACAAGTCTCTTCCTATAAAAGAGAGGGAGGAACGTACAGTCAATAAGCTGGAGGACTTAGAAAATCGTTCCCGCCGCAACAATCTGCGCCTGGTGGGGCTTCCCGAGACCATCGCCCCCTCTGCATTGCTGGACATATTTGAGACTGACCTCCCACGGATTTTGGGGAGTAGGGGCCCTTGCATGGTAGAAAGAGCTCACCGCATAGGCACCCGCCAGACCACATAATCAAACCAGGCTCTCCATCCCAGGGGAGAGGGAAGCCCAGACAAACTATTGCTCGCTATCTAAATTATCGGGACAAGGAGAATCTCCTACGCTCCTACAAGAGCTTACGGACCCCTCTAATCATCAGAGGACACAAGGTCCTACTGTTCGGAGACTACTCTCCTGAGGTCGCGAGAAAGCGGAGAGCCTTTGGGGAGGCGTGCAGTATTTTGTACAAACGCAATGTACGCTTCCAACTCCTGTATCCGGCCATTCTGAAATATAGGGGTCCGGATGGCTCCATCAGGGTGCATCATAGTCCTGAGGAGGCCCTTAGGAACTTGACCCAACGGAACCCGGCTGGGAGCCACCATGGAGGACAACGGGAGCACCACATTGGAACCCAAGGAGGGGGCGAGAATTCATGTCCAGAGACCCCTGGGCCACGAGAAGGCTCTCCTCGTGGGTCTGAGGGGGAGACTAGCACTGGGCCCCGCTCGCCAAATGAACAGAGGTCCAAGCGACGTGACGGAAGTGGAGGGAGACGTCATACGGACTCTGAGCTTGGACCGAGGGATGCGGTGGTCCATGATGGGACTTGAACGGAACATATGGTGACTCTTTTCCCTTTGTTGTTTTTCCTTATTTTTTGCGCCTGGAGGGACCGAAGTCATGTCTTACGGATCTCGTATCCTGGTCTGCGTTATCTGGGCAATTGCACACTAGATGACTTAACCGACTCTTGGGAAGTGTTAATGTTTTTGATAATGACAACAATGCGGTTATACTACTGTTAATAGGTATCGATTGACACGGTGCTGACTATCTCAACATACACTACGGCCGCAGGGCGGGAGTGTTGGAGAGGTGTGCCCTTCAGAATATGGAAGTCCATATCCTTTATTTGAATAGTTTTGGGGAGGGGAGAAGATGGGAGGGGGAAGGATTTTGTTCTATTGGATTGTTCGGTATGCGGTCACTAGACTGCTTGTTGAGGGGTTAAAGGGGGAGTGGGGGGCGTGAATTTATGTTGTTACAGCCATCTTGTACAGTATGCTTATTTTTCAGCGATCTACTCGAAACATCCCTGGACATAGCGGGGGTTGACATATCCCATCGATTGTTTCTTGATCATGGTTAACCTGTTGTCCTGGAATGTTAATTGCCTCAGGTCACCCGAGAAACGCTCGATGGTACTCAAACATCTCAAGAGATTGAAAACAGATGTGGCTCTCCTACAAGAGACGCATCTTCAAGACACGGAATTTTTTAGAATGCACAGGTTATGGGTGGGGGCGGTGCACGGCTCTGGATATATGCCCCTAACCAGTCGCAAGATGCCTTCTTCTCCCACCTGCAGTAGGAGGTGTTAGGAGATACAGAGCATCTCTGGATCGTGGGAGGGGACTTCAATAGTGTCTTCTCTGGGGGCGAAGGTAGGCGACGCGACCAGTTGAATACTGCTTCCACCCCTGACGACCGACCATTGAGCCCGCTACATACGCTGACGAGGGGACTGGCATTGCATGATGTGTGGCGGATACACCACCCCTAGACCGGGAATTCACTCATTACTCCCATGCCCACGGGTCCTGGTCTCGTATTGATTTCTTTCTACTCAGCAACCACTTATTGGCTAGAGTGGACAGAGTGGGTATTGAAAATATGGTAATTTCCGACCATAGCCCCGTGGCCCTGGAACTAAGAGACGTGCACATTAGGGGCACTGACTTTATATGGCGCTTTCCATCACATCTTAGAAGGGACGCCAATTTTGACAGACTCCTGGGGGAGTGGTGGTCTGACTTCGTCTTCCACAATGCAGACCATGAGACGGACTCTCGGTTATACTGGGAAACGAGTAAGGCGGTCATGAGGGGGAAAATAATGGCATACACCAGCACTCAAAAAGAGAAAACATTTCAACAGTTCCATCTAGCTAGTTCAAAGGTAAGAAGCACATATGAGGAATTTAAAAACAACCCTTCACCGCTAACAAAGGAAAAATGGGAGGGAGCAAAGAGAGAGTATGACGTCTGGGCTAAACGAAGGGAACAGTGGAGTAAGGAACAATGGGAGGTAGATCTCTAAGTATGGAGACAAGGTGGGGAGGATCCTAGCGAACTTAGCCAGGGGTAAAACTAAGCCCACGACGTTTGCCTCTTTAGTGGACTTCGAGGGTAACATCCTTCATGCACCAAAAGATATCAACTCTCATTTAGGCAAATTCTTTACCAAACTATATACACAGGATACAGTGCAGAATGCAAGGGAGGTGGGAGGGGACTGGCTTGAGAAGGTTTCACTACCTACCATAGCTGAGGACGGCTTGGCCACCTTGAATGCTGAGTGCCCATAAAGCTCCGGGTCCAGATGGTTTTACCGGCGACTATTACAAGTCTTTATGCGACAAGGTGGCTCCTTGCTTAGTCTCTCTTTTTAATGACATTCTAGCGGGGGGCAAGATCTCGAACCACACTAACACGCCACACATTAAATTGTTGCCAAAGGGAAATGGGAGCTCCACTGACCCGGCCGGATATCGCCCCATCTAACTGATAAATCAAGACCTGAAAATTCTGGCCAAGATTATGGCAGACCGTTTGGCGGGACTGCTGCCATCTCTTGTGGGCCCACAACAGGCGGGATTTGTTAGGGGTAGATCGGCGGTGGGTAATATCAGACAAACTATGTTAGTGCTGGATTCAGTGGGGCATCGAGAGAATCTACATGATGATCGTCCGGCATTGGTCTTGTTGGACGCCGAAAAGGCGTTCGACAATGTCAATCTGTCCTGGTTGAACTTAATATTGGACAAGATAAGCCTACAAGGCCCGTTCAGGACATTCCTAAAAACATTATACGAGAACCCGAGCGCTAGAATATGCACCCCCGGTTTTCTGTCCGCCCCTTTCCATCTGGAAAAGGGAACGCGGCAAGGCTGCCCTCTCTCGCCATTGCTCTTCAATCTGGCCATCGAACCTCTTGCCAGATATTTGAACGGCAATGATTCACACGAGGGCATCAACATTGGAGGGGTGACGGTAAAGTCAGCGCTATTTGCTGATGATGTCATCATCTATATGAATAGACCGGAGAGGGACTTAAGGGAACTGCTTCAGCAACTCACGGTTTTAGGTACATTCTTGGGCTTTAAGCTCAATAAAGCTAAATGCGAGATTTTGCAACTGGGAAAGCCTCGTCGCCGTCCTGGGGAAGGGGGGGCCAGGGGAGGGGCGGAGATGGAGGGCATACAAGTAAAAACTCACCACATCAAATACCTGGGCATCATACTCAGCAGCAACACTAGCCAAATTTACCCCCTGAACTATGGCCCTTTAATTACCAAAATCACGCGGGAATTGGAGAGATGCAGGGACCTGCCGCTGACTCTTATGGGTAGGTGCCATCTACTTAAGATGGTTAGCTTCGCCAGGTTACTATATCCGCTGCAGACTATACCACTGCTGCGAAGGGCAAATGTGCATAGACTCAACACAGCTTTCTCCAGCTTTCTTTGGAGGGGACGGAGGGCCAGAATAGCCAGTCGCACCTTAATGCTCCCAAAACTTGGAGGGGGGCTAAATCTCCCTGACATCAGAGGATATAATTTGGCGTGCTTATTACGTCACGTTATAGACTGGCTCAAAAAGTCCAACAGATACTCTAATTATACCATAGAAGTGGCGCTATGCAGACCCCGGGAACCAGCCAGCTTACTGCACTCACCATGGCCGGCCGTGCCTAAACACCTGAAAAACATGATCATCTATAGGGATACGGCTATGTGCTGGAAAGCGGTTCGAAAGAAGTTAATGATGACCTGGAAAACTTCAAAATACCTTAATCCTTGGGCCCACGCAGGATTCAGACTAGGGCGTGAGAACTCCTTATTCACATGATGGAAAGAAAAGGGGATTCACACATTGGGGGATTTGTTACACAAACCTGACAGAAGGTGGTTAATGGAGTCAGAAGTCTTGGAAAGGTTCCAATTGCGCCCGTACCATATCATCCAATACAGGTAGTTACACCATCACGTCCTTCAACACCTTCAAAATGTATCACAGGAATGCAGATTGACTACCTGGGATACCTGGTTGGGAGCGGACCCTCTGACTGTCTTACCTTTATGGTGGTTTACGAGACACGACTCTGGCCTTAAGGGAGGATAACATCTTTTGCGAGTGGCTAAAGTACATACCTCGGACTGATATAGCGGACACGATTCTGAGGGGGCTGGGAGGTACTGAGGAAAAATATAATCAGCGAAAAATGGAGGGATGTACAATATAGGATCATACACAGGGCAATCTACCCCCGAATGCTAGGTTCCCTAATAGACGACAACAATGCCCGAAATGCGGACAACCAAAAACAGATATGGTGCATGGTAAATGGCTGTGTGGGGAGGTGCAGAGACGATGGAAGCGGGTGGAAGCCTTAGCGAGGGAGGTGACCGGCAAAACTGTTACATTGGATAAATGTCCAACAACAAAGAGGGGGAGGGCACCACCTGTAAGGGAACCTTGCTGCGTGTAGACAGTGCAGTTGGAGTCACACAGGCATTCGGGGTGCCAGCACAGTAGAATCCATTGAACAATAGTAAGAAAAGAGCGGCACTCACCGAAATTGCGACATGCGGAGTCCTTTATTGGGATAGTTGTTACAAGGTGCCACCCGATCCCCCTCCCTGCACCTTGTAACAACTATCCCAATAAAGGACTCCGCATGTCGCAATTTCGGTGAGTGCCGCTCTTTTCTTACTATTGTTACATTGGATATGCTTGCCTGGTTGTTTCATTTCCCGGTATCTGGAGTGTGGGAAGGCAAACCTGCTAGAATACTCCATATGCTAGCAATGGTTACCAAAAGGCTAATCCTGAGGGACTGGCTATCTGGGCACAACCCTGGCATGACTGGTATACTCAACGAATTGAAGGCAGTAATGCACGTAGAATGCCTGAAAGCGGCAAGGGATAAAGACGCGTTGACGGGGAAGTTTTTTTGAGACTTGGAGAGGGTTCATAACCACTAAGCTATCATGAGCAGAACTGCACTCAGTAGTCCTACCGTTTGTGCAATCGTCCTGGTATCTGCTGGAGGAGTTACAAGGGTCCTTGGGAAGGCTACGGGTATCCCCTGCTCCAGGCGACTCGGGGCAGGCGTAACACTTTTTCCATTTCATTTCTTATGACTGTTAGGAGATGTGACTATGGTGTAGTTTTAGGTATTGAATATTGATAATAATCAATGTCCGACCTTGTATGTCTTGGGAGATTGTTGGATGTATTTTCGCTGTAACTATTGATGGCTGGGGGGGGTATGGGGGTCGGATTGTTTTTCTTCTTTTCCTTGTTATTAAAAATGAAAACTCAATAAAAATATTAAAAAAAAAATCCTAGAGGGTTTTCTAAGGGATGCTATACTGGAGTATCTGAAGAAAAATAACCTCATGACTCAATATCAACATGGTTTTACGAGGGACCGTTCCTGTCAAACTAATCTGATAAGCTTCTATGAAGAAGTAAGTTCTGGACTGGACCAAAGAAATGCAGTGGACGTGGTGTATATGGATTTTTCAAAAGCTTTGATACGGTGCCACACAAAAGGTTGATACATAAAATGAGAGCAATGGGGATAGGGGAAAATATGTGTAAGTGGGTTAAGAACTGGCTTAGTGATAGGAAACAAAGGGTGGTCATTAATGGAACACACTCAGAATGGGTCACAGTTAACAGTGGGGTACCACAGGGGTCAGTGTTGGGCCCGCTTCTTTTTAATATATTTATTAATGACCTTGTAGGGGGCATACAGAGTAGAATCTCAATATTTGCAGACAGGGCTGCCACTAGGAATTTCGGGGCCCCTTACTGCCAAAATTTTGGGGCCCCCCTGAGACTCCGCTTAGCCCCCACTCAGCTCCGCCACCACCCGTGCCCCGCCTCCACCCAAACATACATTATATTTATAGAGAAAAATTGGAACAGCACCAAAAATTACCTCAATTTATGTGCAAAGCTTTTTTCTATATTTTCGTGCGTTTTTTGCTTTTTTTTTTTACACTCACTCTATTATATATTACACACATACACACTTGAGACTGCTGTGGGCTAATACACAATAACTGTACACATAATAGAGAATACACAATAGAGACGGCTGCTAGCTGTATACACAATAGAGATGGCTGCTGGCCTGATAGAAAATGAAGATGGCTACGGGCTATACACATAATAGAGAATACACAATAGAGACTGCTGCTGCCTGTATACACAATGGAGATGGCTGCTGAGTAAACACATCGGGTATTCTAGAATATAGAAATAGGGACTGCATGGGGAAGGCGGTGAGGGCTGAATAGGGAGGGACTTTGAGGACGGAGCGGCGGGGGGAGGATGGCGTGGCAGGGGGGAGGAGGGTGGAGGGGCGCAGGTAGGGGGAGGACAGAGTGGCGGGGGGAGGACGGAGGATGGAGGAGGTAGCGGTGGGGTGGGGGAGGATGGAGTGGCACAGGCAAGGGGAGGACGGACCACAGAGCGGCGGGGCAGAGGAGGATGGAGGACGAAGCGGCGGGGTGGAGGAGGCCATAGCAGCACAGGCAGGGGGAGGGCGGAGCACAGAGTGGCGGGGGAGAGGAGGATGGAGGACAAAGCGCGGCGGGGGAGGACGACGGAGGACGAAGCGGCTCAGGCAGGGGGAGAACCCTCGCACACAGACTCACACCTAGATACAGACTCACACCCACACACATACACAGACTCACACCCACACACAGAGTCACACCTAGACACAGACTCACACCCACAGCCAGACACACACACACACACACACACACACACATAGACTCACACTCACAAACACACACGCAGGGGTTCTCACATCTCCGTTCCCTGGCAGTCGCAGTGCTGGCCCTCATGTACCTGGTGCTGAGCGCAGTGTCAGCAGAGAGGTGTGGAGGAGTCGGGCGCAGAGGCGGCGGTTGTACAGGATGATCCCGGGTGTCAGTGCAGCTACCACCCAGCTGCACTGACAGGAGGCGGCTGACACCCGGGATCATCCTATGGCTGCACAGTCTGTGACAGACTGTGCGGCCATAGGAAGGAGGCCGCACGATGCACGCTCCCGTTGCTCCCTGCACCCTGGGAGCCCCAACCCCGGCAGCCCCCATTTCCCGGTGTCAGTGGGTGGCTCGTGGCGGGGGATAGTGATGTGAGGCCTCGGTGGGAGTCCGCTGCGCCCTGCTAGCAGCTGCCATATTTAGTTTTTTCTATCTGTCTGTGTACAGAAATCGCGCGCTAGCGCCGATTGGTCCGCCCGGCCGGGCTCAACCAATCAGCGCTAGCGCGCGATTTCCGTGACAGACAGAGAACATTAGACGATAATATAATCCAGAAAACACTGGGAACTAGCACTGTGACGTGAAAGGCTTCGTCACTCCCGTGACTTGTAACTGCAGCTTTACCCGGTGTTGCTGGCCATATATAGCGATTAACAATTTAATACTGGTAGAAAAAAATAGCCGCGCTCACCGGAGGTAAATCTTCAAACTTCATTTATTTCAAGTCCATACTTCCAGTCATGAACATTAAAGCAAGGGAGGGGGGGTGCAGGTGCAGCGGACGACGGCCCCTGCACTTGCTAGCAGCAGATCCTCCTTGGCGGGAATCAGGCCGGGTGTGCAGTGCTGCAATGATTAGAAGACCCGGCGGCCGCGTGCTGTGCTGACATTGCAAACTTGGCCACGCACAGCACAGCAAACTGCTCAGTGCTCACGGTGCTCTCTGTTGTACAGTGATGCGGATGAGCGGCGCTGCACAAGTAATGTGTCAGTGCCCCGGGCCAACCGCATCACTGTACGGCAGAGAGCACCTTGAGTAGTTTGTTGTGCGTGGCCATTTCTAAGCCGCAGCTACTCCCCCGACACAGAGTCCAGATTCAGCGGCGGCTGGGGTGCGGCGCCGCCCACAGGTTGCGCACGGCCGCACGGCAGTGACGGGCGGCACTGGCTGCAGGCACATTCACAGCAGCCGAGCAGAGGACAGAGACAGCACCGGTCTGCCGCCTGCAACGCGTGCTGGCCAGGCGGGCAGGCCTCCTTGCTCCAAATGGCCACGCCCCCCACCAGCACGCCCGGGCCCCCTGGCCCTGTTTAAATGGACACGCCCACTCCAGAAATTGCCGGGCCCCCTACTCAAGTAAGGCCTGTAAGGCCCTAACGGCGGCCCTGTTTGCAGATGACACTAAACTCTGCAGGGTAATCAATACAGAGGAGGACAATTTTATATTACAGGAGGATTTATGTAAACTAGAGGCTTGGGCTGATAAATGGCAAATGAGCTTTAATGGGGATAAATGTAAAGTCATGCACTTGGGCAGAGGAAACAAAAGGTATAATTATGTGCTTAATTGTAAAACACTGGGCAAAACTGTCACTGAAAAAGACCTGGGTGTATGGGTAGATGACAAACTCACATTTAGTGGCCAGTGTCAGGCAGCTGCTGCAAAGGCAAATAAAATAATGGGATGCATTAAAAGAGGCATAGATGCTCATGAGGAGAACATAATTTTACCTCTATACAAGTCACTAGTGCGACCACACTTAGAATACTGTGTACAATTTTGGTCTCCGGTGTATAAGAAAGACATAGCTGAACTAGAGCGGGTCCAGAGAAGAGCGACCAAGGTTATTAGAGGACTGAGGGGTCTGCAATACCAAGAAAGGTTATTAAACTTGGGGTTATTTAGCTTGGAAAAATGAAGGCTTAGGAGTGATCTTATAATAATGTGTAAATATATGAGAGGACAGTACAGAGAACTTTCTAATGATCTCTTTACTCTTAGGCCTGAGACGGGGACAAGGGGGCATCCTCTACGTCTGGAGGAAAAAAGGTTTAATCATAATCACAGATGTGGATTCTTTACTGTAAGAGCAGTGAGACTATGGAACTCTCTGCCACATAATGTTGTAATGAGTGACTGACTACTAACATTTAAGAAGGGCCTGGATGCCTTTCTTGAAAACTATAATATTACCGGTTATATATACTAGATCCTTTGATAGGGCGTTGATCTAGGGAATTAGTCTGATTGCCATTTCTGCAGTCAGGAAGGATTTTTTTTCCCCAATGCTAGTGTTGCCACATGTTTTTTTTTTGCCTTCCTCTCGATCAACATGTTAGGCTATGGGTTGAACTAGATGGACTTAAAGTCTTCCTTCAACCTTAAAAACTATGTTACTGTCTCGTACAAAGGATATGTGGTATCACGGTAGAGCTTGACCCAATCTCCTGGATGTTTCATTACACCGATGACAAATTGCGTGGGGGAAATTTACATGTACTGTTTCACACTATTGCCATGATAGCGAAACGAGCTATACTTCAACGCTGGATGGCGAGGGAAGTGCCGGGGGAGGTGGATATTTTATTGGCTTTAACGGATTTGCTACATTTAGAGAGGAGGGAAACATTGAGGAATTTACAGAAGGGAACTAAGCGTTTCTTCCACAAGTGGAGATCATATATAGAATCATCCTTTACTGACGCAGAAATTCATAATTTAAAATGGTACCGTTCAAATACTCAGATTGGTATGCACTGGAGGAACTTTGGGTAAACTACTTTTGAGATCTGAAGAGGAGGGTGTCACTTGAGAGTGGGGGTGATGTGACGGTCTTAGTAAGGGTCAACTGTGGAATATCAAGTCGAGAGGTGCGTGAAGATTGGTATTATGGAATTTGGTAAATTTTTTGGGATGCTGACCGGGGGGGAAGGGAGGGTTGTTAGATTTGATATTTTGTATTTTATATTTTACATTTGCATTTGAGATATTATGGGAATGTATTTTTGTCTAAACACTTAAATGGACATTGATTTGTAGACTCTTTGAACGAAAATTGTACAAGCATATGAATGTCTTGATGTATTTTTTCTTTTTTTCTTGTCTTGGATGTGAAAATAATAAAAATGATTTTGAAAAAAAAAAAAAAACTATGTTACTATGACTGCCAAAAGCAAACTTCACTACTCTGTCCTCCTCCTCCTCCTCCTCCTCCTCAACCTATCCGCCGCCTTCGACACTGTTGACCACTCCCTTCTACTTCAGATCCTGGAATCTCTTGGCATCACGGACCTTGCCCTCTCTTGGATCTCCTCATATTTAATGGACTGGACCTTCAGTGTCACCCACTCCCACACCTCCTCTTCACCCCACCCCCTATCTGACGGGGTCTCCCAGGGCTCGGTTCTGGGACTGCTACTCTTCTCAAACTACACTCTAGGACTAGGGAAACTCATTGAGTCCCATGGCCTCCAGTACCTCCTCTACGCCGACGACAGCCAAATCTACCTGTCTGGACCTGACATCGCCTCCCTACTATCCAAAATTCCATCTCATCCTTCTTCTCCACTCGCTTCCTTAAAGGGATCCTGTCACCTCCAAAACGCCTCATAAACTAGCAAAATATGTCCCTGCAGCATCCGATCACTAATCTCACACTTCTTTTGTCTCCTAAAAGCATCCTGTGAAAGTGCATAAAAACGTTTTAATACTTACTCATTAGTGATTATAATTAGCAGGGGCTATATTCATTTAGTCACCAGGGCAGGCTGTTTTGCAGGCTCCGGATCCACCCTACCTCTGTCTAAGCTGCTGTGATGTGCAGCTGAAGGCAGGACTAATGATTTGCATTCTGTGAGTGAGAGAGAAGGGGGAGGGTAAAGCCTGCACAAGCAGAGCAAACAGACAGAGAGAGGGTGGATCCGGGAGCCTGCAAAACAGCCTGCCCTGGTGACTAAAGAATATAGCCCCTGCTAATTATAATCACTAATGAGTAAGTATTAAAACGTTTTTATGCACTTTCACAGGATGCTTTTAGGAGACAAAAGAAGTGTGAGATTAGTGATAGGATGCTGCACAGACATGTTTTGGTAGGTTAGGAGGCGTTCTGGAGGTGACAGGATCCCTTTAAGCTGAACATGGACAAAACCGAGTTCATAGTCTTCCCCTCCCCCAAGCCGCTCCCCCTCACTACCAGACCTATCCATCGTCGTCAATGACTGCTCTCTCTCCCCAATCGCCAAGTGCCTCGGGGTTATCCTCGACTCTTTCCTCTCCTGCAAGCCCCACATCCAGGCCCTCGCCACTTCCTGCCATCTCCAGCTCAAAAACATCTCCCGGATGCACACTTTTCTTGACCACGACACTGCTAAAACCCTTATTCACGCTCTCATCATCTCCTTCCTCGACTATTGCAACCTTCTGCTCTCCAGCCTCCCTGCTACCTCCCTTGCACCTCTCCAATCTATCCTAAACTCTACTGCCCATCTAATCCATCTGTCCTTCCGTTACTCCCCTGTCTCCCCTCTCTGCCAAACACTTCATTGGCTCCCTGCTTCCCAGAGATCCCAGTTTAAAACATTAACCATGACATACAAAGCCATGCACAACCTGTCCCCTCCATACATTTCCGACATGGTCTCCCGATACCTACCCTCACGCAACTTGCGATCCTCCCAAAAACTCCTGCTCTACTCCCCCCCCATCTCCTCTTCGCACAACCACATTCAGGATTTCTCCCGGACATCCTCCATACTCTGGAACTCTCTGCCCCAACACATCAGACATTCTCCTATCCTGGGAACCTTCAAAAAAAAGCCTCACGACCGACACCTCCCCCTCCTACTGTATCCCCACCCACCCCTCATAGATTGTGAGTCCTCGGGGACAGGATCTTCTCCCCTCTTGTATCTGTATGACCAAATTGTCCACATTTATTGCACTTGTCCTTGTCTGCCCTTTTAGCATGTAAAGCTCCATGGAATTTAATGGCACTATATAAATAAATAATAATAATAATTAGATAAGATGACCTTTTCTGACTTGCTTTCAACAAAGTCAGTGAAGAAGTCCTTGTTATTTGTCATATGGCTGCTAGCACCAGAGTGTATACACCATATATGCTTTGCAGATGGGCCTGTACTGGCATTAAGTGCAACTTCAACACATGCAGAGTTTTTCTTTACAGCTGTTTTAACCCTTTGATGACTGTTCTGCTTTTTAAGCTGACTCATTCTTGCTTACCAAACTCTACAGTCTGCTTTAAGGTGGCCGGGCATTTTACAGACAAAACATTCACAGGTTTTTCTTAGATTGCTCTTATTTTTAGGGAAGTCCTGCATCTCTAATGTTGTTTCTGCTATGGATTCATTACTGCTGCTTACATTCTGCTTGAATTCATCTACAAACTTGTCTTTAACATATTCTAGTGTGAGTTCATCATCTGGCCATGAATTTAGTGCAGTCACAAGTGTGTCATAACTTTCTGGAAGACCACTTAATAGAAGTGCAGCAACATGGAAGTCTTTAATTTCTTCTCCAATACCCCTGAGACGCTCCACAATCTCTAGAGTGTTTCTTATACAGTCCTGCATATTCTGGCCATCACTTAGCTTAGACTGATAAGCTTTATCTCATGAGAAAACTGTATTACTGAGATTTAATCTTTCATGCACTTTCTGTAACTCATCCCACATCTCTTTTGCAGTTGCACACTTGCATATATGCACAATTTGATCATTATCTACACTGAGGGAGATAGTGCTTTGTGCTTTCTGATCCTTCTCTAGCCAATCATCTGGTAATGGATGAGGCACTTGTTCCTGAGTATATGTCCACATACCTTCTCTTATGAGCAGCATCTGCACCTTGAATTTCCAGGACTGATAGTTCTGATTAGTGAGTCTTTGCACTGAGAACTTGACAGGATTGCTGCTAGTTGACATCTTTTCTGTTGCTCTGTGCTGCTTTTGCTGTGTTATTCTTGGGGTTCTGTGTCACTCTGTGCTCTGTGTCACTTCTGGGGCCCTGCATCATGATGGGCCCATAACCTGTTGGCAGTGGATCATTCAGAATACTGTCCAAGTGTGTGACAACAGAACAAAGCTTCTTTAATTAGTAACAAACAGATACAGATATGATAAGGTTTGTGGAATAAGGAATAAAACATATTCTTATGTGTCTCAGTCTTTGGGTGGCATCTCTGCAGCAGGCTGCTTCTTCCTCATACACAGACACAGTAGGAAACTGGATACAGTCACATGCTTTCCTGTGTGAGTTTTTGGGAGTTTTTTTTATCTAGTTTTATCTACAACATACAAATCTAGCAATAGAACAATCACATATACAGGAATGGAGTTGTTGCGTTAAACATATTCCAACAACCAGGCGCCCAGGATTGGGGGACACATACCAGAAAGTGGCCCAGTATGGGTCGGGACACATACCAGAAAGTGGCCCAGAATGGGCGGGACACATACCAGAAAGGGGCCCAGGATGGGCGGGACACATACCAGAAAGGGGCCAAGGATGGGCGGGACACATACCAGAAAGGGGCCAAGGATGGGGGACATATATATACCAGGATGGGGGACACTTTCCATTATGAGACATATATAAATCAGGAAGGACTCAGGATGGGGTCATGTATATCAGGATGGGGAACATATATGACAGATGCCAGGATGGTCCCAAAATGGGGTCATATATATCAGGAAGGGGCCCCGAATGGGGACATACATACCAGGATGGAGGCATATATATACCAGAAGCCCACATATATAAACCTCGATGGGGGATTATGTGAGGGCACAGTGGTGGCATTATTATGTGGGGGAACAGAGGTAAGATTATTATGTGAGCACAATGGTGACATAATTATCTGAGTGGCACAGTGGTGACATTATTATGTGGGGGCACCCTTATTATTATTATAGATGAAGATCAATTCATCAATATAGCATTTGTAAATAACTATTGATTTGGAAAAAAATAAAAACAGTATTAGAAATATAGATGGACACGAAGGGAATTAGGTGTCACCTTCAAGCCCATCGTGGTTCCGAGTACATGAGGATATGATTCTGGAAGCTGAAAAAAAAATTGTTATACCAGATGAAAGCAATACTGTTATAAATGAATTCTTTTTGCAATGATGGCATGCATATATCCAGTTCTAGTAAGGTTTTGAAACACATCAACCCAATTTTGTGGTGTATATTTGAATACAGGACAGACACATCTATTGCTATGAACAAATAACATTCAATCCATGGGATATCATCTAATAGTGCATCTCAATGATTTATTATATCATCAAAAATCAGTGTAATATTGCCACGTTTCAGGGCATTTCTGGGAGCCCTGAACAGCATCGGTCTGGCCTGCCGGAGAATCAGGTAAAACCCCAGCGGGCCCCAGGTCCCTATCGTCCCGCCCCTCACCCCCCTCCTCCTCCTCCGAGTGGGTATACCCTGGAGCTAGTGCTGTGCTACTAATCTTATCGGCATGCACTGCATGCAGATATGGTTAGTATCTGGGGTAGAGCCGGGAGACGCGATTTCCCTGTTGTACTCGCTGTCTCCTATAGCGCACACAGCCCAGCGATGCTGCTGGCGCGTGTTCAGGAGGTCAGAGTCTGAGGGCGATGATCTCATCACTTAAGGGACTCTGATGTCCTGTGCGCGCACTGGCAGAACAGTGATTCATCTCCCCCACTGGACTCTGCAGGATCATTGGTGAGGTGAGTAAAGTGTTTATTTTGTTTTAAATGCTCAGGGGTCCAGGATAGGAGACCATATATACCAGGGGCCCAGGATGGGGGAGCATATGGACCAGGAACCCAGGGTGGGGAACCATATATACCAGAGGCCAGGAAGGGGCGGGGGCCAGGAGCCCAGGATATGGGACCATGTATCAGGGTCCAGGATAAGGGACCATATGACCCAGTGGCCCAGAATGGGGACGTATATGGACCAGGGGCCCATGATGGGGGATCATATATACCAGTGGCTCAGGATGGGAGAGCATATGGACCAAGGGCCCAGGATGGGGGACCATATATACCAGGGGCCCAGGATGAGGGAGCATATGGTCCAGGGGCCCAGGATGGGGGACCATATACACCAGAGGCCCAGGATGAGGGAGCATATGATCCAGGGGCCCAGTATAGGAAAGCATATGGACCGGGGACCATGATGATGGAACATATATACCAGGGGCCCAGGATAAGGGAGCATATACACCTGGGGCCCAGGATGGAGGAGCATATACACCTGGGGCCCTGCATGGGGAGTATATGGACCAGGGGCCCAGGATGGGGAACCATATAAAACAGGGAACAAGGTAGGGGGAGCATATGGACTAGGGGCACAGGATGGGGAGTATATGGACCAGGGGCCCAGAATAGGGGGCCAGGTGTCCAGGATGGGGGACCATATATAACAGAGACCCAGGATAAGGTACCATACATACTAGGGGCCCAAAATGGGGGAGCGTAAGGACCAGGAGCCCAGGATGGGGGATAGGGGCCCAGGATGGAAGACCATATATACCAGGTGCCCAAAATTGGCAAACATATGGACCAGGGGTCCAGGATGGGGGACACATACCTAGAAGGGGCCCAGGATGGGGGACACATACCAGTATAAGAGACATATATACTAGAAATGATTCAGGATAGGGTCATATATATCAGGAAGGGACTCTGAATGGCGTCATACATACCAGGATGGAGGTATATTTTATATATATCAGAAAGGTCACATATATAAACCTGGATGGGGGACATACGTGCTAGGATGGACCCATGATGTGGAACAGATACACCTGGTGTGACGACCATCCACCGTGAGGCCGAGCTGCTGGTAGGCAGCACCCCGAGAAACCCCGAGACCCTTAACCCCTATACAGGGATCTGGAATTACAGCGGAGCCCAGGGGGTAGCTGCCTATATGAGCAACAGAGCCGGGGAGGTCGCCAGGGGAAAATCAAGACCCGCAAAACGAAGTCAGAAGTCCGAGTCAAAACCGAGAGGGCAGCGAAGGTACAAAATCGTCAGGCAGTAGCAGAGTCAAAAATCCAGGCAAAGGTCAAGGGCAAAAACCAAGAGGGCAGCTGAGGTACAAAATCAATAGGCAGAGGCAGAGTCAGAAATCCAGGCAAGGTCAGACACGAAACTAAACACACACACACTATCACTGGGGAACCAAAACTATATCTGGCGGCCTGCAAGCCAGGCTCCAATGTACTTGAAGGGCACGGCTACCTCCCATAGGCTGGAGCTCACAACCTGATGACCTCATCCGGACCTCCCCTAGATCCAGGCCAGATGGAGATGCACGACTGGCTCCACCCACGCCACCTCTGACAGAAGAACGCAGGCTGCGCCTAACGGACACCTCTGCAGGGCCCTTTCCTCTGCGACCAACACCACCCAGAGGGGAAACACAGCGGCGCTCAGCGACAGAGGCAGACGTCGCGGGAGCAGTTCCATATGAGGACAAGGCCCTCCTATCACCGGCGCCACCAGCCAAAGGAATCCGGCTCCTCCCAGCGTCCGAGGCAGGAACACCAGCCACCGAGTCCAATGGCGATGTGACAGTACCCCCCCCCTCTACGAGGGGCCTCCGGACCCACAAAACCCGGTTTATTGGGATGAAGAAGATGAAACTTCCTGATCAAACCCTTGGCATGGATATTACTGGCAGGCACCCAGGACCTCTCCTCCGGACCATAGCCCTTCCAATGTACCAGATACTGCACGGATCCTCTCACTAAACGGGAATCAAGGATCCGTTGAACTTCGTATTCCACGGCACCCCGACCAAGACCGGAGGAGGAGGGGACCGGACAGGACGAATCGGAGATCGGTACAATTTGAGAAGGGATTTATGGAATACATTGGGCAGTTTGAATGATTGAGGGAGCTTCAGACGAAAGGCTACAGGGTTAATCACGTCAATTATTTCATACGGACCAATAAACCTGGAACCTAGTTTGGCAGACGGCACTTTGAGCTTGATATTTTTTGTAGACAACCAAACTTTGTCCCAACTCCCAGGTCCGGACCCTTGGAGCGCCGTTTATTAGCAGAAGACGCCTGCCTAGTCTGAGCCCCCTTTAAGTTTTTGTTCACTTCAGACCAGATAGTCTTTAACTGATCTACGGACCTTTCTACCCCAGGGACGTCAGAAAGCCTAGAAGAAAATGAACAAAAGCGCGGGTGCAGCCCATGATTACAGTAGAAAGGGGTAGTCTTGATGGACTCCTGGTACTGGTTATTCATGGCAAATTCTGCTAGTGGCAGATGTTCCACTCAATCAGATTGATGCTCAGAGACATAACAACGTAGATACTGTTCGAGAGCTTGATTTGCGCGCTCGGTTTGACCATTGGTTTCAGGGTGATAGGCAGAAGAAAAGGAATAGTCAATTCCAATCCTTTTACAGAATGCCCTCCAAAACTTAGAAACGAACTGGGTGCCCCTGTCAGAAACAATATTCACAGGAACACCATGCAATCGCACAACATGATTAATGAATACTTTGCTCAGGGTCTCGGAATTAGGTAACCCGGACAGCGGAACAAAATGACACTGCTTGCTGAATCTGTCTACCACTACCCAGATACAAGTCTTCCCTTCTGAGAGTGGCAGGTCAGTAATAAAATCCATGGAGATACGAGTCCAAGGACCCTCAGAGGTAGGCAAGGACTGGAGCAACCTGGCAGGGCGGTTGCGGGGAGACTTAGCGCGAGCACAGGTTTCACAAGCCAGTACATATTCCTTACAGTCCTTTACTATGGTTGGCCACCACAAACTCCTGGTTACAAGTCTGATGGTGTTATTGATACCAGGATGCCCTGCGAGGACGGAATCATGAGATTCCTTAAGAACTTGGAGGCGGAATTTGGTAGGGACAAATAGTTTCTGGGCAGGAGTAGTGTCAGGGGCCTGTTCTGGAGATCTACGAATCTCTTCCAGAAGATCCAAAGACACAGCCGAGACAATAATCCCCTTGGCTAAAATGGGAGTCGGTTCCACGTCCTCGACTTGTAAGGGGCAAAAACTTCGAGACAGGGCATCAGCCCTCACATTTTTAGTACCCGGTCTGAAAGTGATCACAAAATCGAATCTGGAGAAGAACAAGGCCCATCTAGCCTGTCTAGGATTCAGCCTTTTCGCTGACTCCAAATAGGTTAGATTTTTGTGATCAGTAATTACGGTAATCCTATGTTTGGCGCCTTCGAGGAAGTGGCGCCATTCCTCGAAGGCCCATTTGATTGCCAACAATTCCCGATTACCTACATCATAATTCATCTCTGTAGAGGAAAAGTTTCGGGAAAAGAAGGCACACGGACGAAGTTGAGTGAGAGATGCGGTGCCTTGTGATAGCACTGCTCCCACTCCAACTTCAGATTCATCTACCTCTACAATGAAGGGGCGGTCCAAATCAAGCTGCACCAATATTGGATCCGTGGAGAAACACTCTTTTAACTTAGAAAACGCATGAATGGCTTCAGGCTTCCAATTAACCACATCCGCCCCTTTACGTGTCAAATCAGTGAGAGGTTTGGCTATCTCTGAAAACCCTTTAATAAATTTACGATAATAGTTAGCGAAACCCAAGAATCGCTGCAGTGCCTTCAGAGACTTGGGTTGTACCCATTCCTTAATGGGTTTAATTTTGGCAGGATCCATGCGAAAACCTTTAGGAGATAAATTTTTTGGGATATATTATATCTCTTCCTCCATGAAGACACATTTCTCTAATTTGGCGAATAGAGAATGCTCTCTGAGTCTCTGGAGTACAGTACGGACATGTCGGACATGTGACCAAAGACCAGGAGAAAAGACCAGAATGTCGTCCAAATACACGACCACATATACACCACTGATATCTCTGAAAATATCATTGACAAAATTCTGAAACACTGCAGGTGCGTTACTTAACCCGAACGGCATTACCAGATACTCAAAATGGCCGAGAGGCGTATTGAACGCGGTCTTCCACTCATCGCCTTCTTTTATACGGACCAGGTTATATGCTCCCCTGAGGTCCAGTTTGGTGAAATACCTGGCTCCCAACAGCTGATTATAAAGATCAGGGATGAGTGGAAGAGGATACTGGTTTTTTACAGTGATCGCGTTTAATTCGCGGTAATCAATGCAAGGTCTGAGGCCGCCATCTTTCTTTCCCACAAAAAAGAAACCAGCTCCTACTGGTGAAGTGGATGGTCTAATATACCCTTTTCTCAGACTGTCTGCTATGTAATCATTCATAGCCTGACGTTCAGGACCAGAGAGGTTAAATATTCTCCCCTTTGGGAGACGAGAAGCAGGTATCAAATCTATGGCGCAATCATACTTTCTGTGAGGGGGTAATTTCTCTGATTCCTGAATAGAAAACACATCCTCAAAATCTCTAAAGGCATATGGCACAAATGGAGGAGTCTTGACCTTCACTTGGTTTACAGATAGCGAGATACAATTTTCCTGACACTTTGGGCTCCAGCGCACAATATCACCCAAGTGCCAGTCTATGACTGGGTTATGTTTACGTAACCATGGCATGCCAAGGATTACTGCAGATGATAGATTATTGATAGCAAAAAATGACACATTTTCAGCATGTAACGACCCTACCAGCATTGACACTTCCTTAGTGACAAATTCCACTCCACCCTGGATGAGGGGGGTGCCATTAACTGCAGTGGTTCTAATGGGGGCATTAAGCCTTAGTAGTGGTACACCAAGAGTTCTCGCTACATGGAGATCTATGAAATTCCCCTCTGAACCACTGTCAACATAAGCCTCTAAACACCCAGATTTCTTAAGGTAAGATAAAGAAATAGGTAATAACTTTGGCAGCATCCGCTGGCAATAGCTGTGCACCCGGGCAGGCAGAGCCAGAGCCCCCCAGGTGCTGACATCCAGGGTATGAGGCCTTCTGATCTCCAGTGGTCATGCAGAGGACTCCAGCTTGTGGCTTGTACAGCATGTTTGAATGAGATGATGGGAGTGTTCCTCCACAGGACTGAGAAGCTGGAAACACAGGTGCTTTGAGGGAGCATCAGACGACACAGCTCAGAGAAAAGAAAAAAAAACCATTGGGAAAAGGAGAGGAGAAAAAAAAAAAGGTAAGAGGAATGCTTTATATATATATATATAGTCTATCTATATATATAAAGAATGGTATGGCCAGATATAATGTGACGACCATCCACCGTGAGGCCAAGCTGCTGGTAGGCAGCACCCCGAGAAACCCCGAGACCCTTAACCCCTATACAGGGATCTGGAATTACAGCGGAGCCCAGGGGGTAGCTGCCTATATGAGCAACAGAGCCGGGGAGGTCGCCAGGGGAAAATCAAGACCCGCAAAACGAAGTCAGAAGTCCGAGTCAAAACCGAGAGGGCAGCGAAGGTACAAAATCGTCAGGCAGTAGCAGAGTCAAAAATCCAGGCAAAGGTCAAGGGCAAAAACCAAGAGGGCAGCTGAGGTACAAAATCAATAGGCAGAGGCAGAGTCAGAAATCCAGGCAAGGTCAGACACGAAACTAAACACACACACACACACACACTATCACTGGGGAACCAAAACTATATCTGGCGGCCTGCAAGCCAGGCTCCAATGCACTTGAAGGGCACGGCTACCTCCCATAGGCTGGAGCTCACAACCTGATGACCTCATCCGGACCGCCCCTAGATCCAGGCCAGATGGAGATGCACGACTGGCTCCACCCACGCCACCTCTGACAGAAGAACGCAGGCTGCGCCTAACGGACACCTCTGCAGGGCCCTTTCCTCTGCGACCAACACCACCCAGAGGGGAAACACAGCGGCGCTCAGCGACAGAGGCAGACGTCGCGGGAGCAGTTCCATATGAGGACAAGGCCCTCCTATCACCGGCGCCACCAGCCGAAGGAATCCGGCTCCTCCCAGCGGCCGAGGCAGGAACACCAGCCACCGAGTCCAATGGCGATGTGACACCTGGATGGAGGACATACAATATAACAGAGTAGGGGACAGTATTTACCAGGATGGGAGACATATACTAGGGTGGGCCCAGGATGCAGACATATATACCTGTAAGGGGCCCAGGATAGTGAACATCTGTGCAGGATTGGGGACATTACTACACCATGCAGGGGAGCAAAAGGTGAACATGGGGCATTATTACTTTCTAGGAGCAAAATATGGCCACTTTTCTAGGGCACTTGCACAGGGTATTAATATTTTCAAGGGGCAATTTTACCATCTGATGGCTCAGTGGTGGGATTATTATGTGGAGAGCACAGTGGTGGTATTATTATGTGGGGAGCACAGTGGTGACATTATTATGTGGGGGGCACAGTGGTGACATTATTATATGGGGGCAATAGGGATACTTGGAACCGGGTCAGTTATTACGGTCCATTTGCATTCGCTGGATGTCACAGCAGCGACATTTAATAAAGGGATGCTGGGCTTTGTTGATGGGGGAATTGGGAAAGGGGCATTAGTGACACCACTCACGGAATGCGACCATTGCGGCCGCCGCTGCTGCAAAACCTCTGGGGACGATGGTTTCGCTCCCCACGGGCGGAACGGAGTCCCCAGGGCAGTTGGTAGTGAAGTCAGTTCATTTTTGGCCGTTGTTCATCAGATCATCAGCACCTTGATGTCTCAGGCAGCTTCTGCAGCCGGTGGGCGCCGCAAAGAAAAGTCTCACATACTTCAATTGGAGTTCTGTACCTTTTACTTCAACACTAACCAGACCACCAGGTGCTTCCCTCTGCCACTCTCCAGTCCAGCTGTTTCTCAAGAACTGGGACAGTGTCGTTGAGACCCTTAGGTGTTCCTTTCTCTCTCTCGCTCAGTGTTTCCTCTACTCTCGGTGGTACACTGAGCACCTCTAGCTTGTCTTGCTTCTTTGTTCAGCGCCTCTGTGCAAAGAGCTCGGGTACCAACAGCTACATGCATTGATTGGCACTATTTCCTTGTGCCGTGCCTTAGTACAGCCTCCTTCTTTGAGGTATTCTGAGTTGTTGGGCCACAGTTCCCCTTTAGGGGCTCATGGCCTCCGATTCAATGGTTTGGGTATGGATCTCCGTGCCGTGTTCAGGGCTGGTCCCCTGTTTCGTCTACCAGCCCCTTTGTTCCTCTGCCAGATAGGGGCATGCGGGGTGATTTTAGCCTTTTTCCACACCCCAAGGGCTCCTTCTCTCTTCTTCATCCTTTCGCCTTTCCCTCCCGATACGAGCGTGACTGTACTCCAGCCCATGGGAGCAAACACCTCCACCACCTCTTGACACCCACTCCGACTTCCTACTCCTTCGCTATCCTCCTCACAAAACCTTTCTATTTTCTCACTCATGTCCCCCTTTCTGAGACTGGGCTCACCCTCCCGGTAGGGATGGGCGAATCTACTCGCTAGGACTCGTTACTCGGCGAGTAGTAAGGGACTCGCAGGACTCGGTGCTCTGCGAGTTTCCCAGTGATTACTCGCACGAGTCCAATGCAAATCAATATCAATCCTCAATATCAATCCTAGTTTTGTCAGAAACGCTGACAAAACTAGGATTGCCTTTGTTTGCATTAGACTCGTGCGAGTAATCACTGGCTACTGTGCCAGTGATAGCAGGGAAACTCGCAGATAACTGCTGTTTCTTTGAGAGCAGAGTCCAGCTGTCTTCTCTTTGCAGCTCCAGGGTCCTAGAGCCCGCCTGCTGCCTGATGTAGCAGTGCTGAGATTGTTCTCAGTCTGCTCATTCCCTGTGTACAGACATGAATGTCTGTGCACAGAGATGATGTAGCAGTGCTGAGATTGTTCTCAGTCTGCTCATTCCCTGTGTACAGACATGAATGTCTGTGCACAGAGATGATGTAGCAGAGCTGAGATTGTTCTCAGTCTGCTCATTCCCTGTGTACAGACATGAATGTCTGTGCACAGAGATGATGTAGCAGAGCTGAGATTGTTCTCAGTCTGCTTATTCCCTGTGCATAGACATCTATATTTATGCACAGGGGATGTAGCAGAGAGGACATCGCGTTTTGGACTGCGTCGGACGGAAGAGGATTTTTTTAATTAAAGATGGAGTCCCTAATGGCTTTTTTTTTTATTTCTAATAAAAAATTTTCCTTGTGTTGTGTTTTTTTTAAAACAATTTAATAGAAATTCATGGCGGTCATGTCTAATATTGGCGTGACCGCCATAAATTTCGGGCTTAGGGCCAGCTGATAATACAAAGCTGGCCCTAACCTCTTTATTACCCAGCGTGCCACCGCTACCAGGGCCGCTGGAAGAGCGGGGTTCAGCGCCAGAGGATGGCGCTTCAATGAACGCGCCATCTTCTGGGGCGGCTGCGGGCTGCAATTTGCAGCGGGGGGTGCCCAGAAAGCTTGGGCATCCCTGCGCTGCGGATTCCAGCCCCCAGCTGCTTAGCTGTACCTGGCTAGACATAGAAATTGCGCGGAGCCCCACGCATTTTTTTGACTCGACTCGAGAGACTCCGACTCCGAGACGACTCGACTCGACTCCGAGACGACTCGACTCCGAGACGATCGACTCCGAGACGACTCCGACTCCGAGACGACTCGACTCCGAGACGACTCCGACTCCGAGATGACTCGACTCCGAGACGACTCCGACTCCGAGCGACTCCGACTCCGAGACGACTCCGACTCGAGACGACTCCGACTCCGAGATGACTCCGACTCGACTCCGACTCCGGCGACTCCGACATCCGACTCCGAGACGACTCCGACCCGACTCTGACTCCGAGCGGACTCCGACTCCGAGCGACTCCGACTCTGAGGCGACTCGATCTAAGGGACTCCGCTCTTAAGCGACTGGACCTGAGACTCGACTCTGAGGAGACTCACGACTTGAGGAGACTCCGATTCGAGACTCTGACTCTGAGCTCTGACTCTGAAATTCATGAAAATAATTTAAAAAAAAAATGCGTGGGGCTCCGCGCAATTTCTATGTCTAGCCAGGTACAGCTAAGCAGCTGGGGCTGGAATCCGCAGCGCAGGGATGCCAAGCTTTCTGGGCACCCCCGCTGCAAATTGCAGCCCGCAGCCGCCCAGAAGATGGCGCGTTCATTGAAGCGCCATCCTCTGGCGCTGAACCCGCTCTTCAGCGGCCCTGTAGCGATGGCACGCTGGGTAATAAAGAGGTTAGGGCCAGCTTTGTATTATCAGCTGGCCCTAAGCCCAAAATTTATGGCGGTCACGCCAATATTAGACATGACCGCCATGAATTTCTATTAAATTGTTTTAAAAAAAACACAACACAAGGAAAATTTTTATTAGAAATAAAAAAAAAAAGCCATTAGGGACTCCATCTTTAATTAAAAAAATCCTCTTCGTCCGACGCAGTCCAAAACGCGATGTCCTCTCTGCTACATCCCTGTGCATAAATATAGATGTCTATGCACAGGGAATAAGCAGACTGAGAACAATCTCAGCTCTGCTACATCATCTCTGTGCACAGACATTCATGTCTGTACACAGGGAATGAGCAGACTGAGAACAATCTCAGCTCTGCTACATCATCTCTGTGCACAGACATTCATGTCTGTACACAGGGAATGAGCAGACTGAGAACAATCTCAGCATGCTACATCAGGCAGCAGGCAGGCTCTAGGACCCTGGAGCTGGGGCAGCCAGAACACAGAGAAGACAGGATCTTATCTGTGCGAGTCAGCGATTACTTACAAAGTAAACGAGCAATGCAAATAAATGACAAAACTAGGATTGCTTCAGGCTGAAGCTTCCGAGACACATCTGCGATTTGTAAATCTCACACTACTCGCTATTACTCGCTTCCCCATTCATTAACATTGGACTCGCTAGACTCGCAACGAGTAGCAAGTCCTGGGCTCGGACTCGCTAGAGTCAAGCGATTCCGAGTAATTTAGGATTCGCCCATCACTACCTCCCGGGTCTGCCCACCGTCCCTGCCTGGGGTCTTACGTGTGTGTGTTGCGGTGTTGGGTCTCAACTTCACTGTCCCAATTGAGAGAACAGGAGCACTACCCTCTCGCTAATGGAGGAGTGCAGTACTCCCAGTGGCAGCCAGACCACTGGGGCTCCACATGTATTACCTATACATGCACAGAGATCGTGTGTATAATGTGACTGGCGATCCCTGCATTACCTGTGCACTGACACTATATGCAGAGCTCTTAGGGTACCTTTACACGCCACAACTGGCGGGTGGATACAACCAGCTACTTCACGTGCACGAGCACGCACAAACGGTTACAAACGGTCAACGCACCATCTTTACACGCCGCCACAAGGTGCGCTACGCTACATCTATCTCTGGATACACCGCCGGGTGCCATAAGTCACCTTCTGTAGCTCACCGTACCTCATTTACACACCGCTACAACAAGCTAATATGGGCGGACCTCGTGCAGCAGGGATAGCACATAGGCGTGCCACAATTGTGGATTCCGAGACGTCCGTACGCTGATAGGACAAAGCAATAAACCCATGATTGGCCAGGCATCGCAGGAGGCTGTTTAATACATGACGCTCGAGCAATTGTGCAGTGTGACTGGTCAGCTCCTTAAATATGCCGCCCTATGCAGCGACTACCAATCGTAACGCAGGAGCTTCCACCAATGATTGCTGAAGGGGGGCGGTATCCCGGAGCCTGTGTCACGCCCCAGCTACATGCCAGGTACATTGCCTGGTGTCGACACATCCCTTCTGTTGCTTCTTTACACGCCGATACAGCTCGCTACAATCGCCTGTGTAGCCACCTGTTTCCGGGCAGTGCTCGGAAACAGATGTATCTGTTGCCGGGTGCCTCCTACCGTCTTTACACGCCGCTACTACGGGGTATTTTGCCGCTACAAGCTACATTTGTAGTGGTTGTATCCACCCGCCAGTAGCGGCGTGTAAAGGTACCCTTATGTATAATGTCACCAGTGACCACTGTACTACCTGTACGCTAGACACTATATACAGAGCTCCTGTGTATAATATCACTGATAATCACTGTATTACACTGACCCAATATACAGAGCTTTTTGTAATTTTCATTATTGCAGTATTATTGGTCACATCGTAGTGGCATTTTGTGCTCTGGTCACGGTGTGGTGGCATTTGTCTCTTGTATGTTGTATTATTCAGTCACTATGTGGTGGTAATATGTGGTCTTCTCATGGTGTGGCAGTATTTACACCCTGTACGTGGTAGTATTTGATCACTGTTTGTTAGTATGTGCTCTGGTCATAGTGTGGTGGTATTTGTGCCTTGTATGTGGTATTATTGGTCTTGGTATAGTGGATTGTGGTCGGTCATTTGTTTTTTTCTGATATCTTTAGGGGAAAATTCTTCATTTCCAATAGATATTAAATACTTGGATGTTTAAGCCCTTCTGTTCTGTGACTATTACACACTAGCAAAGATGCACTTACAGATGTTTTCCGGAGAAAGCAGGTAATCATTTCTTCTAAGGCCTCATGCACACGTTGAGTATTGGTGAGATTTGTATCTCAGAATTTGTAAGGCAAAGCCATGAATAGGTGAAAATGCAGAAGAAATTCTCTCCGATTTTTCAACTCCTGGTTTTGTCTTACAAATATTGAAGTAAAAATCTCACCAAATACTCAATCTGTGCAGATAGTCTAAGAATAAGTCATAAGTTATTCATTGGTGGGGTCTGAATGCTGAATGTGCAACTTTTATTCCCCGTTATTTGTCCAACAAAAATAGAAAAACATCCAGCACAAAATCCAGAGATCTAGAACCTTAAAAATTCATTTAATTAGAAACAACATTGAAATGCGCATTAAAATCTTTAAAGACGGTCCTTAGTCATAGGTTTGTTTTTTACCCATTAAACTTGAGCTCATGCATAGCTCGACCACTCATCCGCTTATTCCCTCAGTGGCTGTGAGCGCTGGGTTTGGCTTTTTCAGGGAGCCCCAATGATGATAAACGGAGCTGCAGTCACATTCTTCAAACTTTGCGGTTTATACTGGTCGGATTCCACCAATGAATAAGAGGTCACTTACCAAACCTGTGGCTTTTCACCAAAGAATCCCTTTAATGCAAACATCGCAGTTATGGTGAGCACACAGTGATGTGCAGGAGCGACTAATATAATGGGTGTAACGGCTAACAGGTATTTGCATATAGCTGAAGGGTGGGTGGGCCCTGGAGTCAATTTGCCTGGTAGGCCCCAGACACTCTAGTCCGACCCTGCCCACATGTATAAATTTACATCAGTACAAATTTTGGAAAAAAATTTTCCTTAGGAAGTTAGAAAGATTGAAAATCTATCAGCAATTTCTCATTGATCTAAAAATTTACAAAGTCATATTTTGTAGCGACCACATCACATTTGAAGTGACTTTGGGGGGCCTATATCACAGAAAATACCCCAAAGTGACACAATTAAGGTACCGTTACACAGAGAGATATCTGTGCAGACATTGCTTGCAACTCACTTGTTGCAGTGA
Source organism: Allobates femoralis (assembly GCA_033576535.1). Taxonomy (NCBI): domain Eukaryota; kingdom Metazoa; phylum Chordata; class Amphibia; order Anura; family Aromobatidae; genus Allobates; species Allobates femoralis. The sequence continues at coordinate 416,675,548 of JARQOC010000001.1, forward strand.
AATCATGGACACATTGTTCCATATTGTACACGCAACAAAATGGAACAATGTGTCCATGATTTCACTGCAACCAGTGAGTTGCAAGCAATGTCTGCACAGATATCTCTGTGTAACGGTACCTTCACAAGAACTGCACAACTCAAGGTAATTAGTACCACATTCAAGAAGTTTATTAACCCTTGAGGTGCTTCTTTTCCAACAAAAGTGTTATTTTTTAATTTTTTTAATTTTCATAGTTGCAAGAGAATCAAATGGATCCCAAAATAAATTGAGCAATATGTCCCGATATGCCAATACCTCATGTAACAGAAAACCACTGTTTGGGCACACGGCAGGGCTCAGAAGGGAAGGAGCGACATTTGACATTTCAAGCAGAAAATTAGCTGGAATCATTAGCCGACATGTTCTTAAACATGATTTCCGACTTCTTGTCTCTCATGGTCCTATCAATAGAGAAGGAGCAGAGATTTTTCGAGTATTCATCTGGAAGAGGTACTTTACAAACACCATGCTTATGCTTCTTTTTAGAAAACTTCTATTTTGCATCCTGAAAATATAGCAAGATAAGGACCCATCAGAGTCAGCTTTAACACACAGCAGTCACCCTGTGGAAAGCTGCAGTACCAATCTAGGAGAATGTCTGGGGTCACCATCTAGAGTCCCAGAACCCTGGCTAGGCTATAGAACACCCCCCCCCCCCATCCCCCAAGTGGGGACCTACGGCAGCGTCAAGAGTCTTACTCCTGCATATTCGGCAGGGAGTCCTCTTTGTCTGCCATACCTTGGGAGTACAGGACACTGACCAGCCACTCCACCACCCTCTATATAGCCTCCTGGAACTGGGAACCGGCATTTCATGGGTGCCGCCATCTTGGACTCGACAGAGCATGCTCGGTGGTATCACTTCCAGTTTCGGAGCTCAAAATTAGTAGTAGCTCTGAAAGGGCGAAATTTTACTGCAGGAGGGTCTTCTGATGTTTACCTGGGCACACAGCATGACAGGGCAGGAGCCATGAATGCGTGCTGCCACAGGTGACGCTGGGGCCAAGGTATGACTGGTTCTGGTGCCCTGCCAGGCCGGCAACCACAAGGGGGTACCTTGGGGAGGTGCATCTGGTCCAGAGATATGAGGCCACGGCCAGGTAAGCCGCTCTTCCAGCCCATGGGTCAGGACAAGGGAACCAGGATATGTTCATCAGTACAGAGGTTTCCCTCTCCAGGACAGGAAACCAAAACTGAGGCAGAGAGGAGGTGCCGCCCTTTTTATTTCTGGGGTTTTCTGTCCTGGATGGGCGGAACCTCTCTCTCAGGTGGTGCTGTCATGGCGATGATGGAAAAGATGTGTTTTTAGGGAGCGCCTAAAACTGTGCAAGTTGTGGATGGTCCTAATTTATTGGGGTAGAGCATTCCAGAGAATTGGTGCAACTTGGGAGAAGTCTTGGAGCTGGGAATGGGAGGTTCGGATTAGTGTGGATATTAGTTGAAGGTCGCTTGTCGAATGCAGAGAATGGGTAGGGTGATAGATAGAGATGACAGAGGAGATGTACGGAGGTGCCGCGCTATGAAGAGCCTTGTGGGTGAGAACAAGCTATTTGAATTGGATCCTATAATGTATGGCAGCCAGTGCAATGACTTTTTAAATACATTTTAGCAGTGGAAAGGTTTAATAGATCTAAGTTTCCTCCTCAGTTTAGTCAGATCCACCTAAACATCTCTTGCCAAAGATCTCTTAGACATTACATAATATATTTATTTGGTGTAGAACAGATGTAATTTCTTTATCTCTTTATGTGGGATCCTAGAGCAATTAGTTCTCCACGCATTACCGTTTTTTGGGCTTCCCAGACCCTTGTTATGGGTGAGTCTCCAGTAATATTTTCCTTAAAATACTGTTCAAGAGTTGCAGATAATTTAGTGAAGTACTTGGGGAAATGGATTGTTTCATTAAGGGTATGTGCGCACTGGGCGGGTTTTCGGCGGTTTACTTGTGTAAACCGCCGTTTTGTTTACATTAGTTTTATTTAAATTTATGTTAATCCAAACCGGCGTTTGGATTAACATTAAAACTAATGTAACCCGCCCAAGTCAGTGCACACACCGGCGGTTACCCAGCGTCATCTGTTGCTAACCCGCAGGTTTCCCAGCGGGTTAGCAAACAATGAACATGTTCTAAAAAACGGCGGTTCTGCAGCGGCTGCAAGCAGAATCATGTGCTGCTTCCAGCCGCTGCAGAATCGCCGCCGAGAACCCGCTGTGCAGCCGCCGGATACCGCCTGGCTCCCGCCGCACATACCCGCCAGGAAGCCGATGAACGGCGCCGGAGCATCTTGGCGGGTACCGCCAGCTGCCGCCGAGAAACACGCCGGGTAAGTGTGCACTTACCCTTAAAGTTCAGGTTGGAGCGGGGCAGGAAAGTGCGTGTAATGTTAATTCTAGATAAATAGGTGTGTGGTCTGATAGAGAAATGTTATCAATATCTGTTGAATTGATTAATGATAGGTTGGAATTATGTATAAATAAGTAATCAATTCTGTGCTATGGGGGAGGGTTTGAGAAAGGTGACGTTTTTAGTTTTGTGGTTTCATAGTCTCCAGGGATCAATCAGATTTAAAGAGCTTAAATTTAGGTGAAACTTTTTAAGATCTTTTTGGGGGAATGTGGTAGAGCCCCAGGAACTATCCAAGAAAGGATTGAGGGGAGTGCTCAATTCCCCTCCTAACACAAAAAATCCTTCCTAAACAAATTTAGCAACCCCAAGGTTTTAAATATCCACTGGATATTCGGGACATACAAGTAAAATAATGTCCCTAGATTATTAGCTAAACAACCCTTCACCATTATGTATCTTCCCCTCTGGGTCTGACAAAATACCCTCAATCTGACAAAACATCCCTCAATGTGAAAGGTACATTTTTCCTAACAGCAATGCTCACTCCTCTGGAGGCCCTTGAGCCTGTACTATTAAACCAGGTTGGAAGTATGGATCGAGACATGTCCATGGTATATCTCTTTATGAAACGTGTCTCGTATAAGAAGGCGATTTTAGGGTTTCTCTTTTTCAACATAGTCGTAACATGAACACGTTTCTCAGGCGACTTTATTCTCTTCACATTAAAAGAGGCCACCACAAAAGTAGCCAGAAGGACCCTATCAGTCATTAGTTACGGAGAGGGGGTTCAGAATGCACTCTCGCTTGTACCAAAGAACTTCAACATATGTGACATATAAATCAATATATACAAGAAAAATCATATCTGTAATGGTGGGGGATGTACATCCTGAGAACTCAGATAAGACAATCTAATTTGGTGTTATAGGCAATAACCCAGTAGGTTGCATTCAATCATCAAAACAAAACTCTCTGCTTTAATCAGAGTGCATCAAGGTAGAAGGAAAGAAAATTAGAAGAACACACAGTTAAACAATGAACAGATGCAAATAATATAGAGGATTGAACAAAATCTATCAAAAAGTCATCATAGGGGTATTTCCGTAGAAAAATCAAATAAGCAAGAGAAAAGAAGAGTTGTCATGTCTGAAGTAAAATGTGGGAAGATAAAAACAACAAGGAGTGCCCATGAGCTGGACCTGGTGGTCTAGTGGTGACAAATAACACAGTGATGAGTGGTCACTCACCTATATGGGTTGTGCACCTCTGCACAACCCCAGTGATGGTGTGGTAGTAAGGAAGAGATTCCGGGACCGCACTGTTGTCTGCAGCTTCCTGGAATGCAGTCACAAGTTCCGGTCACATGATCTTCAGTAGGTCCTAAAGGTCCTTTAGTTCAGATACCCAATCATGAATATCAATGTCTATATCAGCTCCAAATGCTCACCCACGGAGAGGGCACATATAGGATAAAATAGAGCAAAACCAGCGGTCTTAGGAGCGCTTAGGCGGGGGAAAAATTAGGGACAGGATAAGATCTGGTTAGGTAAACACAAATCTTTTATTTACAGACTCTTTATGCCACAACGCGTTTCGCTAGCCTCATTGCCATCTTTATCATCTGATGAAGATGGCATTGAGGCTAGCGAAACGTGTTGTGGCGTACACAGTCTGTAAAAAAAAAAGATTTGTTTTACCTAATCCAGATCTTATCCTGCCCCTAATTGCTCCCCTGCCTAAGGCCAGAGTCACACTGGTGCTGGCATTGCCTCTGGGGGATGGGGGGAGTCTATCAAGAAGATAGATTCTGGCAGCATATCCATAATGGAACACTGCCAATAGAATCCTATGGGGGACGGACTCCAGAGCACATTCAAATGCCAGCATGTAAGTGTCGTAATTTGAATTCACAAGCTATTTCCAAGCGGACCACATGATGTGCGCTTCTGCATCATGTGGTCCACTTGGAAACAGCGCGAGATTTCAAACCCTAGAATTTACATGCTGGCATTTGAATGTGCTCGGGAGTGCGTTCCCCATAAGATTCTATTGGCAACTTTAAGGCAACGTTCCATTACGGTAATACTGCCAAAATCTATTTTTTTGACGGACCCCCCTGGACAGAATGCCAGCGCCGCGCCAGTTTGATCCTAGCCCAAGTGCTCCTAAGACCGCTGGTTTTGCTCCATTTTATCCATGTCTGAAGTAAAGTCATATTTTACAATAAGGTAATACACAAGAAATCTCCATGGTGAACGTTTAGATCACTCTTCAGGGAGGAGGCTTCCTCCGGGAATCATGTTTCTCAAATTTTGGAGACGTAAATTTCTTTATAGGAAACCAGTCTCCTGGTCTAGACAGCTGGGGAAACATTGGCAAGTGCTGTTCCATGTCTAAGGGCACCCATGAGGGAACCTCCATTGGTGCAATTTTTAGATTGTCCTAGACTTTTGGAAGATCTTCCGGGGTACAGACTGTAATTGCATCCTGTCTTTGGGGATCCTAAGGCCGAAGGGAAGAGCCACTTAGAGGATTTTATTAGCTCTCAGGACTTCAAGAAGAGGTCTCCACTTCTTCTCTTTGCCAGGGTCGAGGTGGCCAAATCTTGATAAATATGAATAGGAGTTTCTTCATACGAAAGTGATTTAATGTCTCTAGCACTAGAAATAATTGCCGCCGTATGCACAAAGCTAAGTAAGCCACATATCACATCTCTTGGCAGGTCAGAGGGTTTTGGACGGGGTTTTAGGGACCAAGGTACTCTCTCAATCATGATCTGGTCAGCAACATCTTGTCTTATTATAGATGAGAAGAGCTCTTTAGTAACTTTTTCTAGACTGTCCGTGGCAAAGGATTCAGATATGCCTTTGATCCTAATATTTTTATTGTGGCTTCCATTCTCTTGGTCTTCGATCGCTAGCAGGGCCGTATTTAACTGGTGCAGGTGGTAGAACAGTTGCTCCCTCATATGGTTGGAGTGAACTATTAACTTGGAGTAGAATGTCTCCAGGGTCTCCACTCTGTCCCACATGTTGGAGGTCAGCCTGTATTGCCTGCTATTTCTTTTAATAGTGCCTTCATGGCCTGGGACAGTTTTGTTTTTTTTTTTAGATAAGATTTGGCTTTAAAAAATCCACTGACTGAGAATCTGGCACTATTAGATTCCCCGTTACCGGTATATGAATATTCCATTCTAGTGTCAGTATTCAAGGAGGGGGAAGGGGGGGGGATAATTTTGATGGTGTGTGTTGATTAGATGATCACTTTCTCAAAAATGTATCTGCCCAAATAATGTTTGTTGAGAAGTTTCACGGGGTCCATTTCCCGTATCACACAATCAACAGTGCGAGAGATGCGTGATCAGCCCAAGAACCTTTATTGCTTGAAAAACACAAAATTCCATGAAAAACAATCCAGCAATATATCGTATGTCCATGTAATCCAGGTTTGTCTAAATCCCTTGTGGAGCTGGTTTGAACTCAGCTTCGCACACACACAGACTGACTGCAATCAAACACTGCTTCTCCTCCCCGAAACCACCATCCAAAACCAGTTCTATGGAGACTCCAGAGGGTGGTGGTACAAACCTTTATGGTGGGTTTACACACACCAATCATTGTATCCAATCTCTGAACCAATCTCTGGTTGCAGTGAAATCATGGACACATAGTTCCATTTTGTGGCTGTGTACAACATGGAGCAATCTGTCCATGATTTCACTGCAACCAGAGATTGGTTCAGAGATTGGATACAATGATTGGTGTGTGTAAACCCACCATCACAGACAAAGGTCTTGAATGACCAAATAAAGACATGTTCACAGTAATTCAATTATCAACTCAGGAGTGCAATTTGTACACAGGAAGTGGGGAAGAGCAGAATACACAGTATAGGAACACACTTGAAAAAAGCAATAAAATATATCACACCATCACAAGAAGCTACAGCACAGCCAATCAGCAAGCTTTACCGATTCTAAATGGGGAATAAAGGAATAAAGTGCTAAATCATACTTACCAGTCTCCATGCTTCTGTCCACGCTGCTCTCACACTACTGGGCTCACTCATTAACCCTAATGTATATTCACTGCATCCCCCGCCCACCATCTGTGACAGTGTGTGTGATTGGCTCCTCAACCTCACAGTAGCTGTCTGTATCCCTGTAGTGTAAAAATAAATCATTTTAATAAATGGCGTGGGGTCCCCCCCAATTTTGATAGTCAGCCAAGAAAAAGCACACAACTGGGGGTTTGGTAGTTATTTGTCTCTCCTAGGTTAAGAAAGTTTTGCGACCAAATCTGCAACATCTGCACTTGTTATTAAACAACACAGTGATAAATGTTGCATACTGATAACAGTTTATCAATAATATATATTCAAAAATTCAAGAAAAAAAGGCGGCACTCACCATTAGTAGATCTTGTACTTTATTGCTCAGCTCCTTGGGATTCGTCAAAGGAGCTGAGCCTCCAAAACGGCGTGCTGTCGTCCGCGCCCTCTGCACCCCCTCCCCATACCAATGCAATAAAGTACAAGATCTAGTAATGGTGAGTGCCGCCTTTTTTCTTGAATTTTTGATATACATGGACTTTTGTCATAAGGTGCTGCAACGCCATTAACAGGGTTTTGTACTGGAAACATAAGGTACATAAGTGCTGTATACACCACATGAATCCTGGAGGTGCCCGGTTACTTCTCTCTACATTATTTTGTTTAATAATATATATTCTATTCATAAAGTGAAACTTAATTCGGACTCTATATATAGCAAAGCACAGATCATTAAGTAGGTGAGGAAACAAGGAGCTAAAAAAAAACATTAGGAGTCCATATTTATGTAAAGAGTGTCATTTTTATTTTTACAAACCAGGTGCAAGTAGAGTTACCAGATAAGGTAAAAAAGACATTCATTCAGTATACAGGTGTATACAAGATCATATTTGTACTAGTATTAGCTTTTAAAGACCATATATGGTATGAAAAAAGGGGGTAAATGTTATATCATATCATGATTAGAGATGATTATTATTACTAAGAATAAGGAAATAATAAGGGAAACCAATTATATACTTATTGATGTATACTGGTTAAGAACATACAGTTAACAAGGCATATACCGTATTTTTTGCTTTAGAAGACACACCGGATTATAAAACGCACCCCAAATTTGGTGAAGGAAAATAGAAAAAATGTTTTTAATCTTAAATGGAGTCTGTCTTATAATGCCAGTTTCCATCTTACAATGCACATATATGCCCCCTCATCCTGACACATAGGCCCACACCTCGTCCTGGCACACAGCCCCCTTGTCCCGAATATGTGCCCCACCCCTTGTTACAGTATGTGCCCCCCTGTTGGCGCACACAGTAAAATAATAAACGCTTTTAACTCACCTCTCTTTCATTGGCCCTGTGCTCCCAGCTCAGCGGTGACTTCCTACATCTGTCCCGGGCATCGGATTATGTGACCAGCACAGAACGGAGATGTCATCACTGTGCGTCCCAGTCACATGATCCGATGCCCAGGACAGACGCAGTAAGTCACCACTGAGCTGGGAGCAGTGAGCAAGCGACCGAGAGGTGATTTAAAAGTGTTTATTATTTCACTGTGGGCGCGCCAACAGTGGGGCATATACTGTGACGAGCGAGGTCATATCCAGAATAAGGGGGGCGAGTGCCGGCACATGTAATATGCTCTGCTGCCCTGCCCACCCTTCAGCACCAGCTTTAGCACTGAGGTGACTGACAGTGGGTGCAGTGCATGTGCGGGGGGCAAGTTACCACAGGCTGCCCCCCTGCAGCCAGCCTCCTCCAGCCGCTCCAGAGCCGCACCCCACTCCCCTACAGCACAGCAGATTTGGATAGTAGTAGATTCAGATTATGTGATGCACCCCAAAACTTTCCCCCACAATTTGGGGAACAAAAGTGCATTTTATAATCCAAAAAATACAGTATATTTATATTCCACATTAAAAAAAATGTTTGCATGTATTGACATGCCATCAGCAGTATTCATATGTCAACAATGGCACACAGGGCTGTATTTTTTAAATCTCCCTTCCTCCTCCAAACTCTGCAGGATATCTGGTGTGATTTTGAGGAGGGAGGAGGGCACTACATTTATTTGTAAACACGTGTTTAAGACACGGTTACAAGTGAATGTGTGAGGGCTCCGGCACTTCCGTGGACAGTGAAGCTCCAATCAGCTTCCTGCCCTGATGTGCGGTGCTCAAACTGAAAAGATCAGAAGCATGATGATGTCATCACACTATCGACAGGACTCAGCAGCAGCAGTGCACAGGAGGAGGAAGATATCATGGATCGCTGGCAACACCACTATTGCTGTGTCATACGGCACGATCTAGCCAAATTGCTGGTGCAAGATCACCAGATTTTTGAAAATGTTCAAAAACCTTGCAACCAGCAATTTATCGCAGTTGCATCGTGCTGTTACACAGAACGATGCTCCAGCAATGTTGCTGCAACTTCGCTGACACAGCAAAATGTCAGTGAAGTTGCAAGAAACATCGTGCCGTGTAACTGTACCTTTACACATACAGAAGATTGCGCAGACATTATTTGCAGATCTCTGGTTGCAGTGAAATCATGGACACATTGTTCCATTTTGTACATGGCCACAAGATGGAACAATTTGTCCATGATTTCACTGCAACCAGAGATCTGCAAACAATCTCTGCACAATTATGTGTGTGTAACTGGGCCTTTAGTCTAACTGATCAGCGGGGGGGGCGCGACCACTAAAAGTGCCCAGGGTGACAGAAAAAAAAAAAAAAAAAGTCAAAATAATGAAAAAACATGCGTCTTATTCAGTCTTTAGATTTCGATTTTTAATACAGAAAAATCTATGTCAAAAGAGAGCAGTGTGAACAAAAGCATGTTACTTCAATATGCTCATGTGCCTAAAAGCAAGATTTAGATTTTCAGTACAAAGGCCGCTTTACACGTCACAATATCTTTCCGGTATTGATTACGATTTCACGAGAGCGCTCAAGTTTTTGGCACTTGTCCAAGATCGCATAGTAGATGATACACAGGGAGATATCGGCAGGCAATGCAACTACGATTTAGTACGCCCCATTTTCACACTGTGTCTGAGCAACTCAGGGAACGACCAATTAACATTGGAGTGAATAGGGGAAGTTGCGCTCCAAATCGTAGTTGCACTGTCACACAGCTCAATCCTGCCACATCGCCTAGCCAATATTACACGGTTGAAGAGCATGCACAATACAAAAACGATATCTTAGTTGTATCGTTTTTGAGTTGCGTTGCCCATTTACACAACGCACAAATGATATCGACTGAAAGGCCCCTACCACTTGACTTTTTATCGTAGTTGCGTTGCGATATCGCAACGTTTTAAGCGGCCTTAAGGGTATGGACACACATCCGAGTGAATTAACTGTCCGATTCTCGGATCCGAGAGCTGGACAAGTGTCATCTGACTTTTGGTCAGTGTGGCTTGCGAGTGCTGTCCGAGTGCAATCAGTTTTTTTCCTCAACAGCTAGTTACTGTCTAATCATTTACAGGTGCATTTTGTACAGTAGTCTGAGCTACAGAATGGTAATGTATCAATTAAAACTTGCATCAGCCTCGGATGGTGCGAGTGTGGTCAGAGTGCAATCCGAGTTTTTTGACGGACCCATAGACTTGCATTGGCAAGTCTCGTCTGTGACTTGCATAGAATCGCAACATGTTGTGATTGACTCGCAATCCAAGAATCGGATGCCGAAAAAGCGTGCGAGACTTGGAAATGTGTTCTCAGACATTAGTTAACATTGGTCTGAGAACAATGCGATTTTTTCACACAGTAAACTCGGACGAGTTTCACTGATGTGTGTCCGACCCCTAAATGCATACGTTTCTTGGCCTACAACATACCCGAGGGGAAAAAAAAAAATTTCTAATTTTTACACAAATGAAAGGAGTTAAAATGGTTGAGAGTTTTTTCATTGCAATATGGTTTTAAAGTTTTTAATAAATTCCTCGTTGTGTGTGCACAACTTTTTTTTTTTTTTAACAACAGACTGGATCCTAATGATTACTGGACATGAGAAATTAGCCTAAAATATGTGCAAAATGAATCTAATGAAAATGCCATATGGAAACATATGGATTTTTTACATGCCCTTTAAAATACTGGTACCTCATTTGTTGTTCTGCTGGGGTGATGATGTCTATAAAGCGGTGTGTAAGTAATGGCACTATAAAAGTGCATCAAAATAGCTATGAATTGTTATGCTGCAAAAAAATAAATATAGAAGTGATTTTACCACAGTTTCATAGTTCTGAATGTTGTCTCCTTGTGCAACTTGCCAACATCAGAAAATCAAAATACAAATGGAACATTTGTGAATCTGCATCAGAGTTTGCATTCAAAGCCCTTAGGTATGTCGGACTGAGGCAGTTTTAATGGCCACTTGTCCTATAATCACAAATATACAAAACAATTTAAACTTACAGTTAAACATGTAACCAAATAATCCTACCTGAGAATATTTACAAACTGGGACATGGAAAGATCCTGAGGAACCAGAAATTTAGTTTTATCAATGAGTGGTAGGAATTTTTCTTTTTTGTATCTCTCTACAATGACCTAAAATGAAGGAATATAATTAAAATGTGCTGTTGACAAACCTATTAAAAACACCAGCGTATGATTCACATTGCATCAGGTTAGACAATGATGCAGCTCAGATTTGCGTTTTTTCCTCATCCATGATTGGATGACGAAAATAATATCTGCATACTGCAGTTGTCAGCGAGTCTCGACTAAGGGCCGCTTTACACACACCAACTTCTGTGTCCAACTTCTGAACAAATCTCTGGTTGCAGTGAAATCATGGACACATTGCTCCATTTTGTACACAGCCACAAAATGGAGCAATGTGACCATGATTTCACTGCAACCAGAGATCTGTTCAGATGTTGGACACAGAAGTTGGTGTGTGTAAAGCGGCCCTAACTCGCGTCCATACAATTCTATATCATTTAGGTGTGAGGAAACATCACACTGCAGGATATCATCTGATTGCAGTGAGATACACACAGAAACAAGCAATGGAGAAGATGGAGAGTTTAGTTTCTCTCTCCTCCCCCGCAGCTGTGATCTGATCGCAAGATCAGACCACAGTAGATGACACTCAAATCGCGGTCGCAGCAGAGCGTTGCATGCAATGCCGTATGAGAATGTGGCTCTACCCTTCTAGAAATTCTTTCCACATACTTTTATCCAAAAATATATCTCAATAAGGACATCAAACACATTACCGGAACTTTAGTAGGAAACTTGGTCTTTATAGCAATTACTTCTGACTTTCTCGTTGCTGTGAGAGAGAAAAAATAATAATAATTATGTATTCTTCTGACTATTCTGCACTAAAAAAGGTTTCATATTTTACCTAAACTCTTCCTTTGTTTAAAAGGTTTTAGTTTTGGAATCTCTGAAGGAGACTGCATTTTCTTCAGAAATAGCTAGAGTGTGAATACATATCAAGATGCTTCTGCTTTCACCAGAGATTCCCAATTATAAAACCCTGGATTCAGCTTGCTAACAAATTGAAAAAATGTGTGACTCAGTTCAGTGATTGCAGATTTATTACATAATCAAATTGACAGTTGCATTATTTAGGGTCTGTTTAGGCCGGTTTCACAAATCCGTGCCTCCAGCACGTGTGCGGTCCGTGCGGACACATGCCGACAGCACGGACATACGGGGACACATGTTCCCTTATGGGCAAATTCACACATCTGTATTTCCCCATGGACCTTGTCTCCGTGTGGAGCACATGCGTGTCCGTGTGCTCCACACAGTGACAAGTCCGTTTTTTGCGGAGCCACAGACCGCTTTCGCCATGAAACGTCCATGCACACAGGTTGTCAGTGACAACCCTAAAAACAAAGCATTTCATACTCACCTTCCTCCAGCGCTGACAGTTCCTTTCACTTCTGATGCCGCTTATTAGGCTCATGAATATTCACTTCACTGAGCCTGACAGCGGCCCCGAAGTGAGAGGAACTCAGTGCTGGAGAGAGGTGAGGATGCGGTGACAGGCTATCCGTGCGGTATCTATGGATGCATGGATAGCACACTGACAGCACCCGTCGTGTCACACGGCCGTGACACATGGGTCTATGCCCCGCCCCCAAACGGCCTTGTTCCACAGGTCTGTGGTGACACAGATGTGTGAAACCGGCCTTAAACAAACATTTTTTGACTGTGCTGTCAAAACCACATAAAAAAAAGAGATGTTTTTAGGGAATGTGCACACAAGATGCTACAGGAAGAATCCTTTTGGATGTCTTTTGTGGAAGCTTTTCTGTCAGCATCTTTTTTGTTTTTACCATCTATACCTAAAATAGTGGCTGTTTGGAAAAGAAAAATGGATATGATGGATCACATTATTTTACCATTTCACGGCTTTCAAATTCAAAGTGTGAGTGACAAAAAACTACATATTTGCACAGCAAATTAGTTTGATACTACTGTGCATATGCTCATTATTTTGAAATATTTTTAGTGCATTTACAAGCAGGTATCAGATGGAATCCACCTGAAAAAGACATTGTGTGCACATACTCTTATGGGGACGTCACACGCGTCAATATCGCGTGCAATATCGCTGCTGCACGTGATGTTGCAGCGATATTGACATGTGTGACAGGCCACATCAACCAGCGATAAATCGCTGGTTGATGGTCGCCTGGTTTTAGAACCTGCTCTAAAACCTGGCGATAGTCGCCCCATGGACACGCAGCATCGCTGCGTGTGATACCTGGAGACTAGCGAGAAGCAAGCTCCCAGCGCCTCTCAGCAAGCGCTGGGAGCTGGTTTCCATGGTAAACAGCGGGTAACTAATCACTGCATGGCACTTAGTTACCCGCTTATTTACATGGTTACCAGCATTCTCGCTGGAACTGATCGATGGTGAGTCTGCCTGTGTGACAGCTCACCAGCGATCAGCCTTCAATGTTGCCAGCGATGAGATCGCTGGCGACATTGATGTGTGTGATGTCCCCATTACCCATAATTAATTAAAATTGCTGAGGTTTTGTAAGGCCGGCTTCACACCACGGTTTAGTGGTTTCAGGTTCTGTCAAGTTTGAACTAGACAGAACCTGAACCGGTTTTGGCCCCATGGGTCCCTATGATGCCAGATTGCTGTTATTTGGCCTCCAGTTTTGTCCTTTTCCGGCTGGATCCGGTTGTGTTCTTTTTTGGCCCCGGACACAAAATTGGAGTCTGCATCATTTTTTGTGTCCGGTGCTAAAAACTAACAAAACCGGATCTTCCCAGATCCGGGGTGATCCGGCTCCCATAACATGAGAGTCTATAGGCGCTGGATTGCCCTGGATCTGGAAAACAAACCAGATTGTTTTCCGGATGCCTGGTAATGAAAAGAGGTGGCTCTGAAATGCAGCCGCGATCATTGGACAGCAACAGCATTTCAGAGCCAACGCTGAAGTTCAGCACCATGGAGAGCTCTACTGTACCGACAGCTGAAATATCAGCACCGCGGGCAGCTCCCATGTACACGCGAACTGAAATTTCAGCACTGCGAACAGCTTCAACAGCGAGCAGAAACAAATCCTATTAAAAACAGGATTGGACGGCACATTTGCTCTCAGTTTCTGCTCGTCCAGCACTGTCAGATTCAGGTTCTGTCCGGTGTTTTGCAGGATGCACCGGACAGAACCTGTCAGACAAATACCGTCGTGTGAAGCCGGCCGAAGTCCATTTTTGCTTGTGTTCTTTTTATAAGTAGTTGATGCAGTTTTCACATCATTATCAAAAATTTGTGCAAACAGATAATGGTATTAAAATTGCATTTTATCAATGGGCAGCATGGTGGCTCAGTTATTAGCACAGGTGCTTCACAGTGCTTAGGTCCTGGGTCAAGGAGCTTGTATGTTCTCTCTGTGTTTGTGTGGGTTTCTTCTGGGTACTCCATTACTGCCAACACTCCAAAGACATAATAAAAGGGAATTCAGACTGTGAGACTCAATGGGAAACAGCAATGATAATGTATGTAAAACACTGCAAAATATGATGTAGCTATATTACCAAAAGCATAATAATTATGGGTTTGCAGTAGAGTTAAGCAAAAAAGCTTCATATTATCCTTATTATGTTTTGTGGACTCATCAATCAGGAGTATCATCCTTAAGGGCCCGTTACACGCTGCGATGTGGCAGCGATCCGACGAACAATGTGGATCGCTGCCACATCGTGAACTGATCGCTGGTAAGCTGTCACACAGGCAGACTCACCAGCGACCAGTGGACCAGTGACATCGGGGAAAAGAATCAAATATTCTTTCCACGATGTCTAGCTCCCGCTGCCAGGCTGCGCTAAGCAGGAGCAGGCTGGTAACCATGGTAAACACTGGGTATCTAGGCAGCGTGCAGTACCTAGTTACCCAATGTATATCCTGGTTACCAGGTTTCTCTGCTTACAGGCTGGTATCCAAGGTATACAGCGAGTAACTAGGGACAGCCCTGTCCTTATTTACCTGCTGTGTATCTTGGATACCAGCCTGTAAGCAGAGAAGGCTGGTAACCAGGGCATACATCAGGTAACTAGGCACTGCGCGCTGCCTAGATACCCACTGTTTACCATGGTTACCAGCTCCCAGCACTTGCTGTGCAGCACTGGGGGCTCGTTCATCGTTGGTCTCCCGCTGTCACACGTGCTGATGCTGGGCAGGAGTCCAACGATAGATTTATGGTCCTGTCCATAAATCTGCGATCAACGATCAATGACGTATTGTTGATAGTTGATACGTGTCATACACAATGTGGTTTCGACATCACTGCAACGTCACCAAACCAGTGACATTGCAACGATATCGTTCACAATATCGTTGTGTTTAATGGGCCCTTTAGTCCGTCTGCAGCTAAGTGTTAGATAATGCACGCGTGTAGTGAGAATAACAGACACCTCACACAAGTTTAAGATATTCTCTCTCTCTGTTTACTAAAGAAAACACATGATATCATACACACAATTCAGGGGTTGGTTACCCCAAAATAAGATCATTCATTAATTGGCTACAGAATATTAAACTTAGCTAATCATTGGTCACTGATAGCTGCAAGTTGATTGGATTATGCAAATCCATTATAAATACATATTCATGCTTGATTTAATCCATCATTTTGATGTTATTAAAACTATTGAGTCACTTCCGGTTCCGGCTCTAATGGGCGAGCAGCGCGAGGTCTGAGCTCCCTGGGCCCGCAAATGCACACAAGCGTATAACAGACCGGCCGCGACACTAGTCGCACCGCCAAGCAACCCAATGGTACCTGAGTGAAAGGAGCTAATGGAGAGATGGCTCAGGACTGCGGGGAGTGAGATCAGAGCAGCGGCAGCACGATCAGTGGAGAAGACAGGTAAGATGGGGCTGGATGGGAAACAATGGGGCCAGGGCTCCCAGCACACACAGAATCACAGTACCTTAGATTCGGAGACACCAGAGAGGGAAGGAGTAGAGGAGGAGGCTGGTAATGAAGTGATCCACCTGCCCAGTGTAGATAAAGCCGCTCATTACAGAAGTATAGCCAGGGAAGTGTCCATATACCTGGCAGAAGAGATTAAATTAGATTTATTTGGGGAGTACACTGGAGCTAGCAGATCCTCAGCAATATAATGAGTTGCTGCTCTACCTTTTGGGTGACACTGCGTGTGACCTACCTCATTTATACTAATCATGGTATTAACATAAACAATGCACACAGAAGAACTAGGACAAATAATTTTTAACTTAAGCACTAGAGATGAGCGAGTACTAAAATGCTCGGGTGCTCGAAGCTCGGGCCGAGCATCCCAAGATACTCGTGTACTCGGCCCGAGCACCGAGCCCAATGTTATCCTATCGGAGACCCGAGTATTTTTCTGGCAGGACCCCCGGCAGCATGGATAAACCCTAAAAATGTCACAAAAGTATCAGAACAATGCTCAAGTGACATGGGAACAGCACGGGGAAGACCCCTGTAAGCATTTCAGGTAACTGCTGTGAAAAATGTTGTCAGGGGCTGACCCTACCACTTCTTCTGAGATGGAGTTATTTTCTTTTATGTCAAAGAAGTCTTTTAATTTGGTCTCTATTAATTCAATGTTTTGTTTGTTAGTCAGTAAAAAATAATTTAAACGCCACCCATTAGTTTTGACCGAAGAGTCCCTATCAGATATGGTGAGTGAGACAGGAGCATGGTCAGAGCACAAGATCACACCTATCGTTTCCTCAAGTGCCGAACCTAGAATTCTA
The DNA here is from genome assembly GCA_033576535.1 of Allobates femoralis. Taxonomy (NCBI): domain Eukaryota; kingdom Metazoa; phylum Chordata; class Amphibia; order Anura; family Aromobatidae; genus Allobates; species Allobates femoralis. The sequence goes on from JARQOC010000001.1 coordinate 416,692,228, forward strand.
TCATCCACAAAAATATAGTCTATCCTGCTATAGTGATTAAATCTAGGGGGGAAATGGGAGTAATCTCTCTGAGCTGTGGAGATATCTCCAGATATCATGTAAGTTATACTCTGAAACCAGTGATTTAATCTCTCCTTTAGCAGTACATCTGTTTGAGCAATCCAACATGGCAGACATGGGGAGGTTGAAATCTCCACAGACAATTTTAAACCCTTTGGAAAACACCTGAACTCTCTTAAGTGTTTGTCTGATAAATGAGAACTGGTGCATATTTGAGCCATATAGTGATACAATCATGTACCTAGTGTTGTTTAAAGAACAATCAAGGAAAATAAAACGTCCCTCCGGATCACTAGTAGTGTCATACAATTTAAAGGATAGGGAGTCTCTTATAAAAATTGCCACTCCAGCTCTGAGATTCTGACTCTGACTCTCTGAGATTCTGACTCTGACTCTCTGAGATTCTGACTCTGACTCTCTGAGATTCTGACTCTGAGACTCTGAGATTCTGACTCTGAGACTCTGAGATTCTGACTCTGACTCTGAGACTCTGAGATTCTGACTCTGACTCTGAGACTCTGAGATTCTGAGGTTCTGACTCTGACTCTCTGAGACTCTGAGATTCTGACTCTGACTCTGACTCTCTGAGACTCTAAGATTCTGACTCTGACTTTCTGAGATTCTGACTCTGACTCTCTGAGATTCTGACTCTGACTCTCTGAGATTCTGACTCTGACTCTGAGATTCTGAGATTCTGACTCTGACTCTCTGAGACTCTGACTCTGACTCTCTGAGACTCTGACTCTGACTCTCTGAGATTCTGACTCTGAGACTCTGAGATTCTGACTCTGAGACTCTGAGATTCTGACTCTGACTCTCTGAGATTCTGACTTTGACTCTCTGAGATTCTGACTCTGGCTCTCTGAGATTCTGACTCTGACTCTCTGAGATTCTGACTCTGACTCTGAGACTCTGAGATTCTGAGACTCTGAGATTCTGAGATTCTGACTCTGACTCTCTGAGATTCTGACTCTGTCGACTCTGATCTACTCTGAGATTCTGACTCTGAACTCTGAGATTCTGACTCTGATCTCTGAGATTCTGACTCTGACTCTCTGAGATTGCTCTGACTCTGAGACTCTGAACTCTCTGAGATTCTGACTCTGGACTCCTGAGATTCTGACTCTGACTCTCTGAGATTCTGACTCTGACTCTCTGAGATTCTGACTCTGACTCTGAGATTCTGACTCTGATCTCTGATGGGACCTACTGAGATTCTGAGACTCTGACTGATCTGACTCTGACTCGAGATTCTGAGCTGATCGACTCTGATCTGAGATTCTGACTCTGACTTCTGAGACTCTGAGTTCTGACTATCTGACTCTGACTCTGAGATTCTGACTCTGAGATTCTGAGATTCTGACTCTGACTCTCTGAGATTTGACTCTGACTCTGATCTGACTCTGAATTCTGACTCTGATCTCTGAGATTCTGACTCGACTTGCTCTGAGATTCTGACTCTGACTCTCTGAGATTCTGACTCTGACTCTGAGATTCGACTCTACTCTCTGAGATTCTGACTCGACCTCTGAGATTCTGACTTGAGACTCTGAGATCTGACTCTGACTCTCGAGATTCTGACTCTGACTCTGAGATTCTGACTCTGACTCTGAATTCTGACTTGATGTTCTGACTCTGACTCTGACTCTGAGATCTCTGAATTCGACTCTGACTCTGAGACTCTGAATTCTGACTCTGACTCTGAGATTCTGACTCTGACTCTCTGAGAACTCTGACTCCTGAGATTCTGACTCTGAACTCTGAGATCTGACTCTGACTCTCTGAGATTCTGACTCGATCTCTGAGATTCTGACTCTGACTCTCTGAGATCTGACTCTACTCTCTGAGATTCTGACTCTGACTCTCTGAGATTCTGACTTGATCGAGATCTGATCTGACTCTGACTCTGAGATCTGAGATCTGACTCTGATTCTGAGATTCTGACTCTGACTCTCTGAGATTCTCTTGACTATTCTGAGATTCTGACTCTGACTCTCTGAGATTCTGATCTGACTCTGATTCTGACTGACTCTGAGAGATTCTGAGACTATCTGACTCTGATCTAATCTCACTGATCTGAATTCTGACTCTGACTCTCTGAGATTCTGACTCTGACTCTGAGATCTGAGATTCTGACTCTGACTCTCTGAGATTTACTGACTCTGAGATCTGGACTCTGACGACTCTGACTCTGAGATCTGATCTGACTCTGACCTCTCTGAGATTCTGACTCTGACTCTAGACTACTGAATTCTACTCTGATCTGATTCTGACTCTGACTCTGAATCTGACTCGGAGATTCTGACTTGACTCTCTGAGATTCGATTGACTCTCTGAGATTCTGACTCTGATCTCTGAGATTCTGACTCTGACTCTGAGATTCTGACTCTGACTCTCTGAGATTCTGACTCTGACTCTCTGATTCTGAGATTCTGACTCTGACTCTCTGAGATTCTGACTCTGACTCTCTGAGATTCTGACTCTGACTCTGACTCTCTGATATCTGACTCTGAGACTCGACTCTGAGATTCTGACTCTGACTCTGACTCTCTGAGATTCTGACTCTGACTCTCTGAGATTCTGACTCTGACTTCTGAGATTCTGACTCTGAATTCTGAACTGACTCTGACTCTCTGAGATTCTGACTCTGACTCTCTGAGATTCTGACTCTGACTCTCTGAGATTCTGACTCTGACTCTCTGAGACTCTGAGATTCTGACTCTGACTCTCTGAACTTCCTGGATCTGCGACTGCTCTGAGATTCTGACCTGACTCTCTGAGATTCTGACTCTGAACTCTGAGATTCTGACTCTACTCTGAATCTCTGAGATCTGACTCGATCCTCTGAGACTCTGAGATTCTGACTCTGACTCTCTGAGATTCTGACTCTGACTCTCTGAGATTCTGACTCAGATACTTCTAGATTCTGACTCTGACTCTCTGAATCTGACTCTGACTCTGAATTCTGACTCTGACTCGAGATTCTGACTCTGACTCTGAGATTCTGACTCTGACGACTCTGAATTCTGACTCTGACTCTGAATTCTGACCACTCTGAATCTGACCCGATCTGACCTGAACCAATCTGAATCTGACTCTGATCACCTGAATTCTGACTCTGACTCCTGATCTAATGATCTGACTCTGATCTGAATTCTGACTCTGACTCTGAGATCTGACTCTGACTCTCTGAATTCTGACTCTACTCTCTAATTTGACTCTGACCTCTGAATTCTGACTCTGACCCTGAGATTCTGACTCGATCTCTGAATCTGACTCTGACTCTTGAATTCTACTCTGACTCTGAATCTGACTCTGACTCTGAGATTCTGACCTGACCTAATTCTGACTCTGACTCTGATCTGATTCTGAGATCTGATCTGATCTGACCTCTGAGATCTGACTCTGACTCTCTGAGATTCACTCTGACCTCTGAGATCTGACTCTGACTCCTGAATTTGACTCTACTCGATCTATCTGACCTGATTCTTGTCTGACTCTGGATCGTTGACTCTCTGATTCTACTGACCTGAGATTCTGACTCTGACTCTAGATCTGATCGCTCTGACCTCTGAGATTCTGACTCTGACTCCTGAATTCTGACTCTACTCTAGATCTGATCTGACTCTGGATTCTGACTCTGACTCCTGAGATCTTCTAGATTCTGACTCTGACTCCTGAGATCTGATCTGACTCTGAACTCTGAGATTCTGACTCTGACTCTGGATCTAGATCTGACTGACTCTCAATTCTGGACTCTCTGAGATCTGACTCCCGACCTCTGAGATTTCTACTCTGAGATTCTGAGACTCTGAGATTCTGACTCTGACTCCTGAATTTCTGACTCTGACTCTCTGAGATTCTGACTCTGACTCTGAGATTCTGACTCTGACTCTGAGACTCTGAGATTTTCTGACTCTGACTCTCTGAGATCTGACTCTGACTCTGACTCTAGACTCTGACTCCTGAGATCTGCTCTGAATCGACTCTGACTCTCTGAGATTCGACTGACTCTGAATTCTGACTGACTCTGATTCTGAATTCTGACTCTGATTCTGAGATTCTGACTCTGACCTCTGAGATTTCCTGACTCTGAGATTCTGACTCACCTGAATCTGAGATTCTGACTCTGAACTCGGATTCTGAGATTCGAGACTCTGACCTCTGAGATCTGACTTGACTGATCTGACCTCTGAGATTGTTCTGACTCTGACTTCTGAGATTCTGACTCTGACTCCTTGATCTGCTCGACTGAGATTCTGACTCTGATCGACTCTGACTCTGAGTTCTGACTCTGACTCTGTTCGAGATTCTGACTCTACTCTGATCTGACTCTGAGATTCTGAACTCTACTCTGATCTCTGACTCTGAATTCTGACTGACTCTGGACTCTGAGATTCTGACTCTGACTCTCTGAGATTCTGACTCTGACTCTCTGAGATTCTGACTCTGAGACTCTGAGATTCTGACTCTGACTCTCTGAGATTCTGACTCTGACTCTCTGAATCGACTCTAGACTCTCTGAGATTCTGACTCTGACTCTGAGACTCTGAGATTCTGACCGACTCTGAATTCTGAGATTCTGACTCTGACTCTCTGAGATTCTGACTCTGACTCTCTGAGATTCTGACTCTGACTCTCTGAGATTCTGACTCTGACTTCTGAGATTCTGACTCTGACTCTGAGATTCTGATCTGACTCTCCCGAGATCTGACTCTGACTCTCTGAATTCTGACTCTGACTCTGACTTGAGATTCTGACTCTGACTCTCTGAGATTCTGACTCTGACTCTGACTACTCTGACTCTGAGATTCTGACTCTGAGATCTGAGATTCTGACTCTGACTCTCTGAGATTCTGACTCTGACTCTCTGAGATTCTGACTCTGACTCTCTGAGATTCTGACTCTGACTCTCTGAGATTCTGACTACTGAATCTGAACTCTGAGATTCTGAGACTCTGAGATTCTGATTCTGACTCTGACTCTGAGATTCTGACTCTGACTCTCTGAGATTCTGACTCTGACTCTGAGATTCTGACTCTGACTCTGAGATTCTGATCGATCGATCTGAACTCTGAGATTCTGACCTGATTCTGAGATTCTGCCTGATCTCTGAATTCCCTGATTCTGATCTGACTGACTTCTGAGTCTGACCTACTAGATCTGACTCTGACTCTGAGATTCTAGTCTGACTCTCTGAATTCTGATCTGACTCTAGATTACTCTACCTCTGAATTCTGATCTTCTCTGATTCTGACTTCTGACTCTGATTCTGCTACTCTGAATTCTGCTCTGACTCTGAATTCTCTGATCTGATACACTCTTGACTCGAGATCTGAATTGATCTGACTCTAGATTCTGACTCTGACTTGATTCTGACTCTGTTCGACTCTGATTGATCTCCTCTAATTCGACTCCTCTAGATCTGATCTGACTCTATCACTCTGACTGAGATCTATCTGAGATCTGAATCTGAGACTCGAGATTCGACTCTGACTCTCTGAATTCTGACTCTGACCTCTGAGATCTGACTCTGACTCTGAGATCTGACTTCTGAATTCTGATCTGACTCTGACCTGAATTCGACTCTGACCTCTGAGATCTACTCTGACTCTCTGAGATTCTGATCGACCCTGAATTCTGACTCTGTCCTGAATCGATCTGACTCTATCTCTGAATTCTGACCTGACTCTGAGATCTGACTCTACTCTGAATTCTGACTCTGACTCTCTGAGATTTGACTCTGATCGATGCTGAGATTCTGATCTGACTCTGAGACTCTGAATCTAATCTGACTACTCTGAATCTGAGATTCTGATCTGATCTGATTCACTCTGACTCACTGAATCTGACTCTGACTCTATCTGAGATCTGATCATTCTCTGAGATTCTGACTCTGACTCTCTGAGATTCTGACTCTGACTCTGAATTCTGATCTGACTCTGATCTGAGACTCTGACTCTGAATTCTGACTCTGACCTCTGACTACTCTGAGATCTGAGATCGACCTGACTCTCTGAGATCTGACTCTGACTCTCTGAGATTCTGACTCTGACTCTGAGATTCTGACTCTGATCTTACTTCTGATTCTGATTCTGACTCTGACTCTCTGAGATTCTGACTCTGACTCTCTGAGATTCTAGACTCTGACTCTGAATTCTGAGATTCTGACTCTGACTCTACTCTGAGATTCTGACTCTGACTCTGAATCGACTCTGACTCTCTGAGATTCTGACTCTGGACTCTGAATTCTGACTCTGATCTCTGAGATTCTGACTCTGACTCTCGATCTATCTGATTCTGATCTCTCTAGACTCTGAGATTCTGACTCTGATCTCTGAGATTCTGATCTGACTCTTCTGAGATTCTGACTCTGACTCTCTGAGATTCTGACTCTGACCTCTGAGATTCTGACTCTGACCTCTGAGATCTACTCTGACTCTGAGATTCTGACTCTGACTCTGACTCTGAATTCTGATCTGATCTGACTCTGATGATTCTGACTCTGACTCTCTGAATTCTGACTGATCTCTGAGATTCTGACTCGACTCTCTGATTCTGACTCTGACTCTGAATTCTGATCTGACTCTGACCCTAGATCTGACTCTGACTCTGAGATTCTGATCTGATCTCTGAGATTCTGACTCTGACTCTTGATTTGAGATCTGACTCTGAACTCATCTGATCTGAATCTAATCTGATCTGACTCTGACTCTCTGAATTCTGACTCTGACTCTGAGATTCACTGACTCTGAGTCTGACTCTGATCTCGAGATTCTGACTCGACTCCTGAATTCTGAGATCTGACTCTGAGATCTGAGATTCTGACTCTGACTCTGAATTCGACTCTGACTCTTGAGATTCTACTCGACTCCTGAGATTCTGACCTGAGATCTTGAATTCTGACCTGACTCTCTGAGATTCTGACTCGATCTGAGATCGAGATCTAGATCTGAATTCTGATCTGACTCTGAGATTCTGACTCTGACCTCTGAATTCTGACTCTGACTCTCGAGATTCTGACTCGACTCTGAGATTCTGACTCTGACTCTCTGAGATTCTGACTCTGACTCTGATCTGACTCTGAGATTCTGAGATTCTGACTCTGAATCTCTGAGATCTGACTCTGACTCTCTGAGATTCTGACTCTGACCTCTCTGAGATTCTGACTCTGACTCTGACTGACTCTGAGATTCTGACTCTGACTCTGAGATCTGAGATTCTGACTCTGACTCTCTGAGATTCTGACTCTGACTCTCTGAGATTCTGACTCTGACTCTCTGAGATTCTGACTCTGACTCTCTGAGATTCTGACTCTGACTCTCTGAGATTCTGACTCTGACTCTCTGAGATTCTGACTCTGACTCTGACTCTCTGAGATTCTGACTCTGACTCTGACTCTCTGATATTCTGACTCTGACTCTCTGAGATTCTGACTCTGACTCTGAGACTCTGACTCTGAGACTCTGAGACTCTGACTCTGAGACTCTGACTCTGAGACTCTGACTCTGAGACTCTGAAATTCATGAAATAATAAAAAAAAAAATGCGTGGGTCTCCGCGCAATTTCTATGTCTAGCCAGGTACAGCTAAGCAGCTGGGAGCTGGAATCCGCAGCGCAGGGTACCCAAGCTTTCTGGGCACCCCCCGCTGCAAATTGCAGCCCGCAGCCGCCCCAGAAGATGGAGCGTTCATTGAAGCGCCATCCTTTGGCGCTGAAACCCCGCTCTTCCAGCGGCCCTGGTGGCGGTGGCACGCTGGGTAATAAAGGGGTTAATACCAGCTTTGTTATACAAGCTGGTATTAAGCCCGAGATTCTTAATGTCAGGCCACGTTTGACCCAGCCACTAAGATCTCCAATAAAGGGTTAAAAAAACATAGAGAAAATTTTTTATTTGAAATAAAAAAAAGCCATTAGGGACTCCATCTTTAATTAAAAAATTCCTGTTCCGTCCGACGTAGTCCAAAACGCGATGTCCTCTCTGCTACATCCCCTGTGCATAGATATAGATGTCTATGCACAGGGAATGAGCAGACTGAGAACAATCTCAGCACTGCTACATCATCTCTGTGAGCAGGCGGGCTCTAGGACCCTGGAGCTGCACAGAGAAGACAGCTGGACTCGGCTCGCAATGTAACAGCAGTTATTTGCGAGTTTCCCTGCTATCACTGGCACAGTAGCGAGTTTCCTGCTATCACTGGCACAGTAGCCGAGTCTAATGCAAACAATGGCAATCCTAGTTTTGTCAGCGTTTGCCAATGATTTGCATTGGACTCGTGCGAGTAAACGCTGGGAAACTTGCAGAGTACGAGTCCTGCGAGTCCTTACTACTCACCGAGTAACGAGTCCTAGCGAGTAGATTCGCCCTTCCCTACTTGCATAGTCTCATGCTGTTTCTTATGAGGTCTCCCATACAACTATGCAGCCAGGGAAACTCATGCTTAGCTTCCAAATGGAACAGTGCCATAGCCCTTCATGTTAGAAGTCCTATTGACAAGCATTCTTCCCATCTAGGGGACTTTTACAATAGGCCTACATTAACCTAAGGCAGTTTTAATATAATAATATCTTTGAGTATGTCTATGGAAAAAGTAAATGGAAGCATTGGCTACCATGCTATTGCATTGACCTTGTTACTATTAGCTTGCATAGTCTCATGCTGTATCTTATGAGGTCTCCCATCCAACTATGCAGCCAGGGCCTTCATGCTTAGTTTCCCAAATGGACATTGCCATAGACCTTTATGTTAGAAGCCCTTTGGACTAGCATTGCTCCCATCTAGGGGACTTTAAAATAGGCCTACATTACCTAAGGCAGTTTTGAGCATGTCTATGGAAATGTCAATGGAAGCATTGGCTCCCATGCTAATGCATTTGCCTACATAGCCTCATGCTATTTTTTTATGAGTTCTTGCATTCAACTATGCAGTCAGGGCCTTCATACTTAGCTTCCCATATGCAACATTGCCATAGCCCTTCATGTTAGAAGTGCTATTCACAAGCAGCGCTCCAATCTAGGGGACTTTAAAATAGGCCTACATGAACCAAAGGCAGTTTTAATATAATGTTATCTTTGAGCATGTCTATGGAAAATGTCAATGGAAGCATTGTCTCCCAAGCTATTGCGTTGGCATTGTTCATATTGGCTTGCATAGTCTCATGCTGTTTCTTATGAGGTCTCCCATCCAATATGCAGCCAGGGACTTCATGCTTATCTTCCCATATGCAACATTGCCATAGCCCTTCATGTTAGAAGTCCTGTTCGACAAGCATTGTCCCCATATAGGGGACTTTAAATATAGCCCTACATTACCCTGAGGCAGTTTTAATATAATGATATCATTGAGCATGTCTATAGAAAAGTCAATGGAAGCATTGGCTCCCATCCTATTGCTTTGGCCTACATAGTCTCACGCTGATTTTTATGAGGACTCCCATCGAACTTTGCAGCCAGGGGACTT